>JALHAQ010000063.1:0-545927 GCA_023838395.1 Holcopasites calliopsidis
TATTAGGAATTTCTGAATGGTTATTGACTTTTATAGCTCTAAGGGTACAAATCTCTTCTATAATCGAGTCTTGAATAGTCGGTTGTTGCATTGGTTGAACAGAGGATGGTTGGTTTTCTTCTAACTCCGCGATTAAGTCAATTAACATAGGTTCCTCACCATTTTCATCAGCGACTTTTGTTCGTCTAAGGTCCTCCTCCAACTACTTTAGGATAACTGCCCTCTCTTGTCGAGCTCGCACTTTCTTTGCGAGTTTACGAGAATTCTAGAAACCTGGTTTCATTAGTCAAATATCTTGACGCAACCCTTGATTGAACCAGCTGCAGACATGTCGTTTGCGGTAGTTTTATCAGAAGGGATTCAACGTAAGACCTGCGCGAGTCAGATATCTTCCAAATGTTCCGATATAAATTCTTCCTCTTCAACTTCACTTCTTTAATTCTCAGCCGAATTAGCGAATTTCTGATGAAGCTGTATTGAATAGTAATTTACTGATGATTTAATAAATGTTGTTCGAAAGGTAAAAGAAGGAAGATTTTTATTAAATCATCAGTAATTTACTATTCAATACAGCTTCATATATGTATATATGTATATACATATACATATAATGGTTTTGTATATAATGCTTTTACTCCCTTAAAAGTCAGCATGGTAGGGGTTGGAAAGTGGAGGGACCGAAGGCGACCTTCCAGGCGCTGATAATTTTCTCTAACTGTAACTAATTCAAATGTTCGAAGCATCCCATGTCCTTTCGCACTCAATATCTCTTCGAGTATTTACAACTTATTTCAATAGAAGGACCCTTGGATCTTATTACTATTTATGGGACTCTTGCAGAATGTTTGGGACGCGACGTTTCCTTCCCTTCATTGATGTCTCTTAGAAATGTCTACTATTGTTCTATTGTATAAAACAAATTGTATTGAATAAACTCTGTCTGTTTTTCGACTCTATTTGTGTTTTATAGATTATTTTCCGTATTTCCTGTCTGAACAATTTCTTTTTCGTATTTGAAACGTGAGCTAAATGCCATCTGGTTACTTTCTATTGGATATGTAGTAATACGCAGGCGCGAATTGGCTTGATGCATTTGATAACGTTTAACAGGGTACAAGAAAAATTGTGCCGAAACACCTCCTCTTTCCCAGATCTTACAATCTAACGTTACGGAAGAGACGACGCACAGCCGACCTAGTGTAATACCCGGATAATCGTTCTTAAATTCATCAAAATTAATACAAACCCAATAGAAAGTAACCAGCCGATTCTTAGTTCGCGCCAAAAATAAATTATACAAACAAAATCGAAAACGGTCTCTAGAAATTATACAATAGAAAAGCGAAATAAACCACAGACATCGATAAAGGGAAAGAAACGACGCGAGCGACCTATAAATTGTAACGAGACCCAAGGGTCTTCCAATTAATCCTAAGCAATAAGATTGTAAACACTCCGAAGAATATTTGGCGAGGAGGAACGTGTTTTTTTTTCAAGTATCGGAATTAGTTACAGCGTAACAAAGTCATTGAGCGTCTGGAAAATTGTCCTCGGTCCGTCCACCATTCAACCCCTACCATGCCGACTTCTAAGGGGTAGGAAGTAGTATACACATACACGGAGTATACGGAGTTATTTTAAAACGGAAGACACACGGAGAAGAAGTTTTGAGTTGTTAATTAAAGTTTCGAGCAGTTAGCAAAGTCAGTAAAAATTCAGTTCAGTAAAAGTGACCATAGCTAAATTTATTTGAAGAAAAGAGAAGAATCTTTTAACTTCCATTTAGAAAATCTCTACTCAAAAAGAGTTTAACAACATCTCGCCAATCAGGCAGAGAATTGGAAACTTAATTTGAGGAAGAGTTAAAGCTGGAAATAAATTAGTTCCAATACCGAATTCGCGCAGCCCTTGCGTTGAACATTTCAATTGATTTAAGACTAGCGCAATGCCTGCAGCTGGCGAAATCAAAAGGGATGGAAACAAGACATTAAACTAAGGAATTCAGTTTAGTATTTAATTTTTCTTATTGAATTTTTTTTTGTAAATCTGAATTCTTCAAATAAACTACAAGATATAGAAGAAGAAGTAAGAGGAGTGGCAGCAAAGGGCGGCAATACTGGAACAACTGGAGGAGGACCTGAGGAAAACGAGATTAACAGACGCGAGTAAGCAACCAATCATTATAGATTTAATCCAAGACTTGGAAGAAATCCAAATATCCCCGTCCGTAGAAGAAATTCAAATATCCCCGTCTGTGGAAGAACCCCCTCTTGGAGGAAATTTGTACGTTATCCGCTATTAAGGTTTACAACCACTCCAAAATTCCAAGCAATGTACTAAAACAACTTATAACTGAGCCTGCCTTATGGAGTAACGAAGTTCCTCAAGACGTGTACGATTGGTGTAAGAAGGTTTACAATAAACAATTTGGCACATAAATTCATTTAACTCAATCAAAAACCTTTGATCAATCAAGAGGTCCATTTTGAATTTACCAGAAAGGAGCATGTAGATCGGCGAAAGGGACAAAAGACCATCGCTCCCCCACCCCCCTCTCACTCGCTCCAACCCGTGCTACCAATGCAAAATATTAACATGAATATTAATAAGAAAACAGTTGAGCTGCGACCCATGGTTCCTTTGACACTCTTGACCCTCATGACGAGTAGAATGCGATAAGACAATAAAAATCTTGACCTTAATTTTCAAGTTAAAAATGAATTTTGCGGAATGTTTCTTTTAAAAGTGTTCGCTGATGCAGAGATGTAGAATCGTGCTATAATGGCCTTAACATTGATTTTTATACACTCTTTACAGCTGAAAATAATATATGATAAATCCATGTTATAATGAATCACTTATCTATACTTGTTTGCATTACCTATGCAGTAGCGCTGACAGCACACTGCATTTGCCCTCTAGTATCTTACTTGTAGCAACCATTTGTGTATTATCATTTATGACAGTTAAAGGTACTTCCAGAATACCGTTAAGAAATATTTTATCATGCTAATTCTAATTTAAAGAAATAATTGCTACATGCACGGAGAAACAAGTAAGACGAACTTATAACATCTATGTTTTGTTTTATTCGTTTTTTAGTAGTGAAGCTGCATTTATATATTTAGTTGAACATGTTTGCTGCAAAAAGAATTTTCGGCAGGATACGGACTCCTTTGCAAAGAACGTACGCAACAAATTCTAAATTGATTGAAGTCACACAACAAGAAGGTATGGGTGATATTAAAGGTCTAAATTTGACAGAAATGGTTTTTATTTAATGCAATTTGACCTAATAGGTATTGCCATTATATCAATGGCAAGGCCACCTGTAAATAGTTTGAATACAGAACTGTTATGCGCTTTAAACAAATGTTTGTTGGACGCGCAGCAGCAAAAGTGTAAAGGTGTTATATTAACATCTTCGTTACCAAAGATATTTACAGCAGGACTCGACATAATGGAAATGTATAATCGAAGCGAGAAACAAATGACAGAGTTTTGGTCTACATTGCAAGATACATGGTTAACTCTATATGGTTTGGAAATCCCAACAGCTGCTGCCATTAATGTAATATTCCAAATATGATTATGAACCTGATCGTTAAAATTATGAAGAATTGTACAAACATAACATACCTTTACTTACAAAGGGAGCCAGCCCTGCCGGAGGATGTCTATTAGCTCTCTCCTGCGAGTATAGAGTTTTAGTCGAAGGAAAGCATACCATTGGACTGAATGAATCCCAATTGGGCATCGTTGCTCCGGAGTGGTTTAAGAATCTTTATATTGAAACGATAGGATATAGAAAAGCTGAGATGGCCCTTTTACAGTAAACAATAATTATCAGTTATTACAATCAAATACCTGTTTTATTAATAGCATTCGCAACTAATTAAAGGGTATTAATTTAGAGGAACTTTATTCCATCCGCAAGAAGCTCTAGACATTGGTCTTGTAGATGAATTAACATTGGATAAAGAAAGTGCAATTGAAAAGTGTAAGGATTATATTGAGAGATTTAAAAATATTTCTTGT
Source organism: Holcopasites calliopsidis (assembly GCA_023838395.1). NCBI lineage: Eukaryota > Metazoa > Arthropoda > Insecta > Hymenoptera > Apidae > Holcopasites > Holcopasites calliopsidis. Next base: position 4,039 of record JALHAQ010000063.1, read on the forward strand.
AAGTATGATATTTGTCGAATCAAATAAAAATTGCAAACATGAACTACATCTGAAAATATTTATTTAGTTGAAGGGCGTAATGCAACAAAGATGTCATTAAGGAAGCGTAATTTGCTTTGGCTAAAAGTAAACAAAGGTGTGGATCTCAATGAATTTGTCACGTTTGTTCAATTACCTGCAGTGCAGGCTGGATTAAAATTATATATTGAATCTTTAAAGAGAAAGTAAATTTATAATTTACCAAATTATGTTCTAAATTCGATGTATTTATATGTATACATTTCAATATTTTTGTACAAGTGCAATATTTTATATCAAAATGCATTAATATATTGAGACTATATTGTTCGATAAAGGGATATTATTTATTACAAATACTTACCTTCGTACAAATTTCTAAAGCGATACTATTAGAAACGTTCCATTAAATTTTAAGTATCGAGTGCCATCAAAACTTCTGAATCGTTAGCATTCATATTCAGCTGTTGCAACAGTTGCATGAGCTCTTCTTGTTGAGAATCCGCAAAATGTGATATTTCTAATAACTGCTGGCTATTTCGTTCAGTCTCGGTTCTATCAAATTAATATTGTTCTCATGTAATCTTTTAAAATGTGCGTGAATGTGAAATAAAGGAAAAAACTTACTTTAGTAATTGCTCAGCAAATTCACTGAGCCAAGTCTTTACTCGATTTGACATAGTATCTTCTCGTACATCCAGTACCTATAAATGAATAGCGAGACATTTGAAGATACCACATACTAAATTTGTGAATATACATATACACTAACTTACTTGTAAATGTTTATCATGAGAATTATTCAAATTATTGTTGAGCATGTCTTTATCTTCACACAAATTTCGCATATGTGCTGGAATTTTTGCATCATCCCCAAAACCACTAAGATAGTATAAAATTATTCCGTTAATAGTATCATTGTATTCTGACTCGCAATTACGTAATTGTGAAATATATCCCCGTGCGCTTGTCAGGAAAGAATCTATCATATCGGACATATTCATTCTAAATACTTCGCTGGCATCCTTTGGAAAATGAATCGAATATCAATGATCTTTATAAACAACTTCCCAGTCTCTATCCAAATCTGTACAAAGTCTACCTCTAATTGCTCATGCAGATCTACTTCGATGGACATTAATTTTGTCCACGCATCGGTCAATATATCGTTAAATTCTTCAGAATGTTGTTGAGCTTTTTGTGTTATATCCTCTAATGTAGCAGTGTCAACATCACCAACTAATTTCTTTAACAATTGCTTAACATTTGTTAAAACCTCGACTTTCTTTTGTAGAACTTCGTTTACAATTCTGTAATTTGCGATTATAAAATGATGTTATTGTGGGCAATGAATTTTGTGCTAAATAGATATTGTTTTAATTACATTCTGCCTTGCTTTTGCGAAGCGGTTTTTCCCTCTTCTACAGCAGCATTGAAAAGATTCATTTCATCCATTCTATTGTAATGTTCTTTCACACCCATTTCACTGAATTCTTGACATATAGCAGTAAAATTTACTTTATACTGTTCGTAAGCACTTTCAGTATCCTCATTTACCAGAGCCAGATCTCTACCCTCTATGAAAGAGGAAATTATGTATATGTTGTTATAAATTATCGTTAATTATATAGAATAATAGAATAAGAATACATTTGGAAACCTTTATCATTTTCAAACATTTGGTAGAAAAGATAATCTCCATCCAGATGCTCTACAAAAGCGATCGTAAGGAAGGCTTGCTTCTTTTCATACTCCTCTTGCGCATCCAATTCTTCTTGTTCTTTATTTTCCACTTCTTGCAATGTGTTCAATGTTCGGCTAAATTGCAAAATACAAATATACAATTTTAAAAAGGTGATTAATATATACTTTTATATTAGTTCTCTGTATTATATCATTTTTTATACTTACGAATGCTTTTCTATAGCTAATTGTTTTTGTTCGCTCGTTATCATTTTATACTCATAATAAATTAACTGTGGCAAAAATGCACATATATAATCAAAGTATCCATCTTCTTTAGCGCATGGATTTCCACTCATGTTTAAACTACGTAACTTTTTAAATTTTCTTAAATACATTACCTGGGATAATAATATAGTTAATGCATGAAATATACAAGCTGCATACATTTCATATGCTTTACATACGTGTTTCAAATCTGCCACAGCATTATTACCGATACTGAAAATAGCAAGATTGCATAAATTATCTATGTCTTCTATCTCGCTGATTTCATTGTTAAATAGGAGAAGTATTTCCAACTTAGGGAAACAGTTCAAATTCTCCATCACTTTGATGCAATTAAAGGACAGATCTAGTTCCACTAAATTAACGAGAACGTCTAAGTTCTCTATTTTTTCAATTATATTGTTGGACAATTTCAATTTCACAAGATTTGGTACCAACCAGAGCTGGTCAATTTTTAGAATATCTAGAAAACGAAAGCAGTAGTAAATGCAATTCCATGTGATAAAGTAAATGTAATACTACAATTATGTATAATACATACTGAGGAATTCAATTCGAATTTCTTTTGTTTCGTTCAAACTAATTCCATCTTCATAAAAGAGTTTACCAGCTATCCCTTTTGGCCCCTGTTCAATTACTAAGTTTACCAACATATCCTGACTTATTACACGAGGTTGCACGAATTCCTGCAGTATAGTGGGAACATCTTCTTCGGCTATCATTTTTCAAATACTCCATGCCAATTAAATTGGCCAATTATATCAATTTAATTCACTTTGTGTTAAAGGCATAACTTAATCTCTATAGTTTTGATTTGGTTGCCGCGCAACATACATTCGTCAACTCTTGAACGTACAGCGCCCTCTAATCCTGTAATAACTAATAACCACTAACCGGATATAGATATAGCATTATATGCCTATACATATAATTATCAATGATAATTAAGAAAATTGAATTACATACGTTCCAGTATTTAATAATAGACTTTTATGTGATGTAGTACAGTTTCTATGATTTATACAATTACTATTAAACTCAAATGTGAAATTTGACTTGAAAAGCTGGAAATATTTCAAATTATACATTTTCAATTAGGATCCTGTTTTTACAACTACATAGAATATATAAATAACTATCGTATATTCATAACCTTTAAGAAAATTGATCAATAGTCTCACTTAAAACATAAAATCGCATAATAAAAAGGTTAGTTTAAAGTTAGGATAAGACCAATCAGAATGGTATTCGGTACGTGCCTTGTCCGATTGGTTAGCAGCGTTTCATGACACTTTGTATTTGACGTCTCTCTTACCGTCGTGTGGGTCATATGATATTGCCACTCCGATAATAGAAGTTTGTACTTTATTAACAAAATATCGTTCCTCATTAAATTTGTTACGTGCCTTACGTATGCACAAGTGAGTCAGAGAGTGATATTATCGTATATTGAAAGCATATTGTGCATCCTGCGACAATGTCATTCTTCGGTGTAAATGTCAATCCATTTTCAACACCAGTAGGACAGAAGATAGGTAAGCTTCTTATTTACCTTTATCAATAATATTGCGTCGATATATTAGTGTTACAGTATTCGCGAGTGGTTAGTGAATAATTATGTGCATGTCAGTTCAAATGAACATTGCAATAAATACAGTTTCTCTTGCACACACACATGCATCTTCAGACATTTTCGTCATGAATGATAAGTGATTTAATAATATTTGTTAAACAAATGCTACAATTAGGAAATAACAACATTTTTATTGTTGCATATCCTAGAGCAAGCTACAGATGGTAGTTTGCCAAGCGAAAACTGGACGCTTAATATGGAAATATGTGATATTATAAATGAAACAGAAGACGGGCCAAGAGACGCAATTAAAGCAATTAAGCGTAGGCTCAATCAGGCTGCCGGGAAAAATTATACTATAGTCATGTATACTCTTACCGTTAGTATTTAAATACTTTGTCATAATTCAATTTCAGATCAGCTACATGCAGTTAAACGCATAAAAAAGAAGTGTTTTGTATCTATTTAAAAAGTACTTGATTTATATTGTAGACGTATAAATTAGTTGTAATCGAATTCTTCTTCAAAACTGATATGTTTTGAATGGATATTGGTAAAGATGCAAACAAATATTCGTATGCGATAATTCTAGGTATTGGAAACGTGTGTAAAGAATTGTGGAAAACGTTTTCATGCACTCGCTTGTTCAAGAGAGTTCATTCAAGAATTGGTCAAGCTAATTGGGCCAAAGAACGAACCCCCAACAGCTGTTCAAGAAAAAGTGTTAAGTTTGATTCAAACATGGGCAGACACGTTTCGTCATCAGCCGCATACGCAAGGAGTCGTTCAAGTGTATCAAGAGTTAAAAGTAAAAGGTATACAATTCCCAATGACCGATTTAGATGCTATGGCACCAATCATTACTCCAGAACGAGTAAGTTTCTCCAACTATGATATGTAGTATGCTAATGTTCTATATATTTCATGACATCGATAAAATTTCAGAGCGTACCTGAAATGGAACAGAATGTTGTAAGCGTACCTACGGTTGAACAACAGCCGGTAGCTCCGATACCATCGCAAGCCCAGCAGCCACAAGTTCAATCTTCTGGACAACTGACTCAGTTAAACGAACAACAAATAGCAAAGTTGCAAAGTGAACTCGATGTTGTACAAGGAAATATGCGTGTTTTATCAGAAATGTTGGCATATTTCACTGGTTCTGATCAAAACAGTAGCCAACAGCCTGATCCAGCAGACCTTGAACTTCTAACTGTACGATTATCATAATTCCTTTTATGCATGCATAGCAGTAAATAACAACATCAAACCAATTTTAAAGTGCTTATCATATTTTATGAAAATGAAACTTAATCATTTGAACGTTTATAGGAACTTCACTCTACATGCAAAGCAATGCAGGAACGCGTTGTCAATTTAATTGGGAAACTTGCACACGATGAGATGACAGCAGAATTATTGCGTATCAACGATGAACTAAATAACTTATTTTTACGTTATTCGCGATATACAAAGAATAAAGCGGTTGCTGCGAGTACCATTTTGGCGCAGACAATTGGTCACCCACAAAACATGGATGCTGCTTCATCGCTTAACAAGAAAGAAGCAGATTCTCTGATCGATTTATCCGACGAAACTGACACCTTGGAAAAGAAGATGGCAGGAATGGGTAAGTACTACATTTAAATGCACTTGGTGCAATATTGATCTTTCGCTTTAAATTGCAGGTGTATCTGACAATGGTGAGAAAAGTAGGATAGAGCGCAAGGAGAAGAAAGAAGGTGAAAGCGATGAATTTGATATGTTTGCACAGTCGCGTAATACATCTTATGAAACTACGAAGAACAGGTGCACGTATGGTACATTAACTTTAACCTTTTATGTCAGTATACGTTATGGATGATTCGCTTATTCTTTATTACAGTGGTAGCAAATATGAAGATAATTTGGAGCAGGTGAGCGGAGGAAGTCTCAGTACAGCGATTCTTAATCGCAATAATCCTAAACCTCCCCAGCAGGCTGCTTCTACAGTTGCTTCTACTTCTGTGCGTAACCCCTACTATCCTCGCTACTATACTAGTTATCGTAAATAGCACAGTTGATACCGCCAATGATATAAGTATTGGTTACATACATTTACTGAAGGAAATTAGGATCTTCACAGTTACTAAAACGATTCTTATAAATTTTAATACATTCTACTGTTGCAACATTATATTTTTACAAAACATATAGTTACAAAATTATGCAATGAGCTTTTACTTGTCTATCCTCGTAAAGGTAAGAAGATTAAATTTATTAAATTCGATGATATTGAAGCTAGAAAAGTTGCTTTCCTTCGCTACACATAGCTCGGCAACCCTGTTCTAGAGCATGAAGAGCATACTTAATTTTCTCTTATGTTTCCTTATGCTTTTCTTTTTGCCCATGCATATATTTTATAATTTTGTTCAATACGTTTATTTTCATTTTTTACTTTTTCTTTTAACATTCAGCTGAACCGGGAATCTGAGTTTAATGAAATGGCGGCTTGGTTAGATCATACGGTGAGTTTCATAAAACTATAAGGTAAAATATAAAATATTTAATGACCTAATGAAACAAAAGATATTTAACAGTTCGAGTAAGACAGAAATTTTTATTTCCGCAGATATAGTTAAATCGTACTCAATTAATTGTTTATTAAAGGTTGGTATTTTTTCAGCCTGGAGCGCATGGGGATCAAGAATCTTTAACGTCGTCTGAATTCGAGCGTTTCTTAGCAGAACGAGCAGCTGCTGCTGAAGCTTTACCAACTTTGCCTTCGACTACTACTACTACCGGAAGTACTACAAATACTGAGAATTCTAACATTCAACGCCAAATTAACAAGGAACAAGATAAATCTTTATTTGCTCTTTAAACGTAACTCGAATGGTGTAACATTTTAGAAAACCGAATGTTAAGTTGCATACGTTTGATCTGAGTCGATCCTCTTACTAAATCAATGCTCGTAATAAGAATCCTAATATTAGAAGCATTGATAATGTGTATCAACAAGAAGAAAGAAAACAAAATGTTTTGCGCCTATATATGTACTTAAGGGTATAATAACTGACACGAATCGACCGGAAATCAGCATTTCGTTGTGTTGTAAAAATTGAATAATGACGAATAACTTATTTTAAATTAATCGTTACGCGATAATATTATGTAATAGAGGAAGAGAAACATTAACTTACACTCCTTGTATAAAAAAAAGCACATTACATCTTGGAGTAACATTAATAGTACAATGTGCAGTCATATGCCTTGGAGCTGTATAAGAATTATTGACACATGCAATTGCATTTTTTTTTACATTTGCATATTCAAGTGCAAATGCAACTGACATCTCTCTTGTAAGTCATAGATGGAAGTATTTTTCTATGTTCAATTTGCGTTTCTTTTATTTGATATTCTGTACAAATGTGGTATATTCGCTATAGTAGTATTTTTGATTTCATAGAGTAATATAAATACATTGCTAGTGTTGTTATAATTATGTACTGATATTACAGATAATTAATATATTCTTAAATAATGATATAGAGACATCGTTGGTAATAAGGAACACATATGAATTCTATGGTTTGTGATCTTTAAACCAGTATCCTATTTTAAGGAAGGCTAGAATGAAACAGATGTTGAGTAGAGTGAAACGGATCAAGACTACCCAGTTTTAAAGATGTGATAAAAGTAATGGTTATTTAAGAGTATCTTTAAATATTTGAGTTTATACAATTGTTGTATATTGCATCTCTTTACCAATCAATATTTTATTTATTATCAAGTAGGAAAGTATTTTTACGAAAAATTCGATCAATAATGCAAATCAACATAGCACTAAACATATTCATTCTGTTATCTTAAAATAGATACAAGAATTTACTTTTTTTATATTTATTGCATTTGAAATATATACATAGATGTAAACTAGAATTCACAGGAAGCTAATGCTCCTTTTTCGTATAATTTCCGTTCAATTATACATGCATATGTGAATATTGTAATCAACTTCTTTGTAGCTAATATACGTAAGATATTGTTATTTTGTTTCATATAATTATTTTGACCGTTATTAAATATCTCATAGATAATTAAGATTACTGTAGAGTTTCGTAAATATTTCTATGCTTTTAAGGTCATTAATTTATTACATTATATCATGTTCCGATTCATTCGTGATCGTTCTATAAATGCCTCGGATTCTTATAACAGAAAAATAAGAAAAAAGTGCAATGCGTAACAATAAAATATATATTAAGAAATAAAACAGTGGGTCCTAATTTTTGTAACTCAATTACACTGATTAGCATTTTATATTTGTATTAACGCTTGCAGCAAGCTTATGATCATAAACTTCGAAGCTGCATATTATTATGAAAACAAGTGTACAGTTTATTAATAACGATTGTTATTATTTAAATAATGTTTCAATTAATAACATTTCAGTATTTCAAATGGTTTTGGCATATCTACGCGTAAATGATTGTGTATGCCAGTGGAATGAATGAAGAAAAATGTGGAACTTTGGGAATGAAATTTCATAAAGGCGAAGGTACTATTTTTCTTCGAACAAGCGTTTATTTTTATGAACTACGATTATTATGTAATCATATATTCTATACTTTATAGTAATATGATACATTGATATTAAAAGTGATTAATAAAAGAAATTGTAATGTGGCTTAACTTAAATTTGATAATTCTGTATTATGGTTGATACGGCTGTAAATAAGTAATAAATTAAAAACAAACGCTATAACGCTTGTATGTATATTATAATAATATAATGCACATATAGACTACTGTACGTCTACACAAAAAAAAACGAATATTACGTAAATTCCTTCCGGTGTTCCCGTTATGAAGATACCCACATTAGAATTTTTCAAATTGATCCTATCGCTGATTATACTTGCATGCGCACATGTATGTATATACATATACATATGTCTCCGTTCATACACATTGTTCCGACACGAGCTAAGGTCACGTGGTTCACTCATCGTGTATTTCACGCTGATCATTTCAACCCGTGCGGTTGATCTATGCGGTACTGGTATTAAATCACGGTGTGCAGAATTGCTTGATCCTGATCAAAGATTTCAAGATTATTCTCGGATGATCTGGTACAATAAATATAGAACGAAGTTATTGTGCTCTTCTCATAAAGAACATGTACACTGTATCAAAAGGGCCTAGCAAGATTGTCGCTAAGACACGAAGAGGTATGGTACCGATATCTGAAAAGTACTTTAAATATATTCATAAACAGTTGCAATACATCGTGCACGTTTGAAAGTTATACATTTTTGTTTTAGGAATCAGTCAGAATCTCGAGAGGCTAGAAACGTTGCGCGATTTAACGAGAAAAGCGGATCTGACCGATGACCACGAGACAACCCGGTGAGTATTATAAATGCTGCTTTAACTTGCTTTAACCCCTACCTCGTTCCTTTTCTCGCTCTCTCTCTCCGTCCTTTTTGTAGCTTAAGCATTTCGGCATTACGCAATTCATAATTCCCCATTTAAAATAATCACGTGCATTTTTTGTATGTGTTTCACTTCCATGAAACACAGATCGTAACATATAGAATGCCATGCATAACTATCGGATTTATGTATTTGGAAAAGTTATCTCGCACATGTATTTTAAAAGTGACACAACTCAAAAAGAAGGAAAATGTTCTTCAGAAAAGGCAAAAGATTATTTCTGAACTGACAAAAAAATTATCGTTCTTTACTTTTCCTGAATAACACTTTTTTGAGTTGATGCATTGCTTTGGAAATACATGTGTGATATGATGCAATATAGAATGAGCTTCCTATATGCATGTTGATATATATTTAATAAAATGAATATTTCCTTTACAGTCATGTGCCAAAGCCGGTCTTTCACATGAATGGGAAGTCTAAGCTCAGCTCACAGAGGCATCAAATGCAAGAAGTGATCACACCTCAGCACGAGGAGCTTATTAAGTTTGTTTATGAATGTAAGTTGACAACATTTACATACTTTTTAGTTTATACTCCTAACGATAGTGCGAGAAAATATCAGGCAGATTTCTTTTTCATAAAACTATAAACTAGATGTATTTATACTATATGCCTATTGCATAACGTGTAATGTTATAATCAAAATATATATATTAATTAGCATGGAACCAAGTGAATACACGGCAAAGAAGCGAGTCCTTTGATGGCTCAGAGTGTTCGGAACCTACCAGTAAGTGCTGTTTTTGCTTCATTTAACCCTTTGCACTCGAGAGCTGACTCTCGCTCACCACTTGATTTGATGTAGTAACTCGAGAGGCGACTCGCAGTAATATAGATTATTCCTGTTTCTGCATTTATGATATAGAAAGCCGTTAATGCAAATGTTTGATAGTGCCATGCTGTCGATGAAAACATCGTCAGTGCTATAAACATGTTAGTGAGTAATTACTGTTGGTGAAATGCGGTGTCGTGAAAACATACTACTGCGGTACTTGCCCCGACAAGCTGGGAATGCATCTTGGTAATCGTTTTATAAAATACCATACTAAGAAACAATACAGAGACTAATATTTAAGAATTCCCCTTCTTTGAGATGTAAAGGTACATGAAACATCAAAATATAATAGCTTTATATGTTAATTTGTATGTGAAATTATTTTAAGTTAGCTGTAAAGAATACATCAAATATGCGGTAAATTGTCTCCAGTTGTTAGTAGACCCCAGCGAAAAAGGCCTCGAGTGCAAAAGGTTGAGTATCTTATAAATTATAAAAATTTTTTTATTTTTCTAATATGTAAGTATTCTTATATGAACGTTTGAAAAAAGCTTGACATGGAAGTAAGAGGGATTTTGTTAAATGTTTATAACAGAATTAACACACTCTATGTATTTCAGGTCCCAATTCTATAGTATATTACAATGATGGTGAACCAAACATTACTCTTCAAGGTAGATACAATTTTGTATAAATATCAAATGATTAGAAAATTGAACAATCAATATTTACAGCATAAATATTATTTGTTTAGTCCTTTTGCCACCAGACTCTTGCAACATAATTTAAGTATAATATAATATATAATAATTTAAAAGAATATTCGCATTCCTAAAAATTTGATTATGCCGAGGTGTACGTAACTTATTTACTTTTATTATTGCAGACTTTAAACCGTTCGATTTAGAATCGTGGTGGGGCAAACGATTATTTAATAACATCACAAAGTCGCTTTGAAGAGGAAAGAGAAATATGAAAGTTGTGGAGTAATGGTTTCTGAGGTAGTATAAAGTGGCAAACAGTGCTGAGTGTTGAGCCTGTTTCGAGTTTTAAATGTAATCTAAACATCAGTGAATCATTGTATAGAGTTAAACCTAAGGTTTAGAGCAACTTGTTTTCTGCCAGGTACCACAAAATGAAAATTGATGGCCTTAAACTGTTACATAATTCGTATATCATGTACCTTTTACAATGAATTGAAACATATACATGTTTTTTTCTTCGCGATACTACGCGTAAATGAGGTTTTTAGTGCTCACACAGCTTTAATGTTATACTTATCTGTTAAAACGGTTTTGTACAAATTCATATGTCCGTGGAACATCGTTTTCTCTGAATATTTTAAAGGAATTCATGTTGACAACAATTTGCATCGATTAAATACGTATTTTTTATCAACAGTATCATTGAACATGCAATGCAAAAGTATGTAAATTGCACACTTTTTTAAATGGTGCTTTATATACGAATACAAGGTTGTTCCAATTTCGAACAGTATAAAGGTTGAACAGTCTGTTTCATTTAAATTGTGTCAAAAAATCACTCTAAATTCAGATGACTAATGTGATACAAAATACGATCATTGTTGTTTCCTTTTGTAGGTTTTTAAAGCATACACACGTAAGGATGTAATGAACTCGTAAAATACATACCAAATAGGGTTAAGCATATACAAAAAAGATCCCTGCGTGGTATGAGTGCTGCGTGAAAATAATGGATTTTTAATCATGGAATGGTGTACATATATTACATGCATCGTTTGTGTGAATGCATGATACATTGCCAATAATTGTTATGACAACTGTATCCGAATACCTTTATGTAAGCGAACTCTAGTATAAATTTGTAGACTGATAATGTTTAAGATTGTTATATGATTATCGGACAAGATGAAACTTGTCACTGATGTATTTGCAAGCTTTGCTTTCGACATTCTTATTTCACATTGATTCTAGTTAATCTTTACTTACTTTAGTTTCTTTTTTTTTTAGATCGTTTTATCTTTATTCGGAGAACAAAGTTGATCAACGAAGATCCAATGTGAAATTCGAATTGTCTCGAAAAGCGAAGATTGCAGAAGTAGTCAAAGTGTAGCGCATCATTTGGCTATTTGAGGCTGAATTATGCAGTTATGAAATAAACACATGTTTATACACATTGTGGTTTTATACCCTTCCGTTTATCAGAAATTTTTCTAGATATATCAAGATCCAAATCTATTTATTACTTAAGAATGTACAATTATGATGCACATATCAAACTACAGGCAGATTAACTATTTAGTTAGCCTCTTTAATTCATAAAATGTATAATACCTAAACAGAGTAAATATTTTAGAAACTATAGAAATTATATGTTCAGCATACTACAGTTATACTTTTAATGTTTCATAGACTCTCACTGATCGTATGGTCAATAGATATGCAAAACGATGTGCGAAGTAAGACAAGAGGAATATGAATATTTTGATAGAATAATTGATAAAAGCCTTCAAGGAATAACAAAAGTACACGATGGTTTGATTGCATTAAGGGGTTGTACTGCAATATTGCGTAAGGATTACGTAGATATGGCTGGGAAAGTAAGTAAAACATTTTATAGTTATGAAAGGTGTCACTGCTATAAAATAACTCGGTTCCATGATAATAGGTCAAGTTAATCTCTGGCGGCAAAGCTGAAGATGAATTGATGTATGCAGGATTTGTAGGTCCTGGCATGTTGACTGCTGCACTTTTTGGTAATATTTCTACCGCCCCTTCGGTTGATAATATATTGAGAGTTATCCAAGAAGTTGGGTCTGATTATTCTACTGGTAACGAAATTTAACTTATAATAAAACTTGGAGTAAAAAGTAATACATGACGACAATTAATAGAAATATTTATATACAGGAATACTACTAATTACACAGGACAATGCGGAATACACTATAAACTTTACTTTAGCTAAAACGCATGCTGAAGCAAAAGGATATACCGTCAAAATGATTGCAGTAAATACCAATGATATATTGTACAAGTTTGGGAATACCATTAGCGAACAGTTTATTTCGCCCATACTTTTTATATACAAAATAGCTGGAGCTATGGCAGAAGAGGGACAAAGCGCAGATACGATTTATAATCTTTGCAACTCTGTGGCAAACAAGGGAGGCATAGCTCTTCTGCGAGCAGGTTGCACGATTTTTTTTAATATCCAACAAAATAATGTTGTACGCAAGTAAAATTATATTTTGCAGATTTTGAAAACGTAACTCGTGGAGTACATGGATTGAAAATGTTTTCAAATACGGCCAGAGAAGCGGTTGAACCACTAAAGTATATATTGAAGAGTGCACCACAAAACCAGAGTGAAGAAAGTATCCCTAAAACGAAAACGTTTCGCGTTGGACACGAGGTTGCAATTATAATAAGTAACATTGGTACTACAAACAGACGAATTATTTAAAAAATGTACTTATTTATTTTTAGTAGCTCGTTACTTTTCATACTTTTCCATTTTGTAGGCTGTAGTCAAATTCAAGCAAGCACATTTCTCCTGGATCTCTTAAAAGAAATAGAAGTAAATGGTTTACTTGTGAAGCGAACATATGTAAAACAATTTAAGAGCTGCTTAAATGGCATTGGCTTTCATATTTGCTTGTTAAATCTTTCATTTGCTTCAGAACTAATGAAATATTTAGATTTTCCGACACCTGCATTTGCCTGGCCAAAAATGACAACTTCCGAAATGATTGGACATGGAGAAGTATTAAAGCCTTATTTATAATACTGAATCTTTGTATTAACTTGACATGAATATTAATTTAATACTAAAACTGTTTAGAGTTCTGAAAGAAAATTAGTTACGTCAGGAATATGTTCCAAGGTAAAATCAATTTTATGAACAGATATTTTATATGTATTCGATTTGATAAGAAAATAAATGTTTCATATAGAATTTGGACTGGTATGATAAAACTTTGCAAAGTCCAACAATGAACGATGAAAGCGGTCAAGCATTTTTATTTATCATATCAACGGCATGTGAAGCAGTAATAGCGTGCATGAAGCAATTGAATAAAATGGATGAAGAATTTGGGCATGGAAATTATGGCACAAACCTTGCACGTGGCGCTAAAGCTATACAAGATGCTATTCAGGTTGGATGATAATTGTCCAGAAGGAAATTAAATGATATCTATATAAGTAAAACGATTTATTTTGCAGCAAGATAAAATATCAGGAACAAATCTATATGTGACATTTATGCAAGTTAGTCGTATTATTCAAGAAACAGTGAGTGGCTTGCAAGGACGATTATATTCTTTATTTTTTTATAATGTTGCCAAGGTAAGAGGAAGCTGCTTTTTAAAAAAATAATTAGATGCTTTGAAAATGTGATGTTTTTAGGCTTTCTCGGAGTATCCAAGTGATAAAGAAATAACGGCGGACATGTGGTTGCATGTGTTAAAAGCTGCAAATAAAGGAATGGAACAGTTTAAAATATCCAATGGAGAGGAACAAAAATTGCTAACTGTTTTAATAACAGTACAAATGGATTTAGAAGATGCATTAAATAAAAATATGGATTTCATTGAAGCATTCAGCGTTGCTGTAAAAGCTGCTGAAAATTTTACTACAAATATTTTGTATAAACAATTTACACATGTAACATTTGCTTACTGATTTTACACAGAATGATATGTGCAGCTTAAAAATGAATGGTATTTCATAATGGAATGATTTTCAACATATTTCAGGGACCCAAGTATCCTGATCCTCAGGCACATGCAGTTGGCATATGGATGAGAGCTGCATATGAAGGAACGAAGTTAAAATTCATTTGTTGTAATACAAAATAACAACCCTAATAGCCAGTTGGATGCAAATCGTTGGCTTGTTAGTAGCAACATTCGCCAAATGCAAGCAATGTTGGTTAGTCAATATCTGGCTTCAAATGGTCATTAGTGATTGCCATTTGGCTGCGTAATTGGCACTGTATTATATTGTATAAGTAACAAATCGACATTATAAAAGCGTTACGTATACGTACTGTACTCATTATAGTAACAATAAATTACTCATTATAATATAAGTAAGTCGCAGATAGCTCAGACCAACGTTAACTGACGAGCCCCTTCAAACTTAATAACGATTGGCCCCTTCCGGGGCAAGAAATTCTTCAAACATGGGAACAACTGGTATTGTAAATTCAAATCTTGAAGCGAAAGGTGGCAGTAATCGTGCAATGAACGAAATTTTGTGAAACGAAGTTTTTTTACTGATCCGGCTAAAACATTGGCTGTTGTGCATCATGCGTTACTTCTTCAAATGGTCAGGATCGGTAGAATAACCCAGTGACAGTTACCGTGCAGGTAGTAACTTTTGTCAAATGAAGTGGGTTCACTGATCCATCCGTAATATCAACTGTTGTGTACCACGTGTTATTTTTTTCGAATGATCAGGACTGGTAGGATAACCCAGTGGCAGTGATCCACTTTCGTCGAAGTAGGTTCGTTTATGGATGAATGGATCAGTCTAATTTAAATCTTTTGTCAACCTTTTTTATTTAACGTGCCCTACAATTGATAGGTTTGTTAGTCATTCGATTCATTCAATCTACTCAAGTAACGACTGATTAGTTTAATCCTTATTCGATATAACTTTTTGCAACATTTCAATTCATTAACGAGCGAAATTATAACTTTAATTTCTCTTTATTATCTTCTCTCACATACATCGAAAAAACGGTACAGTAATAATGGTCATATAATAGAAATTATATGCTTGTAATGGCATACGAGTACAATAAATGAATTTGCCATTTCCCATAATTAGACAATGTAAAAATAATTAGAACTTTTTTTTAAATGTAAATTGTGGAGGTAATATTTCCATAATGTTACTCGATTCCTTTCATTGCTATCGTTTGCTATAATTATTTAACAAATAATTAAAATGTACTTGAACTGCCAAGTTTTGGTTTTAGTAAAACTAATAGCCTACTTCAAAGAAGAATTAAGTTAATGTTGTAGCATAGCATATTCTATGTGGTAACTGGCATTTTCACTATTCGTAATTTTGTATCGCTTACCAAATCATAAAATTAGAAACGCCTCTATGGCTTTGTTTCCTCACGGGCAGTACGTAATAACAAAATGAACATTGAATATGTTCGTCACGAACATGAAGAATAAAACTTAAACTGCTGCTTTCCTATTCTGTTGCTGAGCATCCTGATGCTTCCAACTCATTAGATCGTCTAAAATTCCTACTAATAAAGGATTTCCACCTAAACGATCTATTTCACCCCTCGCCTTCTTATCCAACTCCTCAAGTATGGATTTCGTGTAAGCAAAGGATCCGTATTTTTCTAATAAACTAACACAGTACCGTTTCACGTCATTATCCTTGGTTCGTTGCCTGAGAATATCTTTGTTGAAAACAGTTAAGGAATATAATTAATAATAATAATAATTAAAAAATAATTAATAATAATAATAATACTGATGATGATGATGATAATAATAATAATAATATTGAAAACGTTAGGCGCTGCAAATGAGATTACTTTTGCAAAGGATACTCATTATTTGTCTGTCCTCTGGGTGACTTTGTATAGCGTGTATGATGGGAAAACTGAATTTCCCTTCGGAAAGATCCTCGCAGTAACTCTTATTGTCCGAATACTGTAAGAGGTATTGTTTTATGTCGCATGATGCCAATGTATTTATTTAGTTTAACGCAGCGATTTTCCACCTTTTTCTTTTCCGCGGCACACACAGAGTAACCACGCAAATTGTGCGGCACGATTGGCAAGGAAAGTAAACCTCCTTCATTACTTGCAAACAGTCAACAACAAAAAATGCGGAAGAGAGTATTTGTAATAATATGTTCACAAGTACGAAGAACGATAGTTATTCATTTTATTTACGACACACCACTATGCCGCGGCAGATCGGCTGAAAATCGCTGGTTTAGCAGCTTACCTCCTGGAGGCATAAATTACAATAATCGTCGCGAATTTGGAAGTAAAGGCCTAATATACCAGCTAGCGGTGTATAGTCTTCTTTGCATTCGGAGAATAATTGCATTAATCTAACAGCTAGATTGAAAAGTCCACCTGTTTCTAGGGGGGAAGGAAATTGAGAGATGCATAATTGTCTCTAAAGTTTACCAGATTATTGGCGGAAGACGTGAATGGATGTTTTTTTTTTCTTTTCAATCGTTATCCATGGGATCGAATTTGTTTCTAACGTACTTGTTGACCAGAGACGGCAATTCACGTCTTCCGTATTTCGCGTATTATTTATCGGACACATCAAACCATGGACCAGCAGTTTGATAAGAGCTTTTCGCAAACACATTATCAAATGTGCTGGAACTGGGGCTATATACATACGATAACATACCATCACCAATGTGTTAAAACTTACTTCTAATTGTCATTTGCTTATACGAAGCTTCGCTCGGACAAATATAATTATCTCGCCAATAGATTTCCATGCCTTGGCCCCTATGTAGTTCTAACAATTGTTCTTTGTATACCAGGGTGCCCTAACATTAATTTGAACATTGTTAAAATTAAAATACCAATGGCGATTAGGGATGCTCTATTCCGACCTAATTATTCAAAAGATTGATTCTGTGGTAACCGATTCTTTACCGAAAGAATAGAAAAATCGATTTCATGCCATTGTTTCCCTTGTGAAAAATTAATAAAAATCATAGATTTTGCAAAGAATAGATTCTTTTGATCAACATAAAAATTTGACAACCCATTTGACAAACATGCAAGCAGTACCTGCCTGCCATGTATGGAAGTTAAAAAAGGATGCAGAGAACCTTCTTGCAATTCTTGGAGAATCGATTCTTTGAGAGAACCAATTCTTGTGGTTATGACTCAGAATCCATTCTTTCAATAGAATCGAACATCCCTGAAAGTGATAACACTTCCATAAGGAATTGTTTTCACCTCTGGATGATTTAATGCGAGCACCCTTTCCAAAGCGATAAATAGACCGTAATTGGCAGCATTTATTGTATTTGCAATGCCATAAATATTATGTGCCACGGGAATTCCCCTCCTCAAAACTGAATTATCCTGGATATCATCAATCCTGGAAAGATATGAGCTATCTCTTTTAGTTTGGTTTTATTTTTAGAAAGATAGCAGTTACAAATCGCATGAAATTAACCGTGAAATAGAAAATTGTGTTACTTACAAAAGACTGGAGGTGTGAAGTAGCTGTATAATATCTCTGACAGCGTGAAGCTTGTCGTCGGGTATTCTTAACCAGTAATTGAAAGCGTGCGCCAACTTGCACCTAAATTGCTTTCCAGGAATTTGTAGGATATAAGTGAGCGGCTCCAATAGTACCTATAATAATTTCTATACATTATAAAGCACAGAAGTGGACAGTCGCGGGACTGAAGTATTATATCGGTAATCATTGTTGTCACTTTGACAGTTTTCTTAACCTCAAATGATTCACGAATTCGTAACTAACCGGAGATGTAAAACTAACCTCATCTTCGCCTTTGTCACCAGTAAGCGAGTAAGGCGTATTTTTCTCTTTCTGCATAACGCGTTCTAGCATAAAGCAAATCTATTGATTCGGATACGTAACTGATGTTTTATGGACTACTATATCAAAATTACAATACGAAAGAATTAATATCACCGATGAACAACAATTCTCATGCATTCATGACAGGCAATACTGTATCGCGTCGTCTGCTATTCGCACAAGGTACAGTTTTTCGTCAAGATACGTCTTCACGCGACTGCAAACCGTGACAGTTACTGTCGTGGCAGTAACTGCCGAGAGGTTTTTCGCTGTGAAAACTAGACTGTCGCATTGCCATGTCAGTGAATCCACTGCCACGGCAGTACTGTCGCGGAATCAAACCAGGTTTGATTTTCTAGTGACACTGTTGCAACGGTTCTTCTTTATTGGTCGATTTTATAGTGATATCTGCGCGCAATAATTTTGAATTTGAATCTTTCCGAGTAACATGGCCAAATCAGCGGGGCGAGGGACGGAGTAATTACCATTTAACGCATTTAATTTTTTATATGAATATGAAAAGCATCCGTGTCTGTGGCATAAAATTAATCTACAATTTAACATAGTCATAATTTAACATACAGTCACGAGCAGCGGCGATTTACCTCCGGCAAAATGGCGGCCGAATGGAAGAGCTTTCGCTACCTAATCACTATATTGTCCGGGCGCGCGAAATACAAATCCATGTGTAAACTTGTTAATAAACTCATCAGAACCAAAAACGTCTTGTGTTAGTGTTACAACTTTTTATGCGGTATCATGCCTTAATCATTATCATAGGTGCTTGCTAATTATTACACGAGTAATTAGAACTTTATATTAGGGTTGGATTTTAAAGGAAAAGTGGAATTTTTCGAAGGAGAACTTGAGGCTAACGTCACGGCGATAGAGGTAGTGGGGGAAGCCGTTTCTCCGTATCTCGACGATGCGTTGCAAGGACAGTAGGGAAGGCCAGTTTGCTCGACTTTCGAAAAATTGCCGCATAATACCCTGCTTCTCGTCACTCTTTCTCCTGAATCTCTTCGAAAATTCATGTCGACCGGCGAACGGTGTTCTTTGGAACAATATCTCATTTTTTCAAGAAAATTATACTATTTTTTGGCAATTAAATATAATGTGTTTTTATTTATTCCACATATGACGACTGAAAGAATTCGAATGTGTACTTTTAAAGTTTACCACAGCTGCTGCTACATAGTCTTGTGTATCTATTGTCTGCTAGATACCAGCACTATTTAAATTGGTATCTCAAGATGGCTGACTCGGAAGATTTCTCTCACCCTTCGGCTGTTTCGCGCCCTTTGGCGACAACTTAAGTTTAGGCACCGTCCTTCAGGTCCATGGCTTATTGTATACATATGTTCGCGCGATATTCCCACCAGTTCCTGGGACTGCTGTCTTTAGGACTTGAAAATTCCGATCTTTTTAAAAATTTGTAGGTTCAAAGGACACCTCGAGAGAAATACATATCGGACAATTTTTTGTTTCAGCCCAATTTCGATTCTTCAGGGTGAAAACATCCCGCGAAAGTAGTGAGGTCCCAGATAGCACCGGACGTCCGTAAGACGTCCAGAAAACGTCCAACGTCTATTTCGAACGTTCATAAAAGGTTTTGAGGACCTACATACTGGACGTTTCAAAAACGTTCATTTCAAATGTTTTATGAATGTTATCAGCACCTGAATTCTGGACGTTTTAAAAACGTATTAGGCGATTTCAAACAGAATTGGGGATAGCGAGTGGCTTATTTCGAGTCAGAAGCCAGTTGCTTATTACGGATCCGTACTGTACTTCAGAAATTTGCATAATCGATTGCAAACACAATACAGTAATGCCTCGAAAGAAAGAATTAGTTCGGGACCGGCCAGTTTCTTGTAACGAAACAGTCGACTATTCGGCATGACTTTGATTTCGTAGGAGCCGTGAGCGAACACGGTTCACGAGCGAGGAGCCCCGGATAGCGGCAAAACCTTAAAGGCTTCCGTCGAGGTGACATGTGATACTGTAGAGGGTAGAAGATGACATGCTCTCTCGTTTTAACACTAAGCGATCCCGGAACAGGTAGACTCGTATGAATGAAGCACGCTCCTATTCACTAATTCCGTGTCACACACGCTCTTATTCTTTGACAGTTATTTTAATAGTAGGGAAATCAAGTTATCAGATGCGAGGAAACAACACGATATAAAAGTTCTCACGTACTTACTTTCAAAAGCGCATTTATGATGCCTTACTAATGAAACATACAAGCACGGAATCATTTTTTAATAACCCAAAAACTGTAAGTTTCGAGTTATGTCATTGTTACAACAAGTTACAATAAGTTATAAAGTATATACAGGATATTTAGTTGTTTATTAAACTATTCATGTGAATGAACATATAATATACTTCGAATGTACATACATATGTACATAACACGCTAGGAAGTGAGGAAGTATTACATTTTCTATGCTTCTACTAAGAAATGTCACTGTTCACTCCACCGTAAAGATTTACGCTGTCACGCCTCTCTCTCGTTCTTCGATTTCTCGCTGAGCGCGACTTCAAACAAAGAAGTGGGGATAGCGATTTCTTTCTTCCGAGGGACAAATAAGTTATTTTTTTCGAGGCATTACTGTACATGAATACACTACTCTGCACTATGCTTCATAATTTTTGAATACGCGAATTTCAGTCCCTTTCTAATCTGTTTAATTTTTTTTCACTTTCCGCCAGTCGCCCTGTCGCTCTCTGTGTGTGCACAGCCCCAGACTGCCAATAGTTTAGTAATTTTAAACATTCGGAGAATGTTTCTTATACGCTCTTCATGACATTAAATTATTAGCAAAGCGTTTTTTTAATGTTCTTAACACGTCCAGAAACGTACATAGAACACTCTTACGATTAGAGTAAAATCTCATATCCGTTAGGGACGTAATATGATGGATTAAAAAATTATTTTGCTATCCACTATATCTACTATTGCTATCTACTAACTTTCTATTTTTATTCATTCGTAAAGGGAAATGAAACACATCGTAGTATACTGTGATTTATTCTTACAAAAAAGAAGTACTTACACAATAACTTACCAAACTTTTACTTAATACATATGTACAATTTGCAATATACAGGGTGAGTCATTTAACTTGACCATTTAAATATACTCTTAAACTATTTGTTGTATAAAAAAAAATGTTCAAACGAATGTTGTTTGGTATCAAGCGGGGCATACAATGTAATAATTAGTTTTTTATAGTCCACTTTTTTATCAAGATACGAAGGTTATCTTAAATTTTTGTATCATGATTTGTAATATTTGACCTTATGGTTCGAAAGAGTACCAAATTATGAATAAAAAACTATATGGTACAAGCGACTAAAAGCTAATAATTACCGAGATATTCCATAATTAATCTTTAATTATAAGTAGTTCTCAAAATGCTATTCATTACATCGAATACAAATGCGTAGACGATCAATTAGTGAGAGTGACGGACGTTCGCGCTCCTAGGAGCAGCTTGCTGTGCAGGCTGTGTAAACATTCAACTCGTGTACCAAGCAGACAAGTTCTGTATGGTCTTTCCATGCAGAAACCTTTCATCAACTTTCACTGAAAAATGTCTCGGTAATTATTAGTTTTTAATCCCATATACCTTATAGTTTTTAAATTCATAATTTAGTACTGTTTCGAACTACAAGATCAAATATTATACATCATGATACGAAAATTCAAGGTGACCTTCGTATCTCGATAAAAAAGCCGACCATCGAAAAACTAATTATTAAACCGTATGCTCCGCTTGATACCAAACAACTTTCGTTTGAACATTTTTTTTTTGATACAACAAATAGTTTACGAGTAAATTTAAGAGTGGTCAAGTTGTTATGTGGTCAAGTGGTCAATTGACTCACTGTATAAAACGTTTTGTAATCGTTTCTTAAATCGTACGCATTTTACTTCAGTTCAGTAATCGAACTTTATGCGATTCTATCATATTACACGCTTGAATATACATGTTTATTTGCATATAGGGCTTCATGCGAATATAACTTACAAATTTATTTGAACTCTGACTAGTTCACGACGCACATTCCACTGCACAATACTTATAATTTTGTTTTTTACGTGACCAACTACAAAAACTTTATTTACTAAACATCTTTTCAACGATGGACAAGGTACCTTGCTATTCAATATCGTTGCTCTGATACTGCGTGCATAATATTTCACGATTCCATGCTGTTTTTCCAACGCTGTACGCGAGATGTAACAGCACTTTGTCTAATATTAATTTCTTTCTAATGAGAATATTCAAATAGAATCTATGAAGCGATGTATAACTGAGATTAAAATTCTCAAATTGTCAACTAATGTGAAGAAACACTCGGAGCCGCCTAAATCGATTTTCGGGTAATAATTACTGGAATTTTCTTTCAGATCGTTACATTATCTTGTAAAAGGTATTTCATACCAGAAAACATTTCTATAGCCTCGATTACATCAATAACACTAGATCGCAAGACTTCTGATTCACACTCGTTAAGATGTTAATTAATAGCTATGTACAACTTGATCATTCACATGACTTGTTTTAATCTCAATGTAAAAAATATATCGTTCGTAAAACAGGTAGATAATCAATGAACAGTTTCCCTGTCCTCTGGCAAAAATTAGGAGAATAGAACTATGAGTTAAATTTCATATTTACACACTGAACAGTACAAGTGATTGTATAATCAGGTAAAAATGACATGTGCTATATAAAATCCATCATCCATCGCAATATCTATCATCAATAAGCCATAGGGGAAAGTGCACCTCGGGTCGGCCTGTACCTCGGGTCAGTTCAAAATTAACATATTTAACCTGGTTGATTTTTTGTTATTGACATTGGCATGATGACATATTGTTTTCCCCACAAATGGCAGCGAAAGAAATCCATTGTGAGACGAACATGCGCGACGTAAGGGAATGTATTCGCTTTAACATTTGTTAAGGAAGGTATTAGTCATAATAATAAACGTGTAATATTACTTAAATGTAACTAGTAATTAATTTAATTCTGATAATGCGATTTTTCTCATTCTTTCGTGTTTCTAAATTGGTAAGCATTTTCTGACCATTTATAACGTACGTAGTTCTCGAACGATAAACATTAGTAAATGCTAACAGTTGTAACTTGGGCCGCGCTCACATTCTATACCTCGGGACGATCCAAGGCAGAAACAGTAAGAAAAAAAGCGTATTCAATTCTGTTCGTAGTACATTGTACTTTTTTAAAGCTGATATAATTTGTCAGTGATTTAGGGGAATCATATGATTTTATTTACGATGGCATAGTTTGTAAGCGTCCACTACCAAGTAGAGCAGTCCGAAACTTTTTTCTATTACGTTTTGGTGGATAACATGCTAAGTACAGTAATGTTTCGAAGGAACCGACTCGCTCGGGACCGGCCAGTCGTTTCTTTCAGAACAGATATACTATTCGGCTTGACTTTGTTCTCGAACGAGACGAGAGCGAACACGGTCAACGAGCGAGAACCATAAATGCTTCCGTCAAGGTGAAATGTTATATTGCAGAGGACAGAATATGACATGCCCCATCGTTTTAACACTAAGCGATTTCGACGCACCTTCTACTAAAGAACGTCACTGTTCACTCAACCGTCAAGATTTACGACTTCACGCCTCTCCCCCGTTCTCGAATCTCTCGCTTAACGCGGCGACTTCAAACAAAGCAGTGGGGTTAGCGATTCGGTTCTTTCGGAACATTACTGTAAACGAGAACTGATTACAATAAATATACAGGGTGTCCCCGGATTAAACGATCAAACTGCACCAGTATGTTTTATGAGTAAAAATATGAAAAAATGTTATATAAACATAGGCCTGTAAACGCTTTATAAAAAATTTAGAATAAAGATATGAAAATTCGATGTTCCAATCAGATGGCTGTTCGGCACATTACGCGAGACCTGTTAGAGAATGGTTGGACGAACATTTTCATGAAAAATAGATTGGTCTAGGGAGACGCGTTGCTTGGCCCCCGAGATCGCCAGATCTTGCACCGCTGTATTTTTATTTGTGGGAAACAGTTATGTGGCAAACGTCTATTCACGGTAAGAACTAATAGAAAGGATTAATAGTGCATTCGCTGAACTAAAGCAAAATGGAGATGAAATTTGGAGAGTGATAAATTCAGTTTCCCTAAAATTTCAAGCTTGCATTCGTAACGGGGGACAGCACTTTGAAATAGAAACATAAACTTGTTCTCAATGTAATAACGCGTAATAATAAAGCCTTCGCAGACCTATGTTTATATAACATTTTTTCTTATTTTTACTCATAGAACATATTGGTGCAGTTTGATCGTTTAATTCGGGAACACCCTTTTTTCAAGTGACACGTGTTACAACTACAAGTGGACTAAAGTACATTATTAATCTGTATCTTGAGTAATGTTTAATTATTTTTTCAGATTCCTATTTTTGTTGTTGTTACTATTTTGTTGTTATTATGACATGATTTGATTAAATGCATATATGTAACGTACTGTTTGTCTTACTTGTTATAATTCATGCGTTCGTTTTTATAGATGACACAAAAAAGTTAGGGAACGTAACATCAAAATTAGACCGAGGTGCAGCACCTTCCCCGACAGTTCAGTCGTATCTGATGAAAAAACGCGCAATAAACTTTTCAATTGTCGATGTTTAGCTATACCAGATCTTCGATAATTTGTTGCGTTACTAATTTCTTTTTTGTTTCAATTTCACGCGTTTTGCATCATGGCAGCTGGTGAAATTGGTTATTGTCAAAGACCGATGGTACTTAACTGTTAGTGACGTTTTAGATGGATTATTTACAATTTCTCGCCACTGAGATTGAGCACATTATAATACGAGTGGTCCGGAAACCTATCTAACTCTATGTAGTCGGTCTCGTCGAGTAGAAGTCCTTCTGCTAGGCTGACGAGTTCCCCGAATGACGGTCTGCACGCCGGATCCTTGTCCCAGCAGTAATACATAATGTTATAAAGTTCCCTCTTGCAGTGTTCTGGCCTGTCCAGCCTGTAGCCTTCTTTAATCCTCCTCATTACCTGTAGATGGTCACATCATACATATTACCGAAATTCATTAAATATTTTTTAATCAGTTGAAGGTGGATTAATTCATTGAAATATTAATGGACTGGGTAAAGCATCCGCTTGTTGAAAATTAATCTTGCACTTAGCTCTAAGGCCAAACGCCAGTAGCTAATTAAAAGAAAAAGTTACCTCTGCCGCAGCTAAGCCAGGATAAGGCGTGGATCCCAGCGTCACAATTTCCCATATTAAGACGCCGAAACTCCATATATCTGACTTCACGGAGAAGATGTTATCGTACAAGCTCTCTGGAGCCATCCATCTGATGGGCAGACGGCCTTCTGATTTTCTTTCGTATATTTGATTAGCGGCCACGTCTCGGGCGAATCCAAAATCAGCAACTTTGCATGCTCGGTTTTCGTCGATCAGTATATTTCTCGCGGCTAAATCTCTATGGATAATTCCTTTAGAAGCCAAATACTCCATACCTTTGGCAATCTACAATGTACAAAAACAGAATGCCTCTTTATCCTAGTATTTATTTACAATATTCAATCATTTGTTCGTCAATATTAGTTGAATTGCATAAAATGATATAAAATAATTTTGCGATCATTTGGTCAAGAGTTTTGATGTATTATATAATTATTAATTTGCGTAAATGATCCGCAATGCTGAATATATTTATAAATACGTAATGTACTTATAAATGTAACTTAATTTATACATATTCACCACTCTCGCGCGTTTAAGTAAAATTAATATTTCAATAAAAAGTAAGGACTCTTAGATATACATTGTATATATCATTAATTATATCATGTATGTACGTAGAGACCTACAATATTATATTACTCTTATATAAGAAAGTATGAAAGCAGAGCGAGTTCGTATGCCAGTAATACATAATATAATAATGAAACACCGCGATGTACATAAATATGTATGTAGGTTCAAGATGTGAATAAAAATATCAAACAAGATTATGAGAAATGGATTAATCAGTTTTTGTGCATACTTAACTACTGTTTAAAAATCTGTTAAGTGGAAATTAAACATAACAAACAACAAATTTCAATTATTATACTATTATTTACGTAAGTATTATCACTTGTTCAACTAAAAGAAATTATATATTTATTTAACAAACTGATCGTTATGCTTTAAAGTGGCTTTTTATGCTAAGGTCCAAATAAAAGCATACACTTTATTGTTTCCAATGAATTTGTTAAATGATATTACTAATTAATTAAATCGTACCTGATAAACAAATCCAGTTAGATCCCTGGACGTTAAACCGGGTCCTCCATGGTTTCTTTCTTCCCTCGATGCTCTTAAGAAGCTCTGTAGCTTTCCACCGCTTACATATTCTAAAATCACGAACATAGGTTCCCGTTCTGTACAGCAACCTAACAGTCTGACTACGTTAGGATGGGGATCTAAACTCTTCATGACTCGCAATTCTTGTGCAAGGTCCAATCGTTCTCTTTCTGTCGCGTTCTCTTTTAATGTCTTCACAGCAACGATGGTCGCACCCAATTTCCCATCGATATCTAACGCCTCGCATTTCCAAACCTGACCAAAGCAACCCTCTCCAAGAATATTAAAGACCTGTTGGACAAATGTGAAAAGCAAATTATACTTTGAAATATGTTCAACAATTTCGGGGATAGATTATTTAAAAGTATTCATTTAAGCAGTAGTTGCATTTTAGCAGTATATACGTAAGTACTAAGTATTATCTTACGTTTGTATTCAATTACATCAAATACAAAATGCGTCGTTTGTGTTTGTTAAAATTAAAATGTGTTACTTTCTCGTACATAACGAAATCGAAAATGCTAGAGGAAGGGGTGGTAAAATGGTCCCCCAGTAATATTTTTTATCTTAAAATCTGATCCATCCCTAAATTGTTTAAAATTTTTTATCATAATGTAGGTTTGGATCGGGGCACCGGTCGAACGTCACCAGCCAGCGCGATGCGATATTCTGCCTCTGATCGCGGGCTGTACGTGCGCGCTGAATGGGCAGTGTTTTTCGTTAACAATTCAGAAACAAAGCCTCAAACGACATTTTGCGAAAGGAAAAAGTTATTCAGTATCCCCTCTGGAATCTTCCATATCTGACTCTTCTATGAGTTACGGGACACCCTGTATACAGGGTGTTTCAACTGCGACAACAGGTTGGAGAAATTTTAAGGGGTGATTGCTGAAGCGATTCCGAAGAGCTTTTTCCTTTGCTGAAAAGTTGGTTAAGGCTTCGTTTTTGAATTATTAATAAAAAACGCTGACCAATCAGCGCGCACGCCTAGCTCCAACAGGGTTGTGACTGGTCGTCCCGATCGAACTCACGTCCTCGCGGTTGAGCCGGCACTCTACGCGCGCTCTGATTGGTCAGTGTGTTTTGTTAGTAATTAAAAAATGAAGCCTTACCCAACATTTTAGCAAAGGAAATGGTTGTTCAGAATCGCCTCAGTAGTCACACCTTAAAATTTCTCTCACCTATTGTTGAACGCTCTGTATATAATACTTTTATTTTTTATGTTATAAATGCTTATTATTAGCAGCAGCTACGCAACATTTAAGGCAAACATATCTTTGTTACAAATATGAAAATCACAAGGGGGCCACATTACCAGCAGGGGATCGTATTACCACCTCTTGCACTAACTATAACATTCAACCGGAATTGCTTTTTGGAATTGTTTTTTTGGATGTTTGGCATTGTTTTTTTTTACACGGTAGAATCAAATGTGAGTAATATTATTATCTACTGCAAAGTGACTTCCACAAAATAATGCAAGACTAAAGCTGAATACTCTTTTGTTTATTTCCTGATAAATTGCCTCTTAATCTCCATGATTCCATACCTTTAATCGATGTCGGGGAAATTCCCATTTATCCTCTTGCTTATTCTGTGCACCCTGATTTTCCTTTTCCCAGGGTTCGTATCGATTATTATGAGCTTTTGGTCCTCGCCATCTCTTCAGAACAAGGGACGGATCGTCCGATATGTTCGAAACGCTAACCGAGGCTTGCTCCTTCTGCGTATGAAAAAGTAAACAAAAAAAAAATACATAAGAAAATTTCTAATTGTACAATAGTTTTTATTTGTTTTGTTCAGATGCGTAGAAACCATGTTACGTGCGCATTCATTATATATAAATTGATTATGTGTATCTATTATGATTTTGGAATGTGCAAATTAGTTCCCAAAGTGCATCTAGATCATCGAAAGAAAAGTTATTTCCTTCTTTTTCTTTAGACCAGGCTTGGGCACTTTTTATTTGGAATAAAATGAGATTTAAAGTAATGAACTAGTTGAAATAATTAATACTTTCAAATGAAATTCAAATATATCATTTACAAAAAATATCTTTTAATTACATAATTCAAATAGAAATAACAAACAATCGAACCCGAGTGGTTGTAATGAAATTGTCTCCTATTCCAATCGAATAAAATCATCTCTATCTGACCATAAGAAGAATTCAGAGCTCGAGAATTTGTCTTTCTGGCATAGGTAACATAATGTCCACGTACAAGAATTAGAAAATATTTGAGAAACTGTTAAACGAACATTTATTCAAATAGAAAATAAAAAGTTAAATAGAATGTTATTTCATTTCATAGTCAAATAACGAACTGCTGCAGAGAAAAGCCATTTTCATGTTCAAATAAAGTAACGCGCAGTTAATTTAAAATAACAGCTAGTCAAATCAGATAACACATTATGTTAATAAGTGTTTCTCAAATACATTATTTAAGTAATGCCCAAGCCTGTTTTAGACCATAACAACATCGTACCGTATCTTCCTTGGTCTTCCTGTTTCCGCAGTATTTGTTCCTCAGCGACCAAGCGCCCATACCGAGGCCCACCACGAGTACGCAGACCGCTGCGACAGGTACCAAGGTGCCCGTAATATCTTGAGAAGGCGGTGCCTCGGCAGGTGCAATTTTCGAGCTGAGCGGCGGCCCCTCGACCTCGTTCTCCTCCGCCGGTTGTTGCGGGACACCGGTAGTCCCAGGACCACCAGCATCACCCTCCGCCTGTTTCGCTTCCTCCGGCTGTAACTTGGTCGTTTTTGGTATATTCAGCGGCACGGCGATCGGCGACGAGGGTATCACCGACTTGTGAGGCAGTCCTGGCCTGGGGTAGCTCTGCAAGCTGGGCAGGCCCAAAAGTGGCGGTCGTATTCTACCAGCGGCGCCTGGTTGACCCGGAAACGGGCTTCTGTCAACGGAATAATCGGAACAGTGTTGAGCAATGGTCTGTCGCTCGAGGAATGCCTCTAGTTGATCCGAAGGTATCGTCAACGAACTGGAGCATGAATAATGTAACGGGCCTCTGTTTGTCCTCTGAAAAAGGTCACGCGAACCGTTCCCCCGTGATTTATCGACGAAACTTTCTAGCGACATGACTTGGTCCCGCGGGTTCATCTGGGTCGATAGTTCCTCGACTTACAATTAGTCGCGCGAGGAACAGATTGAAAAAGGCATGATTTTCCAAGCATTGGAGAGTGTAACACGCTGGGTGCCGCGAGAACTATCGATGGCTCCACGTCAGTTGGAGAAAATTCAATTATCGGGTTGCATTTAAAAATATTCACATACGAACATTGTTTGTTTTAATAAAAGAAACATGCATATTCTTGCAGAGCGTCTAGCACATTAATATCGTAGAATCGATGGTTAAAATATAATAAATATATCCTCGATGTGCTAAGAATCATAAAATATAAACCGGCAAAGACAGAGTGCAAGAAAACGAGTAGTTGCATCAACCAGGCTTCCAACGCAAATACCTCTTTGTAACCTCTTCAAACAACCACTGAAAAGTAGCGGACAATCGCGAATGATGTTTTTCGTAACGTATTCGAGAGTCACAAATCAAACAAACGGAATCCAAGGAACAGTAAAAAAAAAAACCCAGTCGTTACATCATCTTGGTAAATAATTTCCCTGCACGGGCACGCGCCGAAGACAGGAAATCAGTTCGTCGATCTATTCGCCAGATCAATTTTGTCCTGGAACGAACAACCCACCTGGTGTGTCCTCCATTGGGGCCTGAAGTGTTCTTGATGGTGACGTAAACCTCGGTCTTTGTCGTGAGTTGACCGTCGGAGACGGTCACGTAAAGGAACAGGTTCTGTCCTCCCTGGAAAGAAGAAGCAAGAAACATCGTTCAATCTCCTGAACGTCGGCCATGCACGCAGCTCGTGTTACGTTCTCATCGTCTCGAAGGGAGACGGAAAAATCGCCGTAGATGTACGCGCTTTGCTCTGCTCTGGCGACTTATAAGAATCCTGACTACCTGGGTATACCACAATGATTCGTAGTGCTCTTACCGTGTTGTCTCTAAGCAGGTCGATTGGTTCAGTTTACGCTCTTTACACAGAGATTGCGTGGGCTTTTATTAATCTTTTTTTAGTACATATACAGAATTATAGAGCCAACTCCGATTTCAATGACCTTGAAATATTTTTTAGTAAATTACTAAGGTTAACTGAGGTAATCTACGTTATTGCCTTTGTCTTTTACTTTTTTGGTATAGCTTTTTAGTAACCTAAACTATCCAAAGCAAACCAAAATACATAGTGGTAAACATATTTTTGCAAATATATCGAAAACTAAAGTCTCGCTTGCCATTGTCATTGAGACTCCGCGAGAAGTAGTTCAGAATGACGACCTTGACAACATATTTCAAGGTCATTGGAATCGGAGGTGGCTCTGTTTTTCTACATAATTACCATTTTTTTCTTATAAAGGAGTGCAATTAGAGCTCGAAGAATCAACCATGAACTTGATAAAGCCTGCTAATATTCTCCATTTTATTTTACCGTGCACTGTATTGTTTTTTTATACGGTTGTGTTTTCTGTATGGTGCCTTCTGTAGTCTACGTATGCTACTACGTAGCATTTATGTTTAGCAGACAAGTGATTTCATTTTTTCAACTCCAAAATACATTCATATATAAATTATTTATTTTTGCCATATGTGTTTTCCCCATTATGAGTCTCTTGTTTTCTAATTGAGCTAACAACCTGTTAACTGGCACCGTGAAACATGGACAACCACATGAAACGTTAACTAACGGTAAAAGATGTTCTGTGGGAGCACGAAATAGGTGAATCATCGAAATGAATGAATGAATGAATTGTGTTCCTTTGTGTTAACTGGCGGTCACTCGGATACGAAAGTAATTAATGGGTAGCAAAGGTGATACTCACCTTGCCTTTGAGTGTTTCGTTAACATAGATAATGCCGGTACTATTGTCTATGTAGAAAGGTAGCGGTGGCTGTGGATTATCGTTTCCGTTGAAGTTGTGCCCTAGAGGTTCCAAGCCGTACGTTAGTTGGTCCTGTTCATTGTCCTCGGCCCGAGCCCTGGTGACCACGCTTCCTACAGCCTCCGAATCCAGAAGCACCAAATTTCGGTCTATCCACATTACGGGCGGCGTGTTGTCGCTGAACTGACTTTCTGCAGGGCAAAGTAATTGTAAATTGAGTGATGCTCGTTTGTTGCTTTCGAATGATGCTGGAATTAAATTAAATTAGGGTGAGATTTATTTATGAACCTTTACAAAATGAGGCTAACAGTCTCAGGTAACAGTATTTCGCATGGTTCCACTTTACATTACATTTTTAGGATTCATTTATTAACAAATTCTGCTTAAGAGTCGAGAAAGTTGCATGAAAAAATTGGGGTGCCAAGGACATGTTCAACTCCCCTTTAAGGAGTTCCTGAAGTTTGGCGCCACGAAACGCCATAACCATCCAACGGTGAAACGATGGAACTAACCATCACTGTTAGCGTTTCAAACAAATACAACTTTCTCGGGTTTAAAGTAGACTTTTTTAATAAGTAAAGGCTCAAATTAAAGCTAAGAGTCTCAGCTACAATTTGGTATAATACTTAAATGATTTCTAATTCTAGCTTACGAATAGTCTTCAACAATATTCACGAACAATTAACTGTTCGCTAAGGAACTACGGTAATCTGTGCCAAACATCTTAGCTTTAATTTGATGTCAGCATAATACAGCTTTTGCAATTCAAATCCAACTTTTTGCAAATCAGATTCATCCCTTTATAAGTCAAGCTTTCCTACGTAATCCTCTTCCCCTAGATAATCGTCTTTCAATTTCTAAAATAGAAAGATGAGAAAATAATTAAAAGAATGCACTCAGAACTAAAATTCCAAGCCACTGCTTATCCAAATTATCCTTACATTTTATTGTATGCATGTATATGTATAAATACTTATTTTAATACGATGAATGTACCTCGTAATTACCACTTAAGTACAATTAATATGAATTAATTGATTAGTATTAATAAGAGAGACAATGAAAATTATTTTTACTCAAGGGGTAATTACTACATATATCGTAGTTAATTAAATTCTTCATGCACATCATATGTATGTACATCCATACAATAAAATTTAAGAATAATTCTGATAAGTTATGGTTTCAAATTTTATGAAAGACGATAATGTGGAGAATTTTGTTGGAAAGTGTGATTTGCAAAAAGGTGAATTTCATTAGCAAATTATTGAACTTTGGAGTATAACACCGGTATGCCCCTCTTGATATCGTACAATGGATATTTGTTTCAAATATTTTTTTTGTGTCACCCATAAAATGTGCACGCAATATGTACAACTATGTAGATTTCGTAGTTAATGTTATTCTAGCAACTTTCTCATAGACTTCGATTTGCAAGTCAGTGAATCGTGTAAAACAATCTTATCCTTTTTTCATCGAACCTGACCAGTTTGAACGGAGCGAGACGGCTTTCTGCTTGAGCTCGAATTAAAGTTGGATTTACTGAACGATAATGAGAGAGAGCTGCGGGTGGCTTGGGAGATCGACCTTGATATGCATTCCTTCCTGGATTTCGAGTTCATATCGTCAAGTAGAGTGTAACCTTTCGTAATGTAGCGAAAGATTGTAGCCCCGCGATTCTTGCTCTTTTCCAACCCATATAATGGAACCTTTGAAATACTCACTCGTATTGTCTTACTGATAATTGATATCATCAACAAAATTTTATGAGTTAATTTATAAATTTAAATTTGTAATGCTTATTATAAAATCAACAGTAACAATTATTTACTTATAGGTAAACGCAATAAATGTTCTCTCTCAAGAAGAAATTAATTTTAATCATATTTCTGGTGGAATGAACCCTAATAGCCCCCAGGTTGCCATTTACTGTTTGAATCAGTTCTTTCATACCCACTTCACTTAGAGGAATTCCTCTTTGTACGTACCCCAAAATCGCGAGCTGCTACTTCGATACAACGTATGGTGCGAAAAGATGATCGCAATTAGACGTTTAATGTAGCGCTGTATGTCGACGGCGAAACTCGGCTCGATTTTTGGTCGGGTCAACGTATTGACCTGCCTGACTTTGATAACATACCATATTTCAAGGTCAAAGTGAATGAAGCTGCATCCCTTATTGTCAATATTTACCATTGTAAACTCTGTTTCCAAATTCTGGAGCAGGTAGTTACAATAAATAGATATCTGAATAATTTACTGTACATACATGTATGTATGCTGTATGTTGTCGCAAAAAGCGCAAAGTTCCTTTTTTTTTTAATTTAGAAAATAGCCACTCGCCAAACTTATTTTTTTAATTCTCTATTGATAGTGAATTAAACACAACATGTTTCCTTGTAATAAAGTGCTATAGTTCAAACATAAATGCTGTCTAATAATACATCGTATTCGATTAGTATTCATCACGCTGATGCGAATATATGGATAATACCCTTTTGTTATTTATACACGTGGTTATTTGTCCGTTATTTCAATCATTTGCTGCCGAAAGTATTACAGTAGGACTTCCATTAACGGCGATTCGATCCGATGTTTTCACGATTGTCTGAGACTTTATTATGTTAACGCTTCAACATCTGTTGTATAAAGAATTGTACAAGTAATTGAATTTAACTATAAAATCCATTAAACATTTAAAATGAAAATTAAGCATGAATACCTTGTTCCTTCGCTTAGACGAATTTCTCTTTGCGCAAACCTCAAAATCGTGAGCCACCAGGGAAAGTATCCCTGGTAGCCAAGCTGTTCAGACAAGATTTTGCCAAAGCTTGTTACAAAATTTTGATGATAAAGTGGCTACAAATTCGATACAGTGTTTGATATATTTGATGATGTTAACAAATTGACAACAAAAATATAGCGGAGTGTGTTGAAATAAGTTGCGAGCAAATTGGTGGATAGGTTATATTACAACTGATGTAGGCAAATGGCTGTCGATTGCCACGCAACTGGTTCGATCTGGCAAT
The DNA here is from genome assembly GCA_023838395.1 of Holcopasites calliopsidis. NCBI lineage: Eukaryota > Metazoa > Arthropoda > Insecta > Hymenoptera > Apidae > Holcopasites > Holcopasites calliopsidis. Next base: position 38,797 of record JALHAQ010000063.1, read on the forward strand.
CTCGGTATCATTTGCATGAAGTTCCTAATTATGACTTTGACTGTCCTTTTTCGTTAAATTAATTAAATTTCTTCATCGCAATTGGCTATTATAATCATTCTACAAATCTTTTTAATCGCGTAAATTTAGCAATTTTAGAAAGGTTATTTATCTCACATGAAATACAAAGAACGATAAAGGCTACAGCGACCCATCTTATGCTTCAGGGTACATTGTACGAGATACCCATTTGTAAGGCGCATACAAATTTCATTCGATGTAAGTATAAATTAAAGCCTCCTTCTAACAAAGTGAAAGATTAATGACCTATTATTTCTGAGGATAGTGTTTACTCGAGGCAGAACTGTCGATTGAGATCTTGAAATCGCAGATAAGAGTAGTAACGCCGATGCTTGGTGCAACGGGACCTTATACTACCGACAATCCCAACTAGCACGACGACTGATCATACGTTATATCGCGGCATTATGGTAACGCACGGACAGCGACCTCTTATACGGAAGGTGCATCAAATCGAGAAATTTATAGGTTTGAGATGGTCAGACTGGTAGTCGTGTATCGTAAATCGTGGGAATCATGATTGTGATTTGATTGGCAATGGAAATGTACTGCGTTTTATACTCTTATCAAGTTTACTCGTAGCCTTTTTTGTTTTAAACTCCATTCACTGAAAGAGTAAAGTCTCTCGATGTGTATATTTAATGTGAAAACATTCTTTTCTTTGAAAAGAGGGAAAATGGTAAATATTTGATAAAAAAAGCATTTCATATAGAATATGTTCAATGATTTTGTTATTATTTATTTAACACAGTAGTTGTTAATACGTGTGGGAACGTTAACAATATGTACTGTAATTTCCTCATACAAATATGCGTTTAATCTACCAATTGCGCCGCTCTTTTCTAAATCGATTAACACTAAAAAACAAATATAAATATAAAAAGTTATGCATCAACCAAGCATTGTGGCATTACAATGTTAAAAGATTCAGAAAGTAGGGTTGACTACTTTGGCCTGTGAACGATTTCATTTTATTATTTATTTATTAACTTATTTATGGAACTGTTTGCTGTGCTGAACGAGTTGCCCTCTAACTTCTAATTCGCCATGAACTATAATATTTTTTGTTGATATATCTCGCTGAAGCACATAGTAATACTTTGTCGGCTCCTTTGCAATTGATAACATTAATAATTTGCATATTAGTGGAAGGGATGATACAATGGGCCTCCTAAATTGGTATTCCATCCTAAAATCGAATCTATCGCCTAAATTGCTTCAAATTTTTTGTCAAAGTGTAGGTAAATTAGTAAGGTTACCTGTAGCAACACATGTAACTAATAGAAATACAATTTCATTCAATGTAACATGTATATGTAAAAAAACATTGCTTTATTATTTGTCTCAACCGAGATGTCGAGCTCCACCCGAGCCTGCACAAATTGAACAACACAGGGGCAAGAGGGTAGGTCTTTTGCGCTTTCTAATTCCACCCAGTCGCTCAACGCTTGCGTCGTAGCAGTCACAAACACATATGCGTAACGTCACATATGTACAATAAATCCATATGGTACATAGGTATTATCTCTTTCTATCTCGATTTTCCCGATTCACTGCTACGCCACGCGGCAGCTTAGGAGGTGACAGACCTAACCAATACTGACAGAGCGTGTTACTGCAAGTGGGGCCCGTAATTTGATTGGATGGCATCTCGTTTGGTACAAATAATAGGCATCCTAAAAAATGTGAGGGTAATATGGTCCCCCAACAAGAATCATAAAAACTAATTTTTTGGTTGCATTAGAGATGAAAAGTGAGTGACTAAATCAAATAATTATGTTCATAAACAAGAGATCAGAAGAAGCACACATATTCCTCTTCTTCGTGTGGATCAGCCCAATATTCTTTGACAGGACGAAACTACTAAGAGCTGTGGTGAGTGAGGTACATCTTGAGAGTAGTCAAGAAAATTTGTACGAGTCGTTAAAGAAGACGATGAACGTTAATTTGCAGGTAGTATTTTATAGTTACTGTGGGAGGCATACGTTCATAGTACTTCAACATCCTTAATCTTCAAGAGAGACTGCACATTTCGGAAGACAAAAAACTTTTGTTTCGTAACTTATGTTATAAATGCTTATTATTAGCGACCGTTATGCGACATCTAGAGTAGACATGTTTGTCTTTGGATAGCAGATGCTACAAGTGATACCAGTGGTCGCTGGATATCTTTGTTAAAAATATGATGAGGGGGGCACATTACCAGCAGGGGGTCATAATAGCATTTCTTCCTCTAGTAATGAAAACCTATGACATTATACAGGGTGTCCCACCTAACTTGAGCATCCCAAATATCTCGTTTATTCTTTATGGTAGAGAAAACGTCGAAGGAAAAGAATATTTGGGTTGAAGGGGCGAACGTAATGTTGGTCAAACAAATTATCTCAAGGTCGTTTATTTTCGATATTTCAAAACCACAGAAATTGTTTTAAATGGAACTACATATTTTTGATGTGGCGATATGATACCTAAGGTCAAGGCGAATCCAATTTCCTACGATATTATGACCTTCATGTGACCTTGAGTACGAAAAATTCAGAATACTTGGATTAAAATAAATCAAAATAGTGCAACATGAAGATTCTGAAAGGATGATGCCTTCCTTATGTTTCTTTCTTCGCTTAATATTAGTAAACACATTTCCTATAGCCTGTGTCTAACACTGTTCATCGAGTACATTCGGACGTGGTGCAGAAATTCGGTGGCACAACCTTCACACGATTTTACAACTTTATATGTTTTCTGTGGGGTAAGATTAAACCAATAGATTATGACGACGTTCCCACGACACTAGAAGACACGGAAGAACGTATCATAACTGCCTGTGCCAACATTAATGAGCAAATTATAGGGAGGGCTAGAGAATCTTTTATAAACAGTTTGAAGAAATGTACTGATGTTGACCGACATCATTTTGGGCACCTATTCAAATGAATTATCACATTAATCATCTAATCACGGTTATTTCACCATTTACATCAATAATTCAACTTTTATGCATTTTTCGTGCTCAAGGTCACGTGAGGGTCATAATATCATAGGAAATTGGACTCGCCTTAACCTTAGCTATCATATCGCCATATCAAAAATGTATAGTCCCGTTGCAAAAAACTTTGTTGGGTTTGAAGTCTCGGAAAAATGACTGAGATAATTTGTATGCCCACCGTTACGTTCGCCTCTTCGAACCAAATTTTTTTTCTTTGACATTCTTCCCTATCATAAAAAATAAGCGAGATATTTGGGATGCTCAAGTTAGGGGGGACATTCTGTATAGGAAAATGAAATATTTTCCAGTAAGCGTAAAGAGAGATACTCTATACCTACTATGCTAATAGTTTTTTGAATGTATGAAACATTGTATACTGTTAATATATCAAAGTTGAATATCACACAAAGTATGTACGTACGTAGCATGATCTCCATAACTTCCGACTTATTAAAAATTGACAGTCGTGGTACCGTGTTATCGTTCGCGAAAGTGTTAAGTCGCTGCCAGGGCAGAATAATTCGCGAGTTACGCTGGAATAGAAAGTTGGATGGAGCGTTTATTCAATGTGTCCAACGAGCATATCTACTGCTTCAACTTCAAACAAACAAGTACGGTAGAAATGGAAGGTGTATATCTGGAGAGCACAACGTAATTTTGTGCATCGATACCAACACGCATTGCACTTTTCTGCTTAGAGATTTTTAGTTTCGCGAGAATTTAGAGCTCTTTTGTCTTCATCGTGCTATGTTGTCGGACATAAATTCCGCTCGTCTCTGTTCTTTTTCAACAACATTTGTTTAAATTTGCCTATCTTCATTTCCTTTGATTTTGCGCTTCCTTTAAATATTGTGACGTATAACAGATTCAATAAAAAATAGATGAAGCTAGACAAATAAGATATTCAACAATGGATAAATCCACAAATATCGATGATAACATTTTTTGGCAACCCATTCAAAATTATCGTTGCTATTAGAGAAATGTATAATATTTAACAGTGCACGTGTAAAATAGAATAGGTAGATCTGACAATTGAGTGCTACTCTTCCGAAAATTTACACCACATTATTAATAATATAAGATTTATAACATTATTATTAAACAATACTGATCTCATTTAAGAAGTTACTTTAAAAGAATTTTTGCAGTAAAATGTATTTGCTGTTACCGTTAACAATACCTGCAGAAGCAGTCAATTTATTTAAGCATGGATTAAATTACATATTTCATTTAGAAAATAATTAACACAAGAAAATAATTAACACCTGCAACTACGTCATTTTTTAAACTGTTATTTTAGCATTCAGTATACAAATATATTTAATGGAATGTACTGTGGCCTTTGATGAACCTTCATTACTGGGTGCAGTTTGCAATTATCATGAAACATTACCTTCAATTGAATTTTTCCAAATTTTTCTCAAAATACCACTAAAATTTACATTTACTTTACAAAGATTTCTTCTATAAGAATTTCGGCATGATTGACAATGGAGTCTTATAGGAGCCGTAATACAGGGTGTTCGGCTATTGCATGTCAATATTGTAAGGGGTGATTGCTGAGGTGATTTTGAACAAGTTTCTTCTTTACCAAAATGTTGGTTAAGGCCTCGGTTTGGAATTATTAACGAAAAACACTGACCAATCACAACGTGCGTAGAGGGCGCGCTCAGCTGCGAGAGTGTACAAGACCGTGGTTGAGTGTACCACGAACTTCTCTCGGCTGAGCGCGCGTTCTACGCGCGCTCTGATTGGCCAGTCTTTTTCGTTAATAATTCAAAAACGAAGCCTTAACCAGCACTTTCGTACAGGAAAACGTTGTTCAGAATCACCTCAACAACCGACCCTTAAAATATTGACGTACAGTAGCAGAGAAACCTGTATATAATTAGCTGTTTTAAGTGAACAGTAAATTATATTTAATATACTTATTTCTGAATTTGTGGGTATCTAGTAAAAGTTAATAAAATTCTAATAAAATGCGAATAATGTCGCAATTAATACAGTAAATGTAATAAAATGCTTGGATAAATTTTGAGAAACGACCAGAAAAACGGTAGCTATTCTAATTAGAGTAACATATGCGCGATTACACGAAGGACGCCGATTAGAATCTTGATTCGTGGAAGGCTCACGGTGGAACACGAAACATACGCGCATGACTGGCAAATTTGCTGGCAAGTCGAATCGCATGTGTGTCATCAAAATTTATAGTCGCCACCTCGGACAACTTTCTTCGTTTGCCTGATGCTGGAAGATTGGCAAAAGTACTTTTTGGCATTTGTTGGCAAACGTTTTATAACACGCGACGGATACGTTGTCCTTGTAATTAAGGCGTGAAAGATTAGACCCTGTGCGATATCGAATTCAAATTTATGGTAATCGATTCTGCGAGATCTTTTATCAAGGACGTTAACGATGATGATCTTTTCTTACTTTTCTTTTTTTCATGCGCATAATTTTCTTGCTCACTCTGGTTTCACACGGTTGCATAATCATAATGAAACCAGTTTACCCTTGAAATAATCCGTTTCTATTTTTTATATGCTAATGGCAACGAGAACAATCGGCCAATATGTTGGAATTGGTGTAGTTGCATATTTTGTACTATGCGAGTTTTATTTTACTGGAGTTATACTATTAACAGTCTTTATATCCTGCTTCATTTGTTAGTTTATTATAAAGCAATTTTGCTTATTGATATGTGATATGGAATAATCGCTTTAGGAAAATGGCAAATCAGATTTAATATTTTTATCTTTGAAATTCATTACAGTATAAATTTTTTTATAATATGTGTAGTACTTCATAAACCCACTAGATAGTCTAACAAAAACGTAATTTCATAACGTTTCTTACACGTACATATTGTATGTATAATTTTCAGTGGAAACGCACATACTTAATGGACAACCTAATTATTTACAAAAATATAGCATTGGTTAAAATACATACAAAAAGAATTTGATTTGATTTGAAGAATTTGAAAGACTCTCAACTAATTTTTAGGGAGATCTAAACACTTAATTTTACTATAATAAAGAACGTCCACGAATTAAGCACTCAGTGTTCGAAATATCCACAGCTCTTTTCTATGGAGATGTAAAATTTACTTTACAATGGTAGGAAAATAAAAGACATAAGATATTCTTTTTACGTAAACCAGGAACGAAAATGAAGCCTAAAATAAGTAGTCGTTTCGTATCTTGATCTATCTTCGCCAAGATTCATTTGTATTTCTCATATTAATTGAGTTAAAATTCCAGAGGCATTCCAGAGGAGAATAAATTATACAGGGTGTTCCGTAACTCACAGAAGGGCCGAATAGGAAAGATTCCTGTAGCGATACTAAACTACTTTTTCCTTTGGCAAAACATTGTTTGGGGTTTTGTTTTTGATTTATTAACGAAAAACGCTGGCCACTCGGAGCGCGCGTAGAGCCCGCGCTCAGGGACGAAATGTCGCGTCGCGCTGAATGGTGACGCTTGGCCGGTGCCCTGATCCAAACGCGTTGATATAGCGTTTTTATTCGTTATTGATGGATAACGAATAATTTGACATTATTCTTCATTGCATTGATTCGGTATTCGATACAACTTTTGCTCCCTGCTATACCGAAACGTTTGGATGGGGGCACCGGCCGAGCGTTGCCATCCAGCGCGACGCGACATTCCGCCCCTGAGCGCGGACTCTACACGCGTCCTGAATGGCCAGTGCTTTTCGTTAATAATTGAAAAACAAAGCCTCGAACGACATTTTGTCAAAGGAAAAAGTTGTTCAGTATCGCCTAAAGAATTTTCTATATCTGGCTCTTACAAGAGTTACGGGATACCTTGTATAACAAACTGTATAACGAATCGTTTTACGATGCATCGATAATGGGCCTCAAAAGTGATAGAGAAATAGTGGATTATTATTCATCGGCACACTTAATGCTCATTGAAAGTTCTAATAACATTACACTTTGCCCTAGTCGCGTCCCATGCATGCTAATGGTTGCCATTATTCACGGGAATACTGCGTAACTGTATTCTCATGATGTAGTGACTTCAATACCGCTATAACACGCCGTTCAGGACGCGGTGAGGTGCTCGAAATAAAGATGCGTTCCGCCGTATATTACGTATACCGGTGTGGCGGCTCGGCATTGTAATGCAGCGACCGCGATTACCAGAAGCTCTAAAGTGCAGCATGCTTATTATTCATTTGTCTGGAGTGTAGGTACGTACTATGAAATTTATCGGTGCCCGCATCCTGCCAGTAATGGCAACGTAAATACGAGACAATGCTTACGGTTAGAAGACATCGACGTCGTTTGTAATACCGTTTTTCAAATTGTCGACTGTGGGTTAGTGATTGGCAAGTGTAGACGGTCTTACGAAGCCTGCTAATTGAGTTGTTAATTACTAGTAGCTGTGAATATAATTTACGCTTTGTCTCACATAGGGGAAAAGTGGGATCAAAGGGACACGTATTCAAAGGGATATTGTAATTATCTGATAGGTGAAAGATTTTTTCACGACGACAGCATTTTTTATTTGTACTTCAAGTTCTGTACTTTTAAACTTCAAGTCTCTACCACTTCGAAGATTGCGGTGGTACACGATTAAACTTTTCCGTCCTTCAACGTAAAATGTTTGTTATTTCATCTTTGCTCAAAATGTTTCGCGAAGAACAGTTACCATCGACTGATTATTTAATGACTGCATCCTTGTCAGATATTTATTCAAGAGTAATAATATGAAACGTTGGGCATCGTTTGTTTAATACTGTAATTGCAAAGAATATGTTTTTAATTTTATTGTCACATTTGTGAAAGGAACACAACAACATTTTATGCAGAAAAATTTTCCACAAATTATAGGATATATACATATAATTGTATTTTATCTTTAAAGAATTTAAATATCGAACATCTTTCCCAATACGTTGATATAAATTGAAATAAAATGAAACTTTTGGCAATTCTGTGGCATTTATGAACCTTGAGAAATAAGTCGATAATGTCTGTGATTATGACACCAATAGAAAAATAATATTAATATTGCCTTGTTTTATTTCGCAGTTCTATTCATAAACATGTCCATTTCAACGCAGCCAATTTATGAAAGGGGAAAAGTACACTTTTCGAAAAGTAAGACATAGAGCAGGTAAATACAGAGGGGCTTATTACGACTATATGTAGATTGTTATTGCCAGCCAATTGATTTTTCTAATATTACCAAACAAAAGTGGAATTATTCTTCAAATTGTTTGTTATTTGGTCCCAAACAAAAATATCCTTTTTATTCCACCTTTCTCCTACGTGTTGTTGCACAGGTAATTAAACAGCAAATTTTTGTAAGCTTAAAATTTCTGACAGAATTTAATAGTCAAAAGTGCTTGATAGTAACTAATATTTATTCTTGGCCCGCATCCATTACGCTGATAGCTAAATTAGTACATAGGTGATGATTTCTCAATTCGTCCATCTTGAAAAAGCAGATTGTGTACTAAATCGAATCGTGGATAAAGCAATAAATAATTTTTATAATGTTGAATGGGGTACAATGTTCATTTTTAACTCGCTTTAATAAGCGGAATCACATTATAAACAGGACTACATACATTTCAGCATTGATTTCAAAAGAAAATTAAAATTATTTTGGAAATACCTTCACCACTCCGTTAGCAATAAAAAAATTATTTGCATCACGGTGCTCTCCATTTTGTTAAATTCTTCTGAGAAGAAGTCTTTTTATAAGTTCAACTTGTTACGAAATATTCTACCGCTTTCAGTTAAACTGGACACACTGACTGAATATATCGTATGGTTTCGTGGGGAATTCCGTAGTGCTATATGCCAAGGCGATTTCTTGTCGTTACCTAAGAGGATGTTTGCTCGTAAAGTGTTTTAGGTGAGATCGAATTTATTGTATCCTTTGGCTAGGGCAAAGGTTTCACGAATTCAAGGAATTACTTGTTCTGAAGTGTCAGATATTCGAAGCAATGCAACTCGTTTAAATCATCATCTGGCTGCAAATTATTTCGTCGTAAATTAAATCTTTTTAAAAGAGTTGCTTTTAGTTTTCGTTAGTTGCTAAATATTATACATACAGAGCCCTAACGAAACTGTTATGCAAGTGGATGAACTTGTTCTTAATCTAAACTGAATTTTTAATTAACGAACAATTTCTTTGTTTTATTTAATTAGCTACTGCTACTTCATAATTCTTGTGTGAAACTGAATTGTAAATTAATTGTCGTACATATTACTGATTAAGAGTTATTCAGAACAAAATTATTAAATTATTATGTAAGGAACAAGCTATTCATGCTTAGTCTTTATTTTAAATTATTAATGGATTTTATAGTTAAATCCAATTACTTATATAATTCTTTATACAACAGATATTGAAGTGCTAACATAATAAAGACTCAGACAATCGTGAAAACATCGGATCGAATCCCCATTGATGGAAGTCCTACCGTAACACTTTCGGCCGCAAATGATTAAAACAACGGACAAATAACCACGTGTATAAATAACAAAAGGGTATTATCCATATATTCGCATCAGCGTGATGAATACTAATCGAATACTATGTATTATTAGACAGCATTTATGTTTGAACTATAGCACTTTATTACAAGGAAACATGTTGTGTTTAATTCACTATCAATAGAGAATTAAAAAAATAAGTTTGGCGAGTGGCTATTTTCTAAATTGAAAAAAAAGGAACTTTGCGCTTTTTGCGACAACATACAGCATACATACATGTATGTACAGTAAATTATTCAGAGATCTATTTATTGTAACTACTTGCTCCAGAATTTGGAAACAGAGTTTACAATGGTAAATATTAACAATAAGGGATCCAGCTTCATTCACTTTGACCTTGAAATATGTTGCCAAAGTCAGGCAGGTCAGTACGTTGACACGGTCAAAATCGAGCAGAGTTTCGCCGTCGACATGCAGCGGCACACTAAAAATGGCGATTACCTTTTCGCAGCGTACGTTGTATCGAAGTGACGGCTCGCGATTTTGGGGTTGGTGCAAAGAGGAATTCGTCTGAGTGAAGTGGGTATGAAAAAAGACGTTCTCCTATGTTCTTCTAGGGCTTTGAGAAAAAGCCGCTAGTTCGATAGACCTGATTCCAACCGTCAAAATTGGTTGCGTTTTGCCAACCAACGAAACGCTGCGATCAGTTGATCGCCATTAGATTTTTAATATGGCGCTGTATGTAGACAGCGAAACTCGACTCGATTTCAGACGGCGCTGCTGCCATTAGCCTCGCTAATGGCAACCTAGAGGCTATTAGGGAACATATTTCAAGGTCAAACTGATCGGAACTGGGTCCCTTAATATCAATATTTATTTTTGCGATTATTATAAACGTATGTACAAAAATAAATGAAGTTTCACCTTCTTCTAATTCCCAAACGCTAATTAGTAGACATCATATAAAAAATGATATAAACGAATATGAAATAATTATACTACAAGTAATGAACAACGCAGTAAAAATTGTTTTACTTGAGAATTAAATTACTCTTGAAGTAATCTGATCAACAAGTACTCTTAAATCCCTATCTGCATTAAAAGAAAGCGCACTGTCTCTGCCCATCTTATTAACACTGTATGGTCAAATATTAATTAAAACAAGTAAGGAAAAAAGTTGGTTAAAAAGTTTAGCAAGAAAGGTTTAGGGGAGAGATGGGATGAAAGTGACATTCTCGTTTGGGCCAGATGACAAACAATTTGAGGAACAATTTCACATTTGGTTGGTAAAATCTGAAAGGTCAATAACAATACATAGTTGTAATAAGGCCCTGCCTGTATTTACTTGTTCTGTCTCACTTTTCGAAAAGTGTACTTCGTCCCTTTCATAAATTGGCTGCGTTGAGAAGCACATTGATATTTATGAATAGAACAGCGAAATAAAACAAGGCAATATTAATATTATTCTTCTATTGCTATCATAGTCACAATATTATCGACTTATTTCTCAAGTTTCACAAACACCATAGTATTGCCGAAAGTTTTATGTTATTTCAATTTATTTTGATTTATTGGGACGGATGTTCGATATTTAAGTTTTTCAAATATAAAATACGATTATATGTGTGCATCCTATAATTTATGGAAAAAGTTTCTGCATAAAATGTTGTCGTGTCCATTTCATAAATATGACAATAAAATTCTAAATCCATTCTTTGCAAGTGTAAAATTAAACAAAATATGTTCAACGTCTCATATTATTAGTCTCGAATCAATATCTGACCAGATGCAGTAATCAAAAAATCAGTCGGTGGTAACTGCACCTTGCGAAACATTTTGAGCAAACATCAAATAACGAACATTTTACTTTGAAGGACGAAAAGGTTTAATCGTGTACCACTGCAATCTTCAGAGTGGCAGAGGCCCGAAGTTAAATGCAGTTAGACACGTACTAGTATTGCTACAAAATAAAAATACCGTCGTGGTGAAAAAATCTTTCACTTCTAAGATAATTGCAATGCTCCCCTCAATAGATGTTCCTTTCGCCCCATCTCTATCCTAGATAGACATTCTCAAGCATCACTTTGATTACTAAAGTACTGCAAGTTTTATCAAATATTATTTTATGGTAGTTTACTTCCATCAACGTGTTTTCACATTTCCCAGTTACTACTAAAACTATCGAGAAAAAGGTATTTTTCGTCAGACGACGCATACACGCATCAATATCAGTATTTCATATAGAAAATAGCCAGACAACAGTCAGACGGACATTTCCATTTTATCTCTTCGTCCGCAAGAAACAATTTCCAGTTCCAATATTGGTGAAAGGAAAGCAAGAAAGAAATGAAAAGAAAAAACAGAAAGAAAGGTTGATCAAGCATAAAAGTTGACTGGATGGTGTATGGTCAACGAGTGGTCTGAACAAGACGGAGAAAGTGGGACGATGAAAGTGCGACCAAACGTACTGACACTGGGCTGTGCGCAGGACGGTGTGGCCGGTGTCGGATCACGGCTTTTTCACTGACATCGGAAATGCAGGATCTACTTGTTGCTTGACGGTTCGGCCAAGTCAGGTGTCGCGTACGAATCGGGACCATTAACAAGACTGTCAATCGATCCGTCCCACTTATTTAATTGCGGACCAGGGGAACACTCAATACAACGCGACACGACGTTTTTTGAAACGGAACGATTATGGCTCGATGCGATCGCCAAAGGCAAGGTTTAGACAACTGCGAAGATATTTATTGTAAAGATACCTAATACCACCCATGTTCAGCCAACATCGCCATTCGTTTTATCTCGTAAAACAAGCGCTAAAGTTCATCAGGTGTAACATGTGGGAGAGAGGAGTTCCGCACAGTTTTCCTTATAGCCTGATAGACGTGCTCAAACCCATTGAATCAGTTCGCGCCTGCGTAACTATTAAAATCTAAGAGAAAGTAACCAGTCGATTTTATTTCGCATTTCAAATACGATAACTACTTTTAAAGCACACGAACACAATCGAAAACAGATAGCATCCGTTTGGAAATTATACAATAGAACAATAGTAACACTTCTAAGAGCGAAACAAACCAGAGAGACATCAATGAAGGAAAAGAAATGTCGTGTTTCAAGTATTTTGCGAGCGGCCCATAAATCGTAACAGGAGCCTTGGGTAAAATCGTCTGGTTACTTTCTCTTACATTTTAATAGTTACGCAGGCGCAAATTGATTCAATGGGTTTGAGAACGTCTACCAGGCTATAAGGAAAACTGCAACGAAACACCTCCTCGCTCCAAGATGTTACACGGGCATAAGATGAATTAGTAGCAGCTACTACCCTGACAGCCACTAGGTTACCATTAGCGAGACTAATGACAGCAACATCGGCCAAAATCGAGTCGAGTTTCGCCGTCGACATGCAGCGCCACATCAAAACCTAAATGACGATCAACTGATCGCAGCGTTTCGTTGGTTGCCAAAACGCAACCAACTTTTACTGCTTGTATCGGCTATCGAACTGGCGGCTTTTTCTCAAAGCCATAGGAGAACATAGGGGAACGTTTTCTTTCATACTCACTTCGCTCAGACGAATTTCTCTTTGCACGAACCCCAAAATCGCGAGCCGCCAGTTCGATACAACGTTCGCTGCGAAATGTTGATCGCCATTTGACTTTTAATGTGGCGCTGCATGTCGATGGCTAAACTCGTCTCGATTTTGACAGGATCAACGTGTTGACCTGCCTGACTTGGCTATCAGAGTAATGCAGTTACTATGGGGCCAATAAGTAGCTCAATGTATGTCGGAGACATACCGTAACTGCAGCGTCATGTGATTAAGTACAGAAGGGGAAGTATTTTAGTGAATCTTACTAGTGCAAATACTTTATTGGGCTGCGCCAATCTTACATGACATTCGAAGAAGGCGAGCATAAAAATTCTGTGCATGCAAGAATTTCTACTAGACACACCCAATTAATAACGTATTTAAGCAGTTTAATGGGTTCAAATGTATTTGTGTTAATGAAAACAGCGTTTTTCTTTTACTAGAATGTCTGTCACCAATACCTCCTACCTTTAGTATTCTCAAATTATTTTCAATGCAATTGTTTCGATGCGATGTATGCTAGAGGAGGGATTACGAAATTTGCTTAGCAAGCTAAACATTGTTTGTCCAATAATAAAAAATGGAATATTTAAAAAGTCCCATTCCAACATTTTTATAATAAAAACATTTTTTACATTTAATCTCAATTAAAAATCGAATAAAACATTTACACATACATCAAGAAATAATCAAATCACAAGTGGGAATGACTCTGAAGCCTCGTTTAAACACGAATTAATATTATATTAAATACACTTTTTGCAGATCCCGATTGTTGCATGTTTTACGTTTTTTATGTTCTAATTGAAAATGTGTAGGTTTCAACAATTCTACCTTATGCTATTTGAAACATAAATAATTGGTCTTTAACTTGAAACAAAGCGCATTAAAAAATATCAATTATTACTCAGTTAACAGCGATTTAAATTTTGTTAAGCGATATTAGGTACTTTTGTCCATACAGGATGTCTCATACTCTTGTTGTACGAGCTAGGAAAGGGCGATTCCTGCGGTGATTCTAAGCAGCGTTTGCCTTTGTCAAAACTTTGTTTAAGGCTTCATTTTTGAACTGTCAACGAAAAACGCTGACCAATTCGAGCGCGCGTAGAGTCCGCGTTCCACCGCGAGAGTGTTCAAGAGAGTGTTTTTGGCTAAGCATAGGCTCTACGCGCGCTCTTGTTGGTCAGTGTTTTTCGTTTGTTTTTCGTTAACAATCCAAAAGTGAAGCCTTAAACAAAGTTTTGGCAAAGGAAAAGGTTTCTCAGAATCACCTCAGGAACCAACGTTTCCCAGCTTTTATAAGGGTTCTGGGACACCCTGTATACAGGATATATGCTAGTTGTAAGGATAAATCAAATGGCCCTAAACTGTAGGTCTAGTGTGCAATTGAAACTATTAACCTTCTCACAAAAGAATGATAAAAGCATAAATAATCGCTTTGCAAACGTACTTTCCCGAACAGTTGTCAGCTATTTGCATCGATATTTTTGGAGCAAGTATGACATAAGTTATCTTCGATGAGTAATGAAAAATCTAAAAAGAAATGCCTTACAAAATGTTTATAGCGCAATGGTGGAGAATTCGAACACTTATTGTAATAAAGTACGTTTCTGACACAAAATGTCAAATATCTCGTGAAGTATTGACATTTCGATGACCTTGCGTTAGTACTTTTATACGTAAGATAATAAAAGAGAGCGGTCGGTTTAATAAAAAAGAGTGAATTGCGTTAAAGAATAAAGTGCAATTGCACCTGGCGGGTGCATCGGTGCATCCACATAAAAAATAAGGTCCCAGGAAGTTAGGACGTATTATGCCTAATGATTTTTTCCTCTATCCTTTTTTTTTAATTAAAAAAGAATAGTAACCTATCCCAGTTCCCAGATTCACCCTGTATAAAATAGGAAACATGGACTGTAAAGATTGAAACAATTCAGGACGTATGTGCGGTAAACGTATTTAGTGTCTCCTTTAGAAATTGTATAACTTTACTACAGTAGTTGTATTAAAGGAAAAATGCTTGATATATCGCACTTTGATTTATGCAACTGACTTTACTAATTATTTTTTTATTTATTTATCTGTTCAGTGTCATTTAAATTGTTACAGTATGAATGCATAAAATGTCCTTAAACTTCTTTGAGGAATGATTTTGCGTAGTCTATATTTTAATATGCGTAAGCAAATGAATAAAAATTTGGAATTAAGGCGGAACTATGCAATATTTGGTGCACTTACCTAAATGACCGTTACTGTTGAAATTTAAATTACTTTATCGTGCCATTTTTAGCCGCTTATTTAATGGGAAAAAGATCGATCAAGTGTATCTATTACAATTAAAACAAGTGTAATATTTAAGAAGTGACTCATAGAGAATGGATAAGAGTGGTAAAGAAGTAACGAGAGGCGCAACAGGATCTGAAAGTGAACCATTCGATTTCCATCTCTCACTTGGATGCTGTAAAAGAGTACTGCCCATGGTTTCTCGTTCCTGCATTAAATTTCACCACAACCTACCACCAGATATTCAGAAAACGCCCGTAATGTGTGCGAATATGTGACTTAATGCGATAAAAATTGTGAAACCCTTCATTTTTGGTAAGCAAATAAAGTGAAAGAAAGATCAATGTAGAAAATGCATAAAATGATGTAACCAAAATTATCAGGATTTACTTTTTACAAAGCCAGTTAATATTTAATAAAATTAGTAGGCGACATATAAATATTATTATATGTATACTATTTTTGTTAGGAATAGATAAAGAAGGAAAAACCGAGCAGACTTTGTCATTAGAAGATCCTAAAAATACATTTTTTATTTGATAAAATGTATTCGCATTTTGCATACTGTATGTTTCGTGCATACTTTATACTTCGATAATTTTAACTACTGTAGTAAAGTTATACAATAAATTGTTCTGATTAACAAACGGCAAATGTAAAATAAATAATGCGTTATACAAAAAATTGAATAATAAACATCATACTATATTTCCTACGTACATATTCTCTGGACATACATCAAATATACTTTGATATATTATTGTTATATATTTCGACTTATTTCATGTTTTGCGAGCCTTCAAATGTTCTGCATGGCGTTATCATGAATTCCATTTAAAAATGAAACAACATCAACGAAACAGGTATAGTTAGTGATATAATCTTGCATAAATAAACTTCTGAAATATCTGAGATATTACTAATATAGTTCAGAAACGTTTTACTCGCACTCCGTATTCGAAATATTAATCTTCCGAAGATATTCATTATATTATAACTATTTAACAATGCGAACACAACGATATATAATTATCAAATCCTTAACTAGGTGGACATAGTAGTGCATGAAAATGAAAATACGAAGGAGAAATTCACCGTTCTAATGTAACTACCTACAAAGAGAAACTTCCTACCTTCCTAACGTTAGACAAAGTAATTTTGAAAATCCATAAATTAAAGCATGAGCGAAACCAATCTACGAACCAAGTCCCCATCAGTATCCTCCTTTCACAGTCCGACCATACATTGATCGGATCATTTTCGTCACAGTGTACCCAAAGGTACACCGAAACCATCCCGGCCTTTTAAAAATAGATTCAGGAGAGAAAGTTGTTCGGTTTAAAATGAAAGGCATGGCAATTTAAGATCGTTTCATTATAATCCAAAAGCAACAGGCGACAATGGCGATGGTTCGAATCGTTTTATCGCGCCGTATTGTTGGACCCGCTTGGAAACGGAGAGCGCGAGATATACAGGGCGGTACAGCTAACTTTATCACCGGGAATATTTTGCTTGTTTGCAATAATATTAAAAAATGTTTCAGACATGAGCTGAGCGGCTTCAACGGTGGCATAATTTCATGTGATTGGTTTTTTTTCGCAAGTGAACGCGCGGAGGACATATGAAGGCCACCAATGTTTTTTTAAATGGAATCCTATATTTTTTAATTCATTAGTTGACGCACCTGGACATTCCCTACAAAAAAGCATTCACTCATCCATAGCGAAAAGCCATTGCTTTAGAAGATATTTACGATTAATGATCATCTTTGATAATCGTTTTTTTAATGTACAAAGTACAAAGTTAAAAATAAATAAACAAAAGTAAACTACAAGTGTTATTCAGAATGTTTGGCGCTAGCTTGTACACGATTAAGCGATTTAAATAATGTATCGAAGCTAACACCAAAATTTTGAACAACTAATTTTTGTAACCTTATAGTTTACTTTTATTTGTTTTGTTTTTGTTAGTTTAGTTTGTAGTTTATTTTTTAATTAGATTATTAGAAATAATTATTAAATGTAAATATTTCCTAAACCAGTGATTTTTTGGTATAAGTAGATTAGCGTCTTTCTGTAGAAAATGTCCAGCTGCATCGACTAATGTATTAAAAAATATATGACTGTATTAAAAGAAACACCGGTGAGCTTCATGTGTCCTCTACACGTTCATCTACAAAAACTAAATTAATTATGCCAAATCGTGCCCCCCCCATTGAAACTATACTGTACCTGCATCTGAAACATTTTTTAGTATCATTAAAAACAAGCAAGATACTAACGGTTATAAAGCTAGGTGGACCACTCTGTATACCTGTTGATTAAATAATGATCTTTCAAGTGGATCAATTTCATGGAATAAACCAAGGTCGTGACGTCGATGAGAAATGCGTTGCCTTCCGGAAGTGGATACATCGGAGGCTTACGGCCGCTTGAAAGAGGCCGTGCGAGTCTCTCTCTCTCTTTCTCCCTCTCTATGTCTGCTTCTTGCCTTTGCTCGTTCAACGACTACAGAGAACCGAACCGGAGAACTTTCACTTCGGTGAGGTCATCGTCGGTCCTTAAATATTCCTCAGCATGACGCTTCACTTTCATGCGTGCACGTTGGGCACGCACGAAAAAATCGTATCTTGGTGATCCGGCATCGACTTTACAGATCGCCCGAATGTTTCGTTGGAAGAAAGCACACTTTAGTATGATTCATTTTTGCGAACGAGATTGAGATCTTTATTTTCTCTTCTTAATTAATTATACGGCCTATGAAAGTATTAAAACGTTTAGATAAAAAGAGTTTTTTGGTTATTTTATTCTTGCGATCGCTTCTATGCAATTTAAATTTTGTGTTTTTTTTCTTTTCACAAAGTTGTGCTGAAGACAGCAACCGCTGCTCTCTTTAAAGATCTGGCATTACAGAAATACGGGAAACAAGCTTTGAAACTATATTTATTTATTTATAATTAAGTGCAGCTATCTTGACGTTATTATGCGGTCGCAAAAGCAATTGCTTGTTTCCATGTGCAGAGATATTATGGTTATCTGTCAAGTGATGTGGTATCAGCTAATCCTTTACTTTTTTCATCTGGCGAGGTCAAATTACCAATATTTAAATGCGATTGAAACAATTGCATAATGAAACCGCAATATCGGCTTAAGCGCGAAACTTAATGCAATATGATATGTAGATTAAGTACAGCAGAAAAAAATTAGTAAAAGAAGGTCTATACTCTATCTATGTGTATTGGGTTCTGAATACTTAATAAACTTCATCATTCGTTTATAATTTGTGTCAGCAAATGTAATGATCGAATCGTTTTTGTTAGTTTGAAAGTTAATTTAGCCAGGTTCGATACAAATTTTTAAACCGAATACTATAGAGATTTTCAGTTAAGAAAGCAAGTTGATAATATTCATACGATGTGCATTATAACTGAATATATGGAATGATAAATTAATATTATTCTATTCAGGAATTTCAACACTTTGGAAAGTATGATAAGGAAGTTAATAAATATTATCGCTGTTCCATTTTCGAGCGGCTAAAGCAACAGAGGCCCATGAATTTTTAATCCGCCTGCATTTATAAAACCACGAAACATATATTTGCACCAGAATATAATGTTACAAGGCATATGTAACCACCTCGAGCACCCTTGAGGTAAAGAAAAAGGAGGCATGAAAAGTTTCAAGGCATTGCACGGTCGCGCTTTACAAGTACTGGTACTTTTGCTTTCATACATTTAGAAGCAGAAAATTGTTTATTATACAGAAAAATGTTCAACTCTACCTTCAGAAATCTTGCTCTTTTTATTTGCAAAGCTAGATGGCATTATACATATGTATATCATTCAATTTGTAAGATTAATGAAATAGATACGCCTTATAATAATTATTAATTTATTTTTTCTTATAATTAACATTGGACTAGTAGACGCAACTAACGTGTTAAATTAATTTTTTTTAAATGTATTTATACTAATGTAATAAATTCTTTGCGATTTATTTCTGTTGTATTATGAATTTATTTACTTTATATTTAATATATAGCAAACCGCGCACTATTTATATAATTTATTCATAGAAATTAATTAAATCTTACGGGACTGTTAAGGAAGACGTTGTAGACAACCATACAGCGCCTGAATTACTTGAAGCTGTAGCGCATTTTTCTCAGAGACATCAATGCCCGGAAAGAATGAATCTCGCAAGTAGAACTCTAAAGCATTAATCAGACACGTCCAGTGATTTAGACGAGTGGCGAGCAGCCATCTACTATTAATTACTGCTTAATAGCCGTTTACTGGTAATTACTGATTAATTACAAATCACACGCGTATCAGAACTAAATCATTTTTAGCATTGCTTTCATCTACATCTAACACTACTGATTCTCGAACACCAATTAATTGCGATATATTATAAGTAACTAGAAACGGATATTTAATTAAAGGGAAGCTTCGCTCGTAGTTGCGCTCTGAGCTCTCTTATTTCCTATATTTTATGTTGCAGCCAGTGTAAAAAAAAATGGTCTTTGTTAACAGTAATACTCTGAATAAAATATTATTACATTTTCCAATCCCTGGTTTTTATTTTGTTACTGCTCTTTAATATCGTTGTTTTATTTGTGCATATGCAATTACGCGAATGTTATGAATTTTTCCTTTCATAAAATATACATGAATTACATATTTAAATAAATGTAATGGTCTGCATATCATATGCCCGTTTTTATTTAATGAGTATTTTATGAAGTATCTAATAATAACTGTTATTGAATCAAGGAATATTTTACAGTCAAACACAAGTAATTGCAAATGGGTGGGACATAAATGGAGTAAACATTAGATACATTTTTACCGTATTAGCTGATGTAAAATGTTTTGCATAAACGGGATAGAACATATTATGTATCTATTAAATCAATTAAATAATGATATTTAATGCAATTGAGAAATATAATCTTTTAACACTTGAATGAAATACAAATATTTGAATAATTTAAGAGACTGAGTTATCTTTCAGTTCTTGGATGCTATAACAAAGAAATATACTAGAATAACAAGTATTTCAGTAAAAATAATCTTCTAAAATAATCGCATTTTCACACCATGGAAATTAAAACGTGCCTAGAATGTCTGTTCGTTAGGTTCCTTTCTGAACATAATTTGAGATGTAAGGGTACCGTTACTTTTTATAGTAACAATAAACAAGAAATATACGATAGTAACTGTTATTTTATCCTCAATGAGCCAGAATGGATTTAAAGATTGAGTTTGTCTTTTAATTTTTAATACTGCCAAGTTACGAGAAGAAGAAATATCGTAAGATATATTTTATTGTTATACCATCGGTCACAGACCGGAAAATATTAACAAGGATAGATGTTTACACAATTCTATCACTTAAAATATTGAAACGTGTTAGATCCATTTGCGTTTTACGTCTTATCACTGCTTCTTTTATCCGAGATACATATTATAATCGTAATATACGTAGCGAGAAAGGTTTTTTGTGTCTGTGAATTTGAAACTCTTCAGTGACAGTGGGCAATCTTATTCTTTAAATATTTATTTACGATCACGAAACGAACTTTTATAACAACTATCGCTAAGTGAGCGTATTTTATGTTTTAAACAAATTCCAAAAATGAATTGGGAGAACATAGCGAAGCATCAGTATAATGAACACAGAATGAGATTTTCATTATACGTTTTTGTATGTAGATGTATTAATAAAAGTTCTTTCAATTTCCTTCAATTTATCCTGGTTTAAGTGGGAATAGCTAAATATTTTGAAAAAATGTAAAAGATACGGAAAAAGTGATGTAGACGATAGTTATAGCATATTAGGTGGCACGTATCATGTTGGTATTTCTTTGAACTTGAGATGACTCTGAACACAGGCTATACGAAACGTGTTTATTAATATTAAGCAAGGAAGGCTTACATCGAAGCATAAGGAAGGCTTGATACAGTTTTGTTCATGTATTAGCTCATCCTTTCAGGATCTTCATGTTGCACTGTTTTCATCAATATTTTTAAAACAAATTTTCCCTCGTTAATCGTCTAATCACAGCTATTTCACCATTTACATCAATAATTGAAGTTGTATGAATTTTTCGTATTCAAGGTTACGTGAAGGTTATAATATTATAGGTCTTTGGACTCGGCTTGCCTTTAGCTCCCACATCGTTACATCAGAAATATGTAGTGTAATAAAAGGGATCGATTGGTTTAATAAAAAAGAAATGGGTTGTGCTAAAGAATAAAGTGCAATCAACCTGGCGGGTACATCGGTGTATCCACATAAAAAATAAGGTCATAGGAAGTTAGGACGTATTATGCCATATGATCCCCCTCCCTATCATTTATTTCCACTTTTACTTAAAAAAGAGCAGTAACCTGCCTCAGTTCCCATATTCGCTCTGAATAACAAAAAATTTGGAGTTCCGTTTAAAAAATTGGACGTACTGTTTACAGAGCGTTTTATGACCACTTCAAGATAAAATAAATACCAGCACAATATGTGTCTCCCTCGTTATGCCATAACTTCCGATCAAACATTTTTTCGTATCTTTTATAATATTTCAAGATATTTAGCACCTTTGGCTTAAACCGGGCACATTATAGATGCACGATCACATAAGAAATTGGAATCACGTTTTTAATTTTACAAGGGCTTCGCAATGT
This sequence comes from Holcopasites calliopsidis, assembly GCA_023838395.1. Lineage (NCBI taxonomy): Eukaryota > Metazoa > Arthropoda > Insecta > Hymenoptera > Apidae > Holcopasites > Holcopasites calliopsidis. The sequence goes on from JALHAQ010000063.1 coordinate 60,890, forward strand.
TTAATTCAACACTGTCGATTCCTTCGAAGAATCGTGTTTTCCTTGCGATGTTGTCCTTTGCCAACGCCGTACATTTCTCACTTGTAGTATTCTACTTATTATAAACCACTGTATTCGCCACATAACTCTTTTTTTTGCAATTCGTCCTTCCAAGCAACCCGGAAAGAATGCTTACCTTTTACTGTTTCAAGAGAATTCCGCGCGTTTGAGCAACTCGCAAGAAATTACCACGACTGGAGGAGATGCGTCCATTGTGTCTCACTAACGAACGCGTGCTGGACTCGTTGAACGAGAGGAATGCGTTTACCGCCATGTGCACGTGATTGCATTCGTAAATCGATAATCCAGGAATGTATACTAGCAACAACTCTTCCTTTTTCTTGTTAGTTGCTCATTGCAACGGTTTTCCTTCGCGAACACGCACGAATGCGGTCGCGGTCACTTCTTTCCACGCGAAGAATTTCACCAGAAAAATGTTGAGCGTGGACACGCGAGAAAATACAAAAATGGTGTACCGCTCAGTTGCCCGCCAGACGAATTAACGTTTGAAACAGCTGGCTATATAATCAGGTCGCCAGACATCGTACAAGAACTCGTATCCAGCCTGCGCCGATAACACTGTTCAACACGAATTTTGTTTTGCAATATCCACTAGGTGACCCTTGTAGAGTTTCTCGTCCTGAATACGAATCCGGGAGCAGAATTGTTCTATCACCCTCAGATTTCGAAAAACATGAGTTTTTGTAAAAACATGCGATTTTGGGCAAAAAAGGAGGAATCACGTGAAAACTAAAAACGATAGAAAGTTCAGCTAGCTCTTAAAAGATAGAGGAGAGTTTCCTGAATACAACGACATATAACTTTAGAATAGTTTATGGTTTCGACTTCTTGTCAATGGCAATGAAATTTCAGAAAAGAGTCGATGGGCGTACTTTCTACTCATTACTTTTGCATTTGTAGGAAAAGTTAGGTTAGGTTAGGATTCCGCATGCATTTCTAAAGAAGAAGCTGTCGGAACGGTTTTTAACGGACAGGTCGAGAAAATGTGCATCGGCAACGTGTTGACGACACTTTGCTGCCATGCGGCCAAACACCTCGTATGTCGGCTCGTCAGGACCGTAGCCACACGTGAACGTCATCGAGTGGATTCCCCTTACGTAGCACCTGCTTTCTGAACGTAATAACTACTTCCTTGGACAATAATTTTGGAAGTACAACAAAATCTTACGAATCACACTAAGTTTTCAGTATTTTCGCATAAGTACATACGATTTGTTAGTACGAAACTTTTTAATCTTAAGAAAATTATCTGTGAGCTTTCGATCAAACTTTACTTTCTACATCTTAATTGTTATAACAGATCTTTGTGTTAAATTTTTTCAATCCTGGTAAAGAAAAATATATAAATCTATTTGCAGTTTCGCGCACGCCAACAAAATTAGAAGTGGTTCCTCCTTGCTTGCCGTTTGTATGTTGATTATTTATTTTTTCTCCCACTGCATCAAATGGTAGAGAATGATGTCAAACGACATTTATATTTCGACAATTTCCTGTGATAAGACTCTCACATCTCCGTCTTCACGAAACCTTACAAAATTATATTACTTTTCCGCGTTCAGCTATATTTGAGAAGAATTGCAAGTAATCTGTTTGAAAAAGATGTACAAATGATGCCTAAATGGGTTTCGCGTCGACTTCAAATATTATTTGATAAACTTCAAATATTGATATATTTGAGACAGTATCTTAAATTGCATACAATCATAACAATGAAAATTTTGTAAGCTCATAAACAATGTTGTTTGCTTCAATTGACGTCGTATTAACAAATCATACGTGTTTATGAAGATATACTGAAAACTGAGTGTAATCCGTAAGACCTTGTGATTTCGGAATTATGGTCCAAGAATACATTAACGAAGTGAAACATACATTATTCGGAAGCAGATGCTATGTAAGGGGATCCACTTACAATCATTGACGATCACGTGTAGCTACGGCCCTGCCGGACCGACATACACGAGCGATGGCGGCAAAGCGTCGTCAGCGCGCTGCCAATGCACATTTTTTCTCGACCTGTTCGAATTAAAAACCGTTCTGACAGTTTCTCTGGATAGTTTCTTCTTCAGAAAGGCATACAGAATCCGACATCGTGAAGCGATTTCATGCCAGAGACCTAACTTTTCCTACAAATGTAAAAATAATGAGTGGAAAGTACGCGCATCGACTTTTTAACTTTGATTGCATTGACAAGCATTCAAAAGCGCAATGTATAACCAAGTTATATATCATTGTATTCAGTAGACTCTCCTCTATATTTTAAGACCAAGGTGAACTTTCTATCGTTTTTAATTTTCACGTAATTCCATTTTTTTTTTGCCTAAAATCGCATGTTTTTACAAAAATTCTCGTTTTTCGAAATCTGAGGGTGATAGAGCAATTCTGCTTCCTAATTCGTATTTAGGGCGAAAAACTCTACAAGGATCATCTAGTGGATGTTGGAAAACAGAAAAAAAGTTGAAATTTGTTGGACAGTGTAATCACTTGCCTGTAAGCGGTTTTGACGAAACGCGGGGCTACCGATCAAGAAATTCAGCGAATATGTATTCGAAGTAATGGTTGTTAACCGAAAAACAAAATCATACAATAATCTTCTGTTTCTTTAAGGATATTAATTTGTGCAATAAAAATCTTACTATAGGATATACGTAATACTGAATGATGAGTCCATCAACTTCGAATCCTTATCTTACTGGGTGAATAATTCATTATTGACTTACTGTTAGAACTCTATGTAATTAGTAATTACGTATTATGTACATAGCCGTCATGACACTGATAGCCACAAGATGGATGTAACCTTAATTACATAAAGAAAAATACTAATATATATGAAGTAACTTGAAAGATGTAAGCAACAGATGGAATTATGATTTTGTGTTATATGCAGTTTAATTACAAAGATTATGCAATACAGTTTGACGAATTAGGCACGGAAAAATTTAAGCTCTGGAACCCATTGGACGTAGAAAAATTAAAAATCTATTTGTAGTAGTCGAATTGTTTTTCAGATTAAGGACAAGATTCCTTATTATTTAAGTTGCAATATAAATATATTATTATCACAAATTTCAATACCAAATTCGTCTTACGCAAAACGTATTATGTATTTGAGATTCTTCTCATTCTTGTTATAACATATTGATATTTACTTTATAATCCACAACATTGTATTTTGTAACATGATTTCGTTAATAATTTATAAATCTTAAAAGCTTTTCTCGTTCCTATGTCCTTTTTTGGACGATGCAATCATCAATATGCGTTTCTTAAATGCATTAACAGTTACGAGCATATAAAAGTAATTTAAAATTATACTGTCATGGAATATCATCTTGAAGCATTATTGAATCAAAACACTTACATATACAGGGTGTCCCAAAACTCCGCATAGAACTGAAAAGGGGTGATAGGCGAGGTGATTCTGAACAGCTTTTTCCTTTGCCAAAATTATGGTTAAAGCTTCGTTTTTCAAGTATTAATGAAAAACACTGACCAATCAGGGTGCGTGCAGAGCGCGTGCACTGGCGCGAGAGTATTCAAGACCGCGGTTGAGCGTATCACGATCTTCCCACGGCTGAGCGACCACTCTAAGCGCTCTCTGATTGGTCAGTGTTCTTCGTTAATAATTAAAAAACGAAGCCTTAAACAACATGTTGGCAAAGAAAAAAGTTGTTCAAAATTGCCCTAGCAATTGCACTTTAAAACATCTGCATGAGGCAGCGAAGCACCCTGTATATACTGATTCTGAAAAACCTATTTGTGAAAAAATTAAAGAAACTTCATTTGCATTGCTTCAACAACGAAATAAAAAAGCTCGCTTGAAGGTATTCCTAGGTTTTACATCACGATTTTTGTAGTGCCTACATAAGAATACAGCAACACATAACTACAGCTCAAACGATATGCATTTTACTACAGATCTTTTCCATACCAGGAAATCCAGGAAAAAGATTCCCGCAGGAAAGAGAAGCAGCTAAACAGAAAACACGTGTTGCCACAAGCAACAATAAGAGAAGGTATTACACATGCGATATGAAGTGAACGATGAGAAAATACCCGTTGCAGGCGAAACGAGCTTTGCTAAATTATGTATTCGACTCGGCGTCGCGGCTTTTCTTTCGACGAAAAACACCGTTGCGAACACGCGAGTGCAATGCAAAAGTCGCATGGAGAATATCAGTCCCATAGCGGCATGCAGATATACTTGTATACAGGGTGGTCCAATAAGAATTGTCACTTTAATATTTCCATTGTTTTTTGAAATATTCAAAAGCGATATTAACAGAGGCTATTCAGTATTGAGACGGTTATAATATGGTAGTAATCATTTTTTTTTTGCTGGTGGAGGGGTTTCAGAGATTGCAAGAACATATCCACTTTTTTAAATGGAGCCATATATTTTTTATGCATTAGCTGATGCAGTTCGGCAATCTCTATAAAAAAGTATCAATTTGTGTATGTCGAAAAATGATGAGTTCCGGAGATACTTTAACTTCAATTTGTAGAATTCTTTATAATCTTTCGCTATTATATTTAAACATTTTCTAAATTGAAGTTAAGATATCTCCCAAACTAATAACTCTGACATACATAGTTTAATACTTCTTTATGGAGGTGATCCTGAAATCTCCGAAACTCCTCAATCTGCAAAACAATTATTAACACCATATTACAGCCCCCTCTATTCTGTGCAACTTTTGTTAATAAAGTCTTTTCGTACCTCCAAAAATAACGGAGCCATTCGAGTGAAACTATATACTTATTGGACCACCCTGTATACGAACACATTTGTCTATTAACGCGAGTTGGACCGTGTAAATTTCTTTGGACCCCCGTGCGTTTATCCGGTTGATCTCGCATTCTTAGGCCATTCTGGAGTTGTGCATCTTCGTAATCGTGTCGCGAGCTGTTATCGGCTATCAACTAACTGGTTCTTTCCTTTTGCGGGTATGCACACGTGAGTACACACATACTGTGTCTTCGGCTTCGGTCCCACGAAATAGTGGGTTAAAAGAATTCTAGGCGCAGGTTCTCTGAAGTCGTGATGAGAACTTTCTATTTGTGTTTGGAACGTTCTGTGTTCACGAACTTGTCAGTTTCAGTCGACGACTGCGTGTTTTTTGGAAAATTTAAGTACGCCTTCTATTCTGCTAAAGGTCGTTTCGAAGGATATCTTTGAGTTTGTTTTCAAATGGGTTGAACGAAATTTGATATATCAATGAATAATAATAAAGAATTTAAAGTGTATCATAATTTACCACATGGTACCAACGTAAGTCATAACGAATTTGTGCTATTTTTGTGGTTAATATTTTAGAATGAAGTTAATGTTAAATTTGCAGTTTATGAAAATTGATGGCGGTTAGAGAAAAGGATGACTTTTACGATTGTTTAATCGTTTCGAGCATAATTCTCATTGTCAATATCAGTGAAGAACATTTTATAGCAAAATTATATGCACAATTATTATTTGTAACTATTTATCATTATTTAACGTATTAAGTTCTAAGTGACTGGCTTGAAAGATTAATCAACAGCAATTTGTAAATCCGAAAGGAACGAGAAAACGCAAAATAAGATACAATACTGTCTCTCTGTATGGCAATCTCGTAACTACACTCTAAGTGGCAAACTCTATCCACACCCAAAAGGGGGCTCTCCTCGGTAGCAGTCCCCGACGTAAACAGACGAGTCGACCGACGATTTCGGCCTCCTATGGAACGATGCCGCCGCTTGGCATTGAGATGCGATCCGTTGCTGTGTGAAAAATCTATTGTTTATAACTTTAATCTTTCTTTTGCATGAAATATTTTCTAACATCTTCGTGGGGTTCTTATTCTGTGATTTTGTAACAACTTTAAGTTAAAGGAAAGATAAGTAATAATGGGTTGAACATAAGCAATGTCTTTCTTTCTCTCTCAAAAATTAAAATTAAATATTTATTCAAAACGATTTAATTTACGAACTATCGATAAATACCAATTATATAATAATGCATAATACAACATGCATAACACATAAAAAGTAAGTAGAAAATAAAAAGAATTTTATAAAAAAAAATATAAAAAGGCCCTCTTTAAACATTTTAAAGATTCTTGCATAAATGTTGGTATATTTCGAGTAAGATATTCTAACATGCGCACCGTGAACGTGCCCGAGTTAATTAATTAAATAAGGCAAGTAAATATGATTCGAATAATGCCGTGTTTGGTCTTATATTAGTCAAAAGAACCTCACCAATATATTGATCAAATTACCAGACTCAGAAAAGTAAAATTGAACAAGTATATTTTATTGTATTACGAATTGTCAATTGCCGTTCTACACGGTAGCACTTTGCATCTCGGTCATTCTTATTTCCCCTGCTTCGTCCTTGTTCCTTTCGACAATCCTGGTCATGCTTATTTTCTTTGTCGCCGGGAATCCTACGTAGCCGCAAGACACTTGATCGTTCTCGCGATAAAAAATAGCCGAAAGTCCCTCTAACTGGTGCTCGGCGGTCCCGAACTGCTGCCATATAGAGAGACAGTACATACTGTACGATATCAGCTTGTAATTATTCATCGCTATACAGAGAATTGCCTTAAGGAAATTTATTCGTCCTCAGAAGAATGTAGTGTACCTATTCTGTCTGCCTAGTTAAGAATAAGAACATAATTTCCTGAATTGCACAACTTTAACACGGTATGTGTTTCCTTCATTGCACGAGTTCCGTTGTCCCATTCTCATGTAAGAAACCACCGCTATTTTTGTACAGTATTTAGCATTACTCTAAACGTTACTTTGATACATTATAATTTATAATATTATCTTTTAACTATACACTTTGTACTTTGACACTATTCCCAGTTGTATCGTTTGCCTCTGGCATTCAATTATTTCCTATTATTATGCAATCTCTGTTAATTTGCTTAACCAATTACTTCTTATGCCTGTTCATTTTAGTACGCAATTTAAGCTCGCAGGCGATAGACAATAAAAGCCTGACCTCTAGCAACTAGTAAGTACTTATGCATAGCTGCAGGCCTAAGTTAAAATATATAAAATTACATTGAATTATGTGTAATAATTCTTCACTTTTTACTTGAAGAAATTAAAAACTATCAACCAATATCTAAATTATCAGGAACAGTTGCAATCGATAGCTACAGATAAATTTAACTAATCACAATTCCTAAATCGATTTTTATCTATGTTTCTATTCACGGAAGCAGTTTGTTGTTTAATCGTCAAGCTAACGATGACTCGGATAACTGATTTAAGCAACTTTCACCTGCACCCTTCACCATTCTAGAGCACGTGCTCTAGACTCGCTTCCAGAAGTGAATCCAACATTACTAACCGTTCGTCGGGATTGTAATATTCAGATTTAAATCTATAAATCGTCGACTCGGATTCCGCAGCGTGCGCGCGGATCGAAATTAATTTGGTGCCCGCGTTACCAATCTCCTTTCTATCTTATTTAACCGTACGGCAATGCGGTCGACGCGCTCGATGGCGATTTTTGTGAGCGCTTTTTTGCAGTTCAGACATCGAAGAGAAAGGAATTGCTAGCAACAGGTAAAATCTGTTGCACGTATCGGAGGTGGCGCGGCGGCTTAACGCAATCCAAGAGGAATGTCGCGTGTAGGTGCTGCTAGCGTGGATAGATCATTGTCAGAGCGAATATGCTGAACAATTGCGAAACGGCGAATTTTTTTTCATTCGAGGCCGGTTATTGTTTGCTTCGGAATGTTAAGCCCTTTTAAAAATGTCTTGATATTATGTAGCGCAGCGTAGATAATGAAATGATGAAAAAAAATGTTGATTTTGGTGAGAAAAAGCTTTTGGTCATTAAAATCTGCATAATTAGTTGTTGGGCTGGAATATCTGTTATAAATAAATTTATTCTCTGGCTGATAAATTTTCAAGGAAAAAATGTTGGACATTACCGAATCTATGCATAATTAATTACGTCCGAGCGAGTTTTTGCAGAAACCGTGTTGTATTGCAAACATTCATACACTTTTATGCAATAAAAGGTTGGCCTAGTAAGCAATGCAAAATATGCATCGAAATGTTAAATTACTATAAAGTTATCGAGTAGTATTAATAAGTATAAAAGAGGGCCTTGTATGAGGTGCTAGTCCAGGGAAATTAGATAACAGCCTGCTTAATCTGTGAGATGATTCCCAGCAAGCTGAATACCTGCATGGACCTTTATTTCGTCGTCTTAAACAATATATTAAAAATCCCCATTAATGTGACCGCTCTGAAAAAATGTACAAAGGATCAAAGAAGAAGAACAGTTTGTGAGGAATATGTCGTTATCTATTAACTCTGCGACAAAAATGTGTATTATGACATTTATAGCACAGGAACTTCCCTACAAAAAAGGTTGAATGGGTTTTTTTCGTAGGGGTATAGGTTACCGAGGTAATATCATCTGATTTTGCTCAGCACTCTAGCTCTGAGGTGTTATAGCAAGGAAGTACACATTATTTCTCAAAAGTATGAACGTTGAAACATCAGGTCGTCATACACTGAAATGGTTATTCCTGTGAAAAAACTCATAGAACCCGTTTTGTAGTGAATTTCCTGGGCTATAAATGTCATAATAACTATTTTTGTTGTGGAACCAATAAATAACGAGATATTCCCGAATAACTGCTTTTTTACATTAAACCTTTATACATTTTTTAACAGTGGTCACATCGACATATTGTTTAAAACGATGAAACAAGGGACTAGGTCTATTATGGAGCGTTCAAACGATCGATATGTATCGTCAATATTTCAAGGTTTTCAACATTCTCGTAATATTGTCGATATATAGGATGTTTCACTACCTCATGCAAATATTTTAAGGGGTGATTGCTGAGGTGATACTGAACAACTTTCCCTTTGCCACAACGTTGTTTAAGGCTTCGTTTTTGAGTTATTAACAAAGAATACTGACCAATCAGAACCAGTGTATGATGGGGCTGGGAGCCACGATCGAAGCTAGCCCTCTCGCGACTGGGCCCACGCTCTGCACGGCCTGTGATTGGTCAGTGTTTTTCATTAATAATTCAAAAGCGAAGCCTTCAACAACATTTGGGCAAAGAAAATGGTTGTTCAGAATCGTCTCAGCAATCACCCCTTAAAATATTGACAGGCAGTAGCCGAACATCCTGTATATTGACCGTGTAAACGCTTCATTATTTAGTCGTACTACTGACTGCGTTTTATGTACCTACATATTAGATCTTTTTATGGTTATTTAATTTTCGTACGTTTCTCAAAGTTCTTCAGAAGTGAACACAGAATGGAACGATTTGAAAAATATAAACGAACCAAGGAATGAATTCAGCTCTCGAACGTATTAATGCATATTTTAATATGTATATGTAGATTAATCTAATACAGTGATATTTGTACCCAACTAGAAGCCTTCCTTGTAACTAGTTATTTAAACTACTTGTGCAAATTCTGGGAAAAGTGTTGCATTTTCTTTTTTTTTAAATTCTATCAACAGTTTCAAGATTGTCATCAATTTTTCGCATACATGGAACCTCGTGCACATTATGCAGTACTGAAAAGGTGAAAGCTTCCATTCTAAACAAAAAGGTGCCTTTAATTTATAGCCAGTGCAATAATACAGCGTAGCATCAGAAAAACATGTGATTTTCTATTCATTTAAAAAAAGAATCAATTTTTCGATATAAAACACATTTAACAAAATTCAGTCACGTTGCAAAATCATCTCTATAGAAAAAATATTTCAATTTTACTTTTATCATTTTCAAAAACTATTATCTTACAATGTAAATTGTTATGTTACTAAAATAACTTCCAAAATGTTTTATCGCGATTGGTTTAAGTCAAAACATCATTATCAATAAATAAACATATATTGTTAAACGTTATTTCCTTTGTGATCAATCAAATAAATAGCTCGCCTTCACATTGGACAGTTGTCAGTTCGTTATTTACGTTTCTACAGTCCGATTTCGTGCTTGCCTGTAGCGTGCATCGGAAGAAGTCTCCTCGCCGCTTTCTCCGGGATATACATATTAGAAAGTATAGGCTAGAAGACCGTAGCTAAAAATTTATAAACGCGATTAAATACCACGAGCCTCAAGCGAAATAACTTTCAAAGCTTTAATATTATCCGCGTCATTTGAATGTAAACAAAATCCGGAATTATGTATTTATATTTCTTCAATTTGCACAATGTTTTCTGTAAAATTTGAAATTTTAATTAATCAATCATCTATCTGCCATGCGCAAAGCAATGGCGATTCGGTACTTAATTCTCGAGAATGCGATTTTAACACCCTTTTATCACTGAGTTATTTCACTTTTAACCTCTTAATTTTGTTATCGGAACGTGCCCCCATTGAAGCCGTCATTTTGTAATGCAAATAGTATCAAACAATTACAGCGTTGAGTCGACTTCCTCAGAGGTGAACAAAAAAGTCGGATCAGGGTCTTAGAAATTGCAGACGAATATAATTGAGTCGATTTCTATAGAGGTGAACGAAAAAATGGGACGAGTGTCTTAGAAACTGCAGACCAATATAACTGTTGACAGCAGTTATTAAAACACATTATACATATAATGTATTCCTATACCACAACACGTATATATGTAACTCTATTATAATAAATATCTTACCGACTCCGTTCCGCAGGCACAGTGCCGCAACAAGAATGGCCAATCTGGCAAACATCGCGCTACATCGATCTACACGATACGTGAAATGTCAATGGAACCGCATTCGATTCGCCAATAATACGTGGTCCGGTGCGCTCGAACCGAGCCGTGTTAAATCGTATCCGTCATTCGTACCAGGGCACATCTGTTATTCCTCCAGCGACGATCCTTCGCGTACTTCATATCCACCGCCGGAGTCGCTCGCTAGATGAAACGGGAAACTGTTGCAAAACGGTACACGTTCCAGGAAACCTGGCTCCGAACGTCTTCTTTCTCAAGGAGAGATTTTCACACAGATCCTCGAGAAATTTTCACCCGACGTGTACACATAGATATCGATGCTGGCTAGTAAAATCTTGCACAGCTAGGATTTGGAGTTGTCGCACGTTTATCGTGGAAGCGACGCGACGTATCTGTTGACCGGTCGGAGCGCGCGCAGCGACCGTCTCGTCTACTTTCTCCCAAGTCGGATAATCAACCAGCCACAGGTTTTTAGAGCGGCCACGATCTACGGTGAAACGCCAATTACGAATGCATCGAACGCGACCGTTGAATAGTGTCTCGCTTGTGAACTTTAAGGAACGCTCGGAGTCCCTCTGCTCCGATCAGCACTCTGGCACGGCTTCAACGTCGCCTTCAGGCTCATCACAGTCTTCGTTCACCAAAGCGCGAACGTCATTGCGCTTGCTGTCAATCGATTTTTCGATCACTATCTATGGCAGGACGATGAAGAATGCGACCGATGTCAATACTTGGACGCACTTGTACAAAGTTGAGGAACCACGGAGCCAATCTTGCGCATTATCGTACGAAAGGTAATCGCGTTTGGAGCATCTCGACTCCGCAACGACCTCGCTCACGGACCAACAACCGACTCTACCTGCGTCGCGACGCGATCTGTCCGTGAGTGCTGCGGCAGCCATGCCGGCGGAGTGAAAGAACGTGTACCATTGGCGTAGCACCTGCAGAACCGGCCGGAGCTCCGCCACAGTGGTCTCGATCGAGATTAGTGACATTCCCCGATAGCCAAGCTGTTCGGACAAGATTTTACCAAAGCTTGCTACAAAATTTCATTGACAAAGTGACTACAAATTCACATTTGGTGACGTATTGCCAAAAAATCAATTTCCTCATATCGATATCTATCGAGTAGGTGTTCGTTTCTTAAAGTCCATCAACCTCGAAAAAGAGGAAGTTATTGAAATTCAAGTATAATCTTAACAGAAACAAACACATAAAGTTGGAGATTTTAGTAGTTGCGTGTTTCACGAAAAAAATAGCTTCTTTTCTTTGAGATGCCCTAACGATCCTATTCCCTATATACCCTCCGCTTTTTAAAAATGAAGATCACTCTTCTAGGTTAAAAATTTGCCGTGTAAACTAATAGTAATTATTTAAAATGTATTGAAAATGCAATGCTCAATGAAAGAAAGAAAATTTTCAAACTTCATAATAGTTAGCGAAGAATATCTTTTGAGTCCCAAGTAGTCTAACATTTTTACAAGTTGGATAATTTTCAGTACACTTTCCCCTATATAATTACGCAAGAATCATTTCCTACTTCTTCCTACTTAGTAAATTATTCCTGCTTAAAGTTATCGGCATTACGTCGCATTTATACTTTCGTTCCCATCGCTGTTATTTAAAAAATGTAATGGTAAGATTAATCAATTATTTCTATATGTTAATAGCACCTAATGAATATAATTTTAGTATTATCTGTTATTTGCAGCGTATACACAATTAACCTCTCGATTTTGGAAATGACACGTTTCTTCAATTTGAGATTTGCATTACATTATGTTATGTGTTCAAATGAATAATGAAGCACGATCAGACTGTTAGTCGCCATATATTATAATGATAATAATAAAAGTAATACATGGTGCAGTGTCTTATAACTTGGATATAACTGTATGTATGTATAGTACAACAGTACGTATGCCACACACACTGTCACTCACTCATAACAACGTATTAAAGTTCCTAAGGTCTAGTCACTGGATCTGTAATACATTACTCTCAGAAAATCGAAGAAAGAAACATGCAATTAATTTTTAACAATTTGTTAAGGTAATTCTGAAAGTAATATGTGCGTGAATCGTTGTGCCGCTTTAATCGCGGAGATTATAATTTTCACCCTCAAATATCTAAAAATTACATAATCCGAATAGTAACATTATTACAGTCTTCGGATTTATTTTTTCGCGCCCTATAAACATATCGAAAAAGAAATATAGGTTTCTACCTAAAAAAATATCGATCACTTTGAAATCTCGACAATTAATGACCCTGAGAAAAAATTCCTTTCACCATTACATGCGTCATGTAAAATAGAGTAATACTGTTTTGAAAAGCTTTTTTATGTCGTTTATGGTTCAAAAATTATATAAGAATGTCACTCGATTTATCGATCGAGTCCACTGTGCGGCGACGCTAAAGATAATCTCTGTTAACCAGTTTGGTAGGATCTTGTTTTGTATTCTTTTATTTTGTAGTCTCTTTACTGACTTTATACGGAGATCGTTATTAGTTGGATCCTTTGATTGTAAAGAAATCATTCGCGGAGGGCACTATTGCATTCCATAAGCCACTAGTTTCATCATTTTTTAGATAATTTAACGATTGATTATTAACATATTCGATGTGATAAAGGGTATAGTTGGATAATGTTGGTCATTTCGGAGTCCTCTAAGATTTCTGTCCGGTCTACGCTATTGGTGCACTGTCAGTTCCATAGAATGTGAGAAAGCCTCATTGGTTAACTTGCCTTCAGATTCTAAGAAATATACATGCTGTCTACGTCTAGTAACTGCTATAAATGTCGGAGACGATCTAAATTAAACGATTCCATACAACAGTGAAGTTGTTTTAAAACAAATATTTCGGTAAATTGTGTAGATTTGCCTAAAAAGAAGTATAAAATATGTATTCCTGGTAGTACAAGTCAATGTCCTCACTGGAGACACAATTTAAGTATTATGGGTATGCTTAGCTGTGCTTTTAACTATTATAAGTCAATCGTGACATAGTTACGCATGATTTAAGTAGTATATTAAGATTTTCCTTTCAATTCTGTCTTTCCTCTTCCAATCTCCAAGCAGATAAAGCCTCTTCATAATCATTCGACAACTATTTTCAGTTTTTATCCCTCCATGATATTTGTAGTTCCTATCCTTTGTACTCTTATTATAATCTTTCATTACGTTTTATTTTCTAAATATTTCTAAACACTTTAAAGAAATATATGCATTATTCAGTAAGTATGGTATTAAAAGTTATATAAGTCTTAGAAATAAAACGTGTGAAATTTCATTTCTTCTACGTGCAATAAATTTTGCATACCCTTTTATGTGTGCAGCTTTTCTGGTCAAGAATAAGGTCCGCGCAAAGGGTAGTTCGAAAACTGGGGAGAAAGAACTACTTTGCAACTTTTTTACATTGTTTAATAGATTGTGTATTATAATTTCGATAAGTCTTAGTAGCAAGTGGCATTGTAAGTTTGTTCTATGATCTATATATAAGTAATATATTTAAACAAATGTCCGATAAAAAATATCCATCTGCATTGCTTTTTGTAAGACCTCTCCACTCCTCAAATAACCTATTCCAATTCCTTAAACGATTCCCCCAAGTATCGACGAAGAATTTTAAATGCAAAGTTCTGAAGCGAGGAACTTTAAAAAAAAGTCTGAAATATAAATAATTTTTAACCAGAGAAACTCCTCCAACCTAAGAAAAGATGATGTCCAATTCCAAGAAGTTCCTCGAAATTGATTTCACGAACTTGAAATCATCACTTTGTACTAGTAGAACACGATATGCGAGGAGTCAACAATTTCAGCAATTCATGGAATTGTGACGTCATTCTAGGAATTGCATAAAACTTGATTTTACAAAACCCCTCGTACTCAGGATTGTGACTTCAAAGGGCTCCTTTACTACATCAATTCTTGGAATTGTGACGTCACTTCCGGTAATTGTCCAAAACTTGATTTTACGAAATCCCTTGTTCTCAGGATTGCGATTTTGTATCAGAAGATGATATGCGAGGAGGTCTTTTATATCACCAATTCCTGGAATTGTGACGTTATTTCCAAGAATTTCCCGGACTCTTATTTTACGGAATCCCCTGCTTTTAAGTTTGCAATTTCGTATTAAGAAAACATGATATGCAAGGAGGTCCTTTATTTCACCAATTCCAGGAATTGTGACGCTATTTCAAAAAATTTCCCAGAGCCCGATTATGGAATCCCTGTGTTCAAGTTTGCGATTTTGTATTAGGAGAACACGATATGCAAGGAGGTTTAATATTTCACAAATTCTTAGAATTGTAGTGTCATTTCCAGGAGTTTCCTTGAACTTAAATTTTAGAGAATCTAGCGAAATATTACGCTCGAAATTGTCACTTTGTATTGCGAGAACATAATAAGAAAGGAGATCTCCCATTTCACTAATTCCTGGAGTTTGACATCACCCACAGGTATTGTTGGAATTTTAATTACATCACGAGTTCCTGGAATTTGATGACATTTCCAACCATTTCTCAGATCTTAAATTACTCGTGTGGAGGACTGTTTTTACAAGTCTCACGCTTCCGAATAATGCATGTAAAGTCCCTCCACGATATTTCTTGTTTAAGGAATTGGAGCAGATTTTTTTAAGAATGAATCGGCGTTAAAAAATTAACACAGTTGAACGTGTCTTATAGAATGTAGAATTAATAATGTAGAATGTAGAATTTACAAAAATGTTTCCCTCACATACTACATTTAGTTCTTAATTCATTTACTTCATTTACAAGTCGGTACTTATAAACTATTCAGAAAAAGATATTTTTACAAGACTGCATTTACTATAAGATACATTATGCGCAAGTTCACGTATTACCCTCGATATGGCCGTATTTTAAAAAGTAATGAATTTGTTTAATTGAAATAGATTTGTCTTTTTGAGGCCTCGTAGCGATGATGTAGGTATAAATGCGGCCCTGTATCAACTAAATGTAAGTACATATATGTATTAAAGCTGAAACTAATACAAAATTTCAATATAAAATTTATTAAGTAATATGCACATATAAAGTGTGTTGATAAATGCAACTTACAAGAATGTTAAAATTCAAGCTTGTAAGCTGATACTTCACTACTTATTATTTTTATAAACAAATTTACAATGTACATATCTCATAGATTGTAAGTTATAACTGAAGCCTAAAATTTTAAAAAGCGACGAAGTGCTTGTCTCTTCCACCTATTCGTGCTGGCCCTAGTGCTGACCTTATAATGTATTTGTAAAATTTTGTAGTTATTGTAGTTTCATTATAATGTTATTATGAATTGTAACTATAATCTGAATTAGATGGCATTTTATCCGTGTAATGGTAATTATAATTTCTACATCTGCAAAAAAAAACATAAAAAGCTGTGACACCGTGTCTTACTACGTTCACCATGTTTCTCATTAAAATGTGAACATAGCAATTACGTTTGTACTACCTTAGAAAAACATTGCATTTTGTTTTTTTTTCGTATTTTGAACGTCATAAAGGTAACCTCCACCAGGCGTTGAAATCTCAAAATTAATTGGTATCTTTGAGATTTCGTAATGTTATGGATATTTCTAAAACGCGGCAAAGGTATAAACAGTACGCGTGCCTCTGTTTTTCAGTGATGGGGCAGAGAAAATTTAGAGTTTCGGTAATACATAAAGCTATTTCGATTACATTCTATAATTAAGCTATTATTATCTGTTTAATTAGTCTTTACGCGCTTGGTACTTTAATATTATAAAGCGTTCATTGAGACTCGCATTGCCTTATAATGCGTTCACAAATTTTGCGCTAATTACTCTTCAACAACAACAATTATCGGATAATTTAAAAATCGTCACTTTGAGATGGGTGTCCTTATTGGTTCTCCGGAAGCAGGAGATGCATCAGCTACCATCGTACCGCACATGAAGAAGCATAATGCCATTTCTGACGACCCATCTAAGAGTTTTGTTTCTTCAATATCGGGCAAAAGTATTATTAATCAGAGTGCCTTGAGGCCCGCAGTGAATTACAATTGTTCTAATATTATAAACAGAGATTCATACAAGCAAATGGTTTTAATGGAAAATGGGCTTTCGAATGACATGAGCACTTCGACAATCCCTGAAAGTTGCCAGTTTCCTTATTATAGGTTACTATTATTAATACATCTGATTAATTAATACATTATTTATCGATACAGTTTAACATTAAATTGGGGAATGTCTTCGGAATTGTTTAAAAAATTTGTTTTACGATAGGAGTAGTAGAAGCGACGGTGGTTGTATGGATGCAGTGTTAGTGAAGGATGTGGCTGTATCATGTATGCTTTTAAAACAAAGCATTTCCCAAATATCTCTTCCTAAAACAGGAACTATCGTAAGCCAACTTAAGAAGGAATGCTGCGATCTGTCTAATATTACAAACAAACTAACCACTTACACAAAGGACATTTTAAGTCATTTATCGAAGAGAAACCAAAGGAAACAGCAGTTATTTAAAAATTTGGTATTTAATTCTTAAACAATTCGTTTCAACCTTTTCAGTTGTATGCGTTATACATATTTTAAAGTGCATACAAGTTATTGCACTTAGTTTAGCATATAAAGTATACAATTTCGCATATATTTAAGTTTACGTTACTTTTTTATGTAGACAGGTATAAAAGCATTTGTAACGTTGGATAGATAGATAGTTGCATAGATAGTTAGAGGAATACAGTTAAAGCAAATTGTTATATTCTATAGGTATCATCGAAACACGCAGTAGCATCGCAATATGTAGATAGTAAAGGAAACCTTTGCTTAAAGTTGAGGCTTTTAAATAATGCACAAACACAATGTACTCCTCACCAAGCTATTAAAAAATGTGGCAGCGCATTATGCAAAGACAATAATTATGTTTTAAAGAAAGCGCAGAATGAACATTGTAACTATTGCAATTATTTTATGATCCCAGCAAGCAAAAATAAAAATACATATTTTTTAGTTATCCAAAATTTCTTTACTTATGTATCAAATTCTGTAGCATGTATACATGTTTTATTTCTATTTATGTGTATATATTACATATAGCAAAAAGTCAGACATTGGATAGAGAAGAAATAACGCATGGGAAGAATGAGAAAGCAAAATATGAAAAGGATGTCCAAACTATTCCTTGTAAAAGCGTGGAAACGAATACTTCGATTTCATCGTCGCCAAGCGCATCTTCCATTTATAATTATTTAATGACGAAAAAGAGACGATCAGCGAACAATAGATTGTTGAAACTTGGTAACACACAGAAATATCGAAACCCTAAAAGTTTAATTGATGATAATGATTACAAAGAAGATTTGAAAAGATGTAGTCCAGTCATATTTACTAATTGGCGAGAAATTTCACAATCCGAAAAATATAGAAATAAAAGCATATCTATCTCTTCTACTGATTCACAACAAATGGTTTGTTTAACATCACTTATTGCGGAAACGAACAATTAAATTGTAATTATGTCATTATTTCATTACAGGCAAATACAAGGAATACAGCTTTCGACGAGGAATTCCTTAACAGAAAAGCAATTAATAATGTACCCGAGGCAAAGTTCCATACTGTTAATATTCGAATTGTAAAACAAAATAAGAAGCATTTATAATTTTTATATTTTTCATGATATTTATACTTAATAAATATTTTTATATTGCTTAATACTTTCAATTTCTCCTTGAATATCATTTTTCATGAATTTTTAGTAATTTTGCACATATTCGCTTTTTAGTAACTTGTTTGTACAGAGTGTTTTGGCAACAATGTTGCCAAAATGTGTTTTTACAAAGTTTAACTCGATTTTTTGACGCAACAAAGGTGCAAAGCGAAAATTTTGGGAGCGCAGTTAGCAACAATGTCGCCAAAAGATGATTTTAAAAACTTTAACTCAATTTCTTGACGCAACAAAGTTGCAAAAGTATGCTTTTTCACTGATTCCTGGAATTTGACGTCGTTTTCCAGCACCTATCTCTAACTTAAATTATTAGGAGTAGACAGGTGCTAAAAAATGAAACCAGTTGCACTCTTTTTGTGAAAATTTATTAAAAAACTGCAATAATGTACGAATTACAAAAATGATGATACTTAAGTTTAAACTATTACTTCTTATGGATTATTCTAATACATCTCATAATTAAATACTAATGAAAATTACAATAATAATAATAACAGAATTACATATGCTACAAAAATGTTTTAGACCACTAAAAACTATTACTTATTTACTATTCTTATAAATTCATCTATAATACATCTTAAAGTTAACATTTATATAAATTTTTAATGCAAATATAAATATAATTAATATAACTTAATATAATTTTAGTGTAATTTAAGGAATATATGTCAATCATTAGTGGTACAAGTAAATGGTCTGACATCAGGCATAACTAAAGTAGCATTGGTTAAGGTACGGCTTCACACAGCTTTTTTAAGTAGGTAGTATCAGCCCATAATACTGTCGTGTATAGTTTAAGTAGTATATGTCAATCATAAGTAGTACAAGTAAATGGTCGGACATCAGGCATAACTAAAGTAGTATGGGTCAAGGTATGCCTTAACATGGCTTTCTTAATTAGGCTAATTGGTCAGAGCTGTCTGTGAATAATTCAAAAACGAGGCCTTAACTAACATTTTGGCAAAGGAAAAAGTTGCTCAGGATCATCGCAGCAATCACTCCTAAAAGTGTCTTCTACCTATTGTCGAATACCCTGTATATGGGTCAGCGGACTGTGAACGTGTATTAGGGTCCATTTATACATACATACATTACCGTGCCGTGTCCGAGTTTTCGGAGAGCAACGCACTATTATAACATAACAAAAAACTATGCAATTTCGGTTGTGTTTGGTGCCATTTTAATTGCAAAAATCTCAGGAGTTCATTAAAATTAATTTCATAAAGATTAAACAAAAACTAAAAGAATTGTATTCCTTGTGTACAGAAAATGCTCCTTGTAACCTCTTGAAGGTGACCTCTTCAAAAGGTATCCGTGCCCCGTCCGGGCCACAGCCAAATATCGGAGGCTAAAGACTGTGGCTGTTGCGATGCGGTGATGTATAAATGGACCTTTAGTCGATATGTATTGCAACGTAAGATAATCGATATCCATGTAATCAAGTCGATTCGAGATCGATATGTTCTTCAATTTTTGTGGGAATATAAAATGAATGTAACTTTTTTTATACAAAAATATGTCAATTTATTATATTGCACTCATATAAAGCACAATGAATTGTAATAAAGTCTCAATACCTCTAATCAACTTTATGTACTATCCTTTACAAGATTGAATGTTTGATAGAATATTTCAGGTTATATTCCACAATTGCAGGTTAGGAACTCATAACCTCGGAACTGACAGGTTTCTGTCATTATGTTAAAATAAAACCAACGGTTATAGGTAGACATAACAAAGTCATAATGTGGAAAAATATACAAATAAACAACGATATTTACTTGATTCATGTCCAACAAAAAGATGATACCATTAAAGTTATTTTAACTAATCTTATTGAAATATGGATCGAGACGTTGACGAACGAAATTATTTTAAATAGATGTCGAGTAATTCATTGTAATAAGTATCTTGTGCAACATATTGTTGTTATATTTCGTTGCGAAAATTGTGTTTTCCTTGTTACAGGAATGGAATCCGCTTTTAGACGTCGAGGCTCTCAGTTACAATGAAATCGTGTTAGATATTTTAGACAATATGCCAAAACATATCGTCGAGGCGTCAGTAGACCAAATTAAACTACGAGCCCAAATAGAAGGTGGTACGATGAAGTTCGCTGTGAATTTAACCAAGGGCATGCCACAAGATTTCTGGCAAATTATAACTAAGCCACTGTGCATATCGTCAATGGAAATCATTCGCCAGCGTGAATTTCTTATAGATCTAGTCAGAAAGAAGGATGAAGAGATTATGGAATACAAGGCTGAGGGATCCGAATTGATCAGAAGTATGCATTTATTCAAGTTTGAAGTGTTACGCTATTCAATTATTTTATCTGTTACAGAGAATATAGGGACAAAGACTTTTACAGAAGAACAACTTACACTTGGCATTCCAATGACAAATGTTGATTATACAAATGCGTTCCAAAGAATGGTGGACCTTTATGATAAGTTTAACTTATGCAAATATGATGCTGGTGCTAAAACACCTCCAAGGTATAAAAAAACAAGGGACAATAAATTACTATTCGTATTATTATACTTAAATTAGGGATGGGCTTTTCGAAACATCAACACGTCGAAACCCCTCAGAACCCGAGAAAATTCCGAGTTTCGAAAAACTCGACAGTTCTGAAACTTTGCAAAGTTTCGGGTTCGATTTTCGATAATTGAAAAATTAGGTTCGAACCTAACCCTACTATAGTTTGTACAAACGTCCAAAAGAAGTCTCATATATTACAGCTTACATAAGGGAACAGAGCAAATTGAGCAGAATAAAACTGTTCCGATTGAGAATGATCGTATAAATCTATGCGAAAATGTCGCAAACGAGTGTATTCCAATGGAAAACTTGAAATCCAGAACTGATGAACAATATCGGGAAGTAACTAGAAAAGAAGCAAGTACTAAGAAATTGGGGACTGTTAATATGCCTTATAGACATGTTAAAAGGCTAAAGAGAGGTTTGAATTCACCAATATTATGAACTGGTGTATGGCCCTCAATTTAATTGCAACATTTAAGCCGTCCGCATACGAAGCTACTCAAAATAAATGTAACTGCATGGTGACCGAAATTACAAACTAATTACTAACTGGTTAGTGACTCGGTTCTGCAAACCAAACTACTCAGTAGGGACAGAAGATGCTTCAATTGAGCGTGCTCTATCGTCCAAAGAAGTAAAATCATGTCTAGATTACGGATATTCACGTAAATGCATGTTTACATAGAAAACAGGTAAACCGATGAAACCTGGACAGAAATATGTTTCGTAATTAGGGGTTCCCAAAAACATATTTTTTATTTTGAACTTTTTGCACAATGCGTATATTTTGCATATTTATGTTTAAGAACATATGCAATAATATATTGTACATGTTACTTGTCGGGTACATGTATATACGTATTATGCTGAACTGAATCATCTAACTCAAATCAATTTAATATATTATATAGCTGAAGGTAAATAGTAAAATGAACTTAAACAGATTTGAATAAAGCTACATACACTTTATTTGTTATGTTAATAGGTAGTTCTAAGTTTAAAAGAAAAATATGCTGATGCCATTAAGACCGCACAGGAAGTGCTTCAACAAAACGAACTTTTGGAATATTTAATGTTTATAAAGGTTCATTTGAACACCTTGCCAGTTACAGTTCAGAAATTGGAAAGCATAGGTTTACTATTAGGTCATTCGACAGGAATATACATATATACAGGGTGTTCGACTACTGCATGTCAATATTCTAATAGGTGATTGCTGAGGCAATTCTGAACAACCTTTTCCTTTGCCAAAATATTGGTTAAGGCTCCGTTTTTAAATTATTAACGAAAATCATTGAGCAATTAGAGCGCTCGCTCAGCCGAGAGGGCGTTCAAGGCCGCAGTTGAGAGTATCATGATCTTCTCGGCTGAGCCCGCGCTCTACACTCGCTCTGATTGGTCAGTGTTTTTTGTTAATCATTTAAAAACGAAGCTTTAACCACCGTTTTGACAAAGGAAAGAGTTGTTCAAAATTGACTCAGCAATCGCTCCCTAAAATATTACATGCAGTAGCAGAACATCCTGTATATGCAATGTATGTATAATTCAATTAGAAAACATCCCTGAGGTTTGCGGAGAAGAAAATAAAGGAAAATAAGTGTTATGTTACAAAAAATACAGGATTTATGGAACTAAGAAAAATTTCGCGTATTTTAAGCGATGAATTTGTAGAAAAGCCGATGCATGTGCTACAAGCTTGCTTGAGTAAATTTAAATATACACCGATAACATCGTATGATGTGGAGCGGTCTTTTTCGGCGTACAAATTAATTTTTACTGACAAACGCCACCAACTAACGCCATCAAATTAAAAGCAAATGCTTATAATTTACTGTAATTCTGAGTACAATAGATCAGAATAACTGTCAAATGTTTGTTGATACTTAATATTACACTTAACACTTAATATAGTAATATAGTAATATCGTGCATATCTGCATATTTTTCGTGCATAAATGTCATATGCTTTTTGCATATTTATCGTGCATAAACATCCGTAGCCTAATCATGTCAAATATTGAATCTAGTGAAGAAGAACATATGATGGTATTCTACTATTATATGTAGACGAAAAAAGTACAGAAAACGAGAATATGGGGTCCACCCGTATCTCGAACGAAACATAAGCTGCAGATTATTTGTAGCAGCAGAGGAACTGCAACAAACAGATTCAAAATTTAGTAAATATGAATAAATGTATTCAAATGTATGAAGAAGACTGGTAACTGAAGTTGCTAAGGAACTGGGAAACCGTGTCACTCAAAACTGATTAGTAACGCATTAATAATTGGGTTACTAATCGGTAGCGTCACCTGCGGTACTCCATTTAATTACATTGTCCAATCCAATGTACATTGTTTACTAATCAATTTCTTTTGGGTAGGTTCGTGTGCGGACGGCCTTCGAGGAATGAATTGGTAGAAGAGGTCGTAATATTTAAAGTACTTTTATAATAGTTCGAATTATAAATAATCTATATTCATTAGTCTATTCACATAGACACATTAGTTTTTTAACTAATAACGATCACTATTATTCTCATGCAATCGAGATTTATTTCAAATATTATTAAATGAAATGAAAGAGATCTATACAAATACCTTAGCTTTTACTCTAATTATTCCTCCAATTGTAAATATATCAATCAATTTGTGTCTGAATCCAATGGAATTGTACATGCGTAATGCAAGTATGTATTTTTTTAAATGTGTACGCAGAGACAATTATTTTATTTATGTACAATCTTTTATAAAACCCAAAAATATATACGAAAATATACGGCTTATCAGTATCATTTATGTTTCTTGTCGCCCATTTAAAAGCGGCCCATAATTTTAAATAAAATACTTTACTTTTAAACAAATCTTTATCAAATTTTAGCAGAATAGAAAAAAAAATGTTAAAAAAACAACGGGCTCGTCCGGGATTTGAACCCGGGACCTCTCGCACCCTAAGCGAGAATCATACCCCTAGACCAACGAGCCGTGTTGATGCATAATTCCTCCATTCCAAATAGCTTGGGAAATGGCGGCTTTACAGTAAATTCAATGCATTATCGTACTTGTTGTTTTATGATAATTTCTCATCGTGTAGTGTCGCACGTGCAAGATGGCGGACGGAAGCCAGCAGGACTTTAATAGGAGCGCTTTGACGGTTCGATGTGGACGGGTAATCGACGTAACAATTCTCATTAAAGTACACTTAAAGTGCACTTTGATGGAATCTCAACATCCCGCGTGCAGTCAGTCTATTACACGTGCATTCAACTACCTAGGCTTGTTATACGGGGCAACGGGCGGAGAAGATTCCTGGAGGATTAGCGGGTGTCGTTGGCGAACAATGTATAAGTCTAGATCTCTCTTACAACGAACTAACCTCGATCACCGCTGTTAAATACTTCGAAAGGCTGCAAGAGCTGATACTGGACAACAACAAGCTACGGGACCTGAGGACGCTGCCTCATATACCGACGTTGACCACTCTCAGTTTAAACAACAACAAGGTACGTTTCTCTTTTTCTTTACATTAGAAAGAATGCCCCTGTGACCTTTGTTCAGTGTCCGAATAGAAGTAATTTATTTATCGAACGTATCGTGAGTGAAACGTGGATAAAATCGTACGGGTACAGATTTTTCAAATTTGTATTCGTTTTAACTCGCGCGTGTTATTTACGCGGGCGTTCTCAATGTTATATCAAGCTTTCATTGATAGATGTAACGCTTCATTTAAGTAATAAGATAATCGATTTAAAGATAATATGGAAAGCTATCAAAATATTTTTGTTGACTTGGATTTTCAACTTTTCACTCATCGTATCTTCATTTTCAGTAAAAAAAAATGAGTTTAATAGGTTTCAATAGAATGCTTTGCAGCACTATCATTATCTCAAAGGAAAACAGTCTTATCTCAGACTGCGTTCAAGCATAAAATACGCATGTATGTATCTATTTATAGTACCAATAAGTCATTTTTATCCTTGTTTACAGGATAGGCTTCTTTTCTGTCTTATTTTTTCATTGTCTTTTTCCATTGATAGAAAATAATTCGAGTTTAAATTACCAAAACTTGCCCCGTTACCAAGATTTTGTAACAAACTCGCAGCTCATACAGGGACACAGCAGAGTAGCTCATGGGCACCAAGTCTTGCTCGCTTTTGTTCACAAATTGTGTCCAATTTACACAGGCTATTATACATTAATACATAATTTATATCTACGTTCACTATTGTTTTCGGAATGTTGTAAAATGAAGTGTAGTTCGATTAATGTGGACGCAATTATCCAATTGGAACAGATTAATAACTTCCTAAAGAAAAACAAGAGAATGTGGCACTTATAAGTAAGAATAAGGGCTGTACTTTGGAATGGCATTGGTGACCGATCGAGATAAAATTTTGTAGGTATCATGGGGAATCAGTGTGGACGCTAATTATGCAATGACAATTCATGCATTCGGAATATATAGGTATTTCTATTTAATAGATCTCCAAGGCTGTAGACATCGAGGATGAAACTAGGTTAGGATTATCTTCTAAAAAAGCCACCGAACGCGGGGGGGGGGGGGGGGGTGCACTTAGCAATTACAGTTCGCGTGCGTATATAGCGGTCCATACACGCTTAGAGGTGTCTCGAGACAAGTTCGTAGGCACGTCCAGGGACCCATCTCAACGCATTTACTATTTATCCCAACTGAGATGCCGAGCTCCACCCGGGCCCCAGGGGGTAGGCCTTTTGCGCTTCCTAATTTCACCCAGTCGCCCCAACGCTGCGTCGTAACAGTCACACATATGCGTAACGTCATAACATAACGTCATAACATAATTTCAGCGATTATAAAATAATTTTCGGGCTCTAACCGCGAAATATGTATCGCTTTTGATAACGAACATCTTTTCAAACACGGGCTGCGCAGTCCCCTACCAGCAGTCTGTCCATGATCTGTGTGTTAGGTAGACAATTGTCCACTGACTGCCGTTTCCTAATACAATGGATTTATGACACGTATTGTGCAGAGTCAAACACATGGATTACAGGTGGTCCCCAGGAACATATAGTTTTTGCGATCATTAAATACCTTCCGTGTTCAGACCTCGAAATATCGCTTCTGCTAACAAATGTTTTTTTCGACGAGGGGTGCACGGTCCCTACCATCAGTCTATTCGTTCTCCCACTACTAGTGGAGTTTGCTCTTCTTTCCTTCTTCATCGCAAATGTCCTTCGGAAATGTCCGCGGACGTGTCTGGAGACAAGTCTCGTCGTGTATGAGGCACTTATTATGTATCCATCCATCTTCATTAAAATTCTTCACGCGGGACACTGGAATATTTTTAGTGTCTTATGCCGTCGGAAATATGAATCGATAACATGGTGGTCTTCGTGCCGTTCACCCCGTATTTATCATTGCAAATAAGTCGCGATGATATAATTCGTAGCGAATATTTGCATATTTATGTCATCAATACAGACAGTTCTATCGCAATAACTGCGACGATAATAATAAGAGCGAGCTAAATTTCTATGATAATTATTTTATTTACGACCCATCAACTGATTTATGTCATCACATTTTCTTTGCCACTTATTGCTAATACACACATTGTTTAATTTTTGGGTAGCCCATTTTTATTTCACTGCATGTTGTACATACATACATGCATATGTATATGTATGGTATACCATATATTTGGTCATTGGAAAAGAAAGGAAAGGCATTATCGTACATACATATTAGGCTTGTCGAATAGTAATTAGGAGATGCCGGGTAAGAAAGCATATTTATGTCAGATTACTGATTTTCGCTATTGTTAGTGTGAAAATGCTACACAGGCTACAAACTTGATCTATAACGTTTTTACAATCGTCATTTATTTTATACACGTATTGTATTCTATGCACAAATAAATTATTCTTAAAGACCGAAGTAATTGAATTAATCGGTAATAAACCACGATATGGGTAATGAGTTGTAAAGGTTGATAGCAGCAAAATGATTAATTTATAATAACTATTACTAACCTAAAGCTGTTGAACATCGTAGCGTTGAATTGATCAGAAATTACTTCATATTTCGATGATAATAATTGTTACTGCAACAGACTTTGTTGCGTTACTACTTATACCCGTATCGTAAGCAATGGCCCGGGCCATCTGAACGTAAACTTACACCTGTTAGGTATAATATTTTGAGAAACATTGCTACTGTGTACATACATATCGAGGCAGATATCAAGTGATCACGAGGTGCATTTATGTCAAGTATAAGAATTAGCAAAATTATGTTCTTGTTAATCGTACACTTTCAATACAATAAGGTCTTAAGTTTTAAAATAGGAATTATTATGTTATTATAGAAAATCGTAAATTAAATATCCTTTTTTTCCCTGTAGATTTTGTTTAATTGTTTTCTCAGAAATAATGACTAAGGAGATGATATGACAATAATGGGAAATTACGATCGTAGTGAAGACTACGTGACTCCTGAACTTCAGGCTCAAATATACATAAATTACTTATATAAAATCAACAAGTATACAGTTATTCATTTTCACTTATTTATTTATTATAGTCAGTTAGTTATTGGTAGCTACTTGAGAACTATTTAAAGTTACTTCTATTCGAAAATAATGCCACGCATGAAAAGTTTTTACTTTTCATTCTTATTTCTTTCTCATAAAGAATTGTTTTTTACCGTGGGTACCCCAGTTACACGGCGCCCTATATGCATACATATTTTCTTAATAATTACTGCGATATGCACGTGATGTGGCCATAATTTCTTATATTTATGAAATAAAGTATAATACAATTAATTGATTAATAAGGTGTATTATATAAATCTATGTAATGCAATACATTTATGCATTGTACTTTAAATTAACGAAATATGTATGTACCATTACCTTTAAATGAAATATACGTATAAAGAATCTTTGATGTTTGCGAGACTCCACCTCGGCATTGAAGATTTCTCGTTTCAACATTTAAATTTCCCATTAATATCATCTACAATTTATATCAACGAAAATTTGTTTAGATATCCGACATAGAGACTGCCTTGAAAAGGATACAAGAATGTTGCCCGAATGTGGTGTACGTGAGTTTGCTGGGAAATCCAGGATGCCCCGATCAGCTGACCAATCCAACGTCCACCGACGACAAGGATTACGACCGCTACAGGCTGTACGCGATATACGTGTTACCCTGTACCCTCCGTTTCCTCGATTCGCGTCCGGTAACGCGAAAGGAGCGAACGGACGCTGAACGACGAGGAAAGTACTCGAGAACGGTAAAACTTGTCCCGGAAATGTCATCGAAGCTTCTTTCAAATTCGAACGAAGAGTTTGATGATGCGTTCTTCAACATTCACTACACACCACTGCCAAGGTCTATCCGCGATCCTCGCGATCATAAAGGTAATTTTCGATAAATATTGGCAATAAGGGTAATATTTCGATACATATTGGCCCAGTTCCAATTACTTTGACTTTGAGATCTGTCGTCGAGGACATCATTTTGAACAAGTTTCTCTTATACATGTTATTGTCGCTCGGCTTCAGTCTCCGAGATATTTGGGAAAAAGTTTGGTACCCTAATAGTCACTAGGTTGCCATTAGCGAGACTAATGGCAGGAACATCGGCCAAAATCGAGGCGAGTTTCGCCGTCGATATGCAGCGCCACGTTAAAATGGCGATCAACTTTTTGCAGCGTACGTTGTATCGAAGTGGCGGCTCCCGATTTTGGGGTTCGTGCAAAGAGAAATTCGTCTAAGTGAATTGGGTATGAAAGAAGACGTTTCCCTATTCAACGGCTTCAAGAAAATGCCGCCAGTTCAATAGCCCTAATTCAAACAGTTAAAGGTGGTTGCGTTTTGGCAACCAATGAAACGCTGGGATTAAGGTTGCTATTAGGATTGCTTGCTATTAGGCATGTCAAAACGTTGATTTCTACAACATAGGTGACCGTTTACACCAAATGAAGTTTACTCGTGATCTAAGTTTAACAGAAGTTTTTCGTAATATCTCGGAAACTAAAGTCGAATGGCGGTAACATGTACAGGATGTAAAGAAATTATGTGTAATGACCACCATAGTAAGAACTACACCTTCGGATCGGTGGACATTTGTGAAAAAAAGCCCGTGCAGAATTGTCCTTGACTTTGAAAATTGAGGTCGACATTTTTTTGCCCTATTGGATTCTACTCATCAGAAGGATAAAAATTGTGAAAGGAACCAGGGGTCGCAACTCAACCGTTCTTTTGCAATAATGATGTTAATATTTTTATGTTAATAATAATATTTTATATTATTATTGTATATTATTAACATATTTTATGCAACTGTTAATTGAAAAATCTGTCCAAGTTATACTACAGGGTGTTCGGCTACTGCATTTCAATATTTTAAGAGGCGACTGCTGAGGCACATTTAAACAACTTTTTCCTTTGCCAAAACGGTGGTAAACAAGTTTCGTTTTTGAATGAGTAACGACAAACATTGACCAATCAAAGCGCGTGTAGAGCGCGTGCTTTGCCGAAAAGGCGTTCAAGGCTGCAGTTGAGCGTATCACGATCTTCTCTCGATTGAGCGCGCGTTCTACACGCGCTCTGATTGGTCAGCGTTTTTCGTTAATCATTCAAAAACGAAATTTTAACCACCGTTTTGGCAAAGGAAAATATTGTTAAAAGTTGCCTCAGCAATCACTCCCTAAAATATTGGCATGCAGTAGCAGAACACCCTACATAATCAAAGCTTCTTCTGCTTTATTTAGGAGCATTCGGAAAATGTAAATACCGATATTCAGGGAAGAACTCGGAAGGGAATCGATTTATCTCGAACAACGATCTTTAAATGCAGACTGAGCAAGTACGTTGGATTTGAGCTGCAACCAGGTTTTTTTCAGAAAATGACAAAGACAGCAATCAGGCTCGTAGAGTAAGTACTGCTTGACGTGATATGTACAACCTTTTGTTACACTTTTAATATTTTAAAGATCTCATCTACGTGCCTGATAACGCGTTTGCTCGACTTGATTAACTTTTTTATATGTATATACATCGAATAAAATATAATTCAGCAGGAGTAAACGTACAAAACTTTTATTATCACGTATACTGAGATGAATGACATTGTAAATAAACGTTTCATTCTCCGATTCGCCTCGATCGATCCGATTCAAGTGTCGTCACGATTTTTTTGGACGCTGCCTCGAACGGAAGCGGACAGCGCGCGTGTCATGAATTTCATCACACCGATTTTTCTGCATTACATTAAAATTTGCACATAATTAAATATTATTGGTCCTTAAACGTATACAATATAGTCTCGCGACAATACTTCTTACGCGCAACAAATTCGATTCCCCTAGAAACCCTTATTTTACAGACGTATCTCTACGATTTTTTTTTAACAATGAATTCTTTGACACGCAAAAAAAAGCATACGTCGAAGGCAGTTTATAATTGTTTCGATTGTTAACCCTGTATTTAGGAAGATTCTTACGGATAAGTACACAATCCATGTTACGCTATACTTGCCTACATGCGTTAACCAGAAACACTAGTAACAATTATTTAAGTACATACGTTTATACCAGCCTTTCGGTTCGCCCCGGTAGTTAGTATTCTAGTACCGCTATTTCTTAGAAGAAAGATTCACGGATCAGTTTCTTATGGACATTGTTTTTGGAAATATTACCGTGCGAGTTTTTCGTATTCGCAACATCTTCGTTTCACAAACTGATGTCTACAATCCCGTCACTTTCATTCATTGATATAATCGGTCCAAAGTCTGGTGGCCCATGGTTTTATAATCTGATATTATTATTATATAATATGCGTGAATGTATAAATATAACATTTATATGAATATATTTCTATATATACTGGAAACCGGTAATATTTAATCCCTTAAATACACCGTTCCAACAGTCCGTTAATAATCAACGCGAAAAGTCGTGTTTCGAGTATCGTACAACACTGGAAGCATCTTTCTCTCCAAGAAAGGAAAGTGTCCGAAATGTAAGCCACATTCCAAACGCTGCAATTTCCCCCATGTATTTATATAAAAAAGAAACATACACAAATGGTTGCAAAGGAATTTGGCAACATGAAATATTTAGTACATTTGATACGAAATAATATATCACTGAAAACGAAATCGCATTTATAAAGGATTTCTTATAGCACAAATACGAAATCGTATTTTCAAAACATAACACAAATGGACGTTCAGTGAATGACATGTTGAAGTGACCGAATACTTTTGTGATTCGATAAAATACTCGAGAGGCTGAGGAATGTGTGACTGATAAATATGTAGATGTGTTTGTGACGAAGAAACAAAATGGACGAAAATGTGAGTCTTCTTACATGATTTGCACTACATCCATTTATTTTGCATGCAATCACCTTGTTTTTTGTAATTCAATAAATAATTGACCTTTCGTTCGTTTCATTAATTCTGACTTTTGGTGCATGCCCCTATGCGTCTTCATCTCATTTCTCCAAATATGAGTTATAAATTAGCATCATACATTTACGGTCGATTATTGTGTAAAAGTTAACGTTTGAAACGTGGCTGTACTATCGAAGGTGTATCTCTTGAACCCGAGTTACTTGTTTGGCCACGAAGAATACGCATGCATTGTAGAAATTCACAATTAGTAAACAGTCATCTCGCCACACGATTGGACGGATGCGCGTTAAAAAAATTTCCCCTCACGATCACCTAGGAATTGGCCAATGGAAAGAAGGGGTTACGTTCTCATGCCGATATTGCACGCCTTACTGCGTATGTATATTGATATACCATCGACGAACTGGCTAGGATTCTCATTATTCTGCGAGAAAGGGATAACATAAGAAGAATGAAGAAAAAAAACACAGAAATGAACAGTTACTCAGTTGAATGAAAGATCAAGGAGGGTACACAGTGGTAAATCCGAGTAAAGTAAATCAAATATCACATGATCTTTCACAGAGAAATGTAAAGAAAAATATTAGAGCTGGAGTCCTACAGAGGGACATGACGAAGACAAACGAGAAGGTACGGATTAAAACACTAATAATAAGCTAGAAATCATGTACAAATTAAATTGAATCGTTAAGTGAGTATATACCGATTCCGGAACCGAAAATGGTTTCGACATTTCTTCCGAGGTTCCGGCGATCAGTACCTCGCGACGACCACTTCCGTTACAGCATTCCATTGAGAATTGAATGTGCGCCCCACGAAGAGGAGGCGACGCTATCGTGTCGCTTCCAAAGGCACTGATTTTTCCATTCGAAAGTATTCGACGGCACGTGGCATGTCGCACCGCCACGTATGTATATACAGGATACGAATGTATGTATGTATTTAAGTTAAACTAGGCCTTAAAGCGTTTCGAGCTTCGTTGAAAGGAAGACCGGGTGGTCCATGTCCGAACATCGTCGCTTGAGTACACAAAGAAATCGCTGGAAGCAACTGTTGGACGATTAGGTGTTGCTGTTCTTTCCGTGATTATGTAGATTCGGCCTTAAGGTCACTGCACCTTCCACCCAGAAGTTAGGCCTTTCAAGCATACTTTGCCAGAGCGATAGCTCGCGACCGGTTGCATCCATCCAGTCCACCGGTTTGCCGTAATGTTTTCCTGAAAAATTTAATCAATTGACTTTTACGCAGGTTGTACTAGTTGAAAAACTAGCCCTAGTAGCCACTATATTGTTGCCATTAGCAAGACCAATGGCAGCAACACCGACCAAAATCGAGTCGAGTTTCGCCATCGACATGCAGCGCCACATTAGAAGCCTAATGGCGATCAACTTTTTGCAGTGTTTCGCTGAGTTGCCAAAACGCAATCAACTTTTACTCTTTGAGTCAGGGCTATCGAACTGGCGGCTCTTTCTAAAAGCCGTAAGAGAACATAGAAGAACGTCTTCTTTCTAGACGAATCTGAACGAACTCCAAAATCGCGAGCCGCCACTTCGATACAACGTACGCTGCGAAAAGTTGGTTGCCATTAGGCTTTTAACGCGGCGCTGCATGTCAACGTCAAAACTAAGTCTCGATTGTCAACGTGTTGACCCGCCCGACTTGGCTATCACGGTTGGTCCTCTTTTACATTATGATCACAAATAACGATTAAAGTATGATTTAAATGCGCTTCATATCATCGATATTGATATACAATACAATATAAAGCATATAGATGTATACATCGTGTGCAATAAAAATAACTCATCGTATATAATGTGCCGGGTGTCTCAAACTTGAACAATTAAACTGCGAAGTCTTAATCTACAGGCAAAATGAAGAAAAAAATGTTACACAAAGTTTGTCAACCAACAAATTTGTAAAAGCTTTATTACTATTAAAACGCTTTATTACAAAGTTATAAACAAATATTGCATACATGAAACAAGTAACGATGTGTTCTCAATAACAGAAGATCGAGTGTGTTTACAGGATACATACATGTATACATTGTTTTTCTATCACATGGTAGCTATTTTATGTCGTTAATGACATTTGTAATTATTCATTAAAAACTATTGCCCTCGTGCTTGGATACAAGCTTCACAGCGATGAACAATGGAATTCATAACACTACCCAAGTTCTTGAGAATTCCATACAGTTTTAATAACTGCATTTTAATTTTTTGTAAAAAATTGTTTTATAAGAAACATGTATGTACGCAGACCGAATAAATACAGTCGACCTTCTGCGTGTTGTTATGGAACACGCTGTCGTTATCTATTTCTTGCTTACAATATTTGTTTGTAACTCTCTAACAAAGCATTGATGGCAATGTTTTATATAATACTTTTCTTTTCTATTTCTAGATCATGCCTTCGCAGTTTAACCGTTTAAGTTTGGGACACCTTGTATATTTTAACACGTATCTCATTGCATAATTTAGTATATTGCTTATTTCCTGCAACAATAATACCTATACCAAAAAATCGTGATTTTCTGGAAGATGTGTTCAAATATTTTGAATCATTTGAATTTTGCAAGAATACAGTAAAAGGCTCTAAATACATATAATATCAACTGGACAGTGTCCCTCTCTGGTAATATCAACTCATTTAAGTATAAAGTGATAATTTCTGATGTGATTAAAATGCAGAAACTGTTCTTCGTTTAATGCAGAATAGTAAAGCTTGTTTTTCATATTGCAGAGAGAAATAATAATTGTGAAACATCGACAGATATTAAGTGTTAATATTCATTACGCAGTAAGGTGTGAATATGAAAGTTAAAGTTTGAAATTTGAAATTTGAAGATACATACCTGTACCAAGATTAAATCGAACGCCGCCTAAAAACTCGTTGCTAGCAATACGATCATGGTCCCAGACTGTCAACTCCAAACCACGTTCTGCCAATTCTTGGAGACTGACGTCTTTATAAATGAAAGTGTGAGCCCATACCGGTGAACCGCCAGATCTGCGAACCACTCCAGTCTTTTGTTTCCCTGAACGTCCCTTGTCGGGTAGCAAATAACTGAAAAAATAAAATTATTATGAAAATTCTCCGACCTGTATGTTGTGCAAATACGATTAAATTATTATATTAAAAGATGGCAACTTATAGTACTTTGTAGCTTATGAAAAATTATAATTTAAATCTAAATCTAAATCCAAGAACAAAACTACTGACATTTATTTGTTATCGATTATCGTTCTGAAATGCATTTTCCAAACATGTAAACCCAACTATAAAAAATATGCCTGTCTGGGAAAAATTCTACTAGTATAAGTCCATAATATACTATAAGTTGACTTTCTTTTAGTTAGAAGTGCTTTTTTTCTGTTACTGATGAAGGATGTCATATTTAAGATTAGAAGACAAAAGTTTTTCGAAATAAATCTATGACACCCTAATGTCTATTCTTAAACGAACCATAAGTTCATGAATATAATATTTCCTTTTATATATTCGGCTAACAATAAGGAGAGCTTATAACACAACTGTAGTTTTTTTTTTTAGATATATTCTTCCTTGAAAATGTAGATTAAAAGTATAGACTAGCATAAAAAAAAATGAAGAAACCTTATACATTTTTCGAAAGGTTGTCAGTATTTCATTGATGATACATACATACCTTTATGGTATTAAACAAGCAAACGAATTTATTAAGAACGAATACCTTTTGCAGAACGGATCACACGTTCCTGAATTCTTTGCCCTCGTTTGTAAATTTCTAGCTTCTTTCACGAGTACGTGCAACGCGCCGCGACTCCAATTCTTTTTCGATTTGGAAACCCCTCGATCAGATCCCATCTCCCGATCTCGTTCCTGCTGCGTAGGATCCGGGGGTACGAACTTTAACCCGACGATCACCTCGCCCTTATATGCTACAGGATCGTCGAACGGTTCTGTCTAAAATTTGTAATTAGGCATTGCAATTAAAATACCTTTTAATAATTTAAAATAATAAAAGTAGAATATATTTTCAATGTTTAATACAGGGTGGATCTGGGTACTGGGACAGGTTACTGCTCATTTTAAAGTAAAAATAGAACAAAATGATAGGGGAAAAATCATTAGGCATAATACGCCCAAATTTTTTATTCCCTTATTTTTTATACGAATACAACTATGCACTTACCAGGTGCAATTGTCCTTTATTCTTTAAGGCAACCCAGTTTTATTTATTAAACCAATCGTTTCTTTTTATTACCCTAGGTATAAAAGTACTAATCCAAGGTTATCGAAATGTCGATACTTCACGAGATATTTGATATTTTGTGGCAGAAATATGTATACTTTATTACAACTAGTGCTCGAATGTTCCACCAGTACATTCTAATAATTTTGTAACGCGCGTTTTTACATTTTTCATCATCCACATAAAAAGTAAGGTCATAGGAAGTTGGGACGTATTTCCCCATACGATTTTTTTCTCTGTCATTTTTTTCTATTATTACTTTAAAAAGAGCAGTAACCTCTCCCAGTTCCCAGATTGTGTATTAATACGGTGAACATATACAAGGTGTTCGGCTAATGTACGTCAATACTTCAAGGGACGATGGCTGATGTGATTCTGAACAATGTTTTCCTGTACAAGAATAATGGTTAAGGCTTCGATTTTGCATTATTAACGAAATTCACTGACCGATTAGAGCGCTTGCTCAGCGGAGAGAAGATCGTGGTACGCTCAACCGCCATCTTAATAAACAGTTTCGCGGCTGAGCGTGCGCTCTGGTCAGTGTTTTTCGTTAATAATTTTAAAACGAAGTCTTAACCAGCATTTTCGTACAGGAAAACGTTGTTCAGAATCACTTCACCATTCATCCCTCAAAATATTGACACGCAGTAGCCGAACACCCTGTATTTAATTACGACATAATTAAGATTAACTTTATCATATAACTTACGAGATTATATACGGATAATTTTAATAATAATTTCTCTAAGTAAATTTGCACTAAACATATTTCACGTAATTGAACAACAGGATAACTTACGGCGAAGCAAATTGCTAATTACGCTAACTGTAAATGTGTAACACAGTTTGCTACGAACGTATATGGAGGCGTGTTAATTTTGTGCAAAATAATATACCAATAAAGAAGAAAAGTTGAAATCTGTTTTCTTATTAGTAGTTATAATTAATGGGAACTTAACTGTTAGCAGTTTAACACTTTAACTATTTTAAATAATAATAGCTGCCCTATTTGTATTACGTAGCCGCATTCCCGTTGTGAATAATTGCGTATGTGTATGTATGTATATGTATGCAATTTTTTTCTTTCATATAAAAACTATTTAATGCACCAACTTTACATATCACAATACCATGGAATAGGAATAAATCTAAGGCAAAATGGTAAAATCGTCAATTCAACTATAACTGGCACTACGATTCTCCTTGCACATGCAGATACAAAATAATGCAATTAAAAAGGAAAAAGTTATTCCACGAACTTGAATCCTTTGCATCGAGTTAAACAGCTGAACGTAAATAGTTGCGAATTAGTGTAACAGGTCGTGCAACATCGCTTTCCTCTCGCGAAGTATGTTAATTAACTCGGCTAAGGTGAGTACAAGGAATTAAGACGAGCTACTAATTATGTGCTGGAGAATAATCGAGTCCATATAAAGACTTACTTTCCCCGGCCCACTCTCGTAATGATCTTTTACCTAGAATGATTTGTATGTTGCGTACAGTTGCTGGAAGAGATTCGAAACGAGTCATGTATGTACGCATGTAATTTAACTGCAGATTCCAAGTCTCAACGTTTTTAAAAATGGATTGTATAAAATTAATAGATTGATAGAATTGCGAGCGACATTTCCATGAAAAAATTAATAAGTGAAATTACCAATAAGTAAAACTTTAAAAAATAATAAAAATTTGCACCGAGACTTACGAGAGTTAAAGGTAACACAAATTAATATTGCGTCGATTTCGTATCAAAACGACATCTCATTAAGCTGACGGAAATTGGCAGCTGGACGCATTTTGATAGGTTGTCGTTATAGAGGTAAAATTCCTTAACCAGATTTTAAACAAATACAATCTTACTAACATAATTTTACGGTGGAGGCAGGAAACATAAATGATTAAATTGCTATCTTGAAATATTTCGTAAGTAGTGAATTTCCAATTGTTAAGAAAAATGCAGATGTCTCTGTAATTGCGGCTTATGTAAAAATGTTAGTCAATGAATTTTGCATCCTGCACTTTTTCCTCCAATATTTCATCCTGTATACACCTGGTCCACTTTAATGCTTGGCTGAATTTACGACTCGTCACGTATGTTTTCCATCAACCTTACACAGTTATCTTTTATAATTGGATTTACACCCTATAAACGTAAGTTAGGATTTATGCTAAGCACGCTAACGTTAACTTACCCGTTCTTGGAGCGGGTACCACTTCGGCGTCGGGTCGTCGAAGATTTTGTTCTCCAAGGGCATTCGAACCTCGCCGAGGAAATCGTTGCGCCCAAACATGTCCGAATGCCAGACGGTCAGCCACAGGGTTCTGGTCTCCAGTCCGCTTAGGCTCATGTGGAACTGAAATTTGATGGCGCGCCATCCAAGCTCTCATTCTCATGCAAAGACGACGAGGCGCAGGCAAAACGTACGCAAATAATTATGTCTTACCTTCAATGTTTCGTTAAACTCGGGATTCAGCGTGTGCTTCTTCACTTTCGTTTTTCGTTTGCCGCTCTTCGATTTGTCCGGCAATAAGTACACCTTCACGTATCTATGTCGTGGAATAATTTACATTAGGACGAAAGATGTTTTGCTATGGGAAGTTGTGTGTTTTTTTTTAATAGCAGACGAACCGTACAGTGGGATCAAAATCGATTTTGATGGCTGAGAGAGAAATAGATATGTATGTTCAAATTTTTATTTAGAGAAGGTAAAGAGGAAGATAAAATAGGAGGAAATACTTTCTTGTGTTTTTGTTTGTGTGTTAGTTTTATATAATATATTTTTATGCTTGTTGCTTTTGGAGGAAAATAGTAGAGCAATAATAGTGACGGGGAAATTTGTAATTATCATATTATATGATTATCTGCTAACGCATTACTTTTATGGAACTTCACTCATTAGCAGAATTTATCAATTAAGAAAAATAAAAATTAACTCAGTTTGGCGGTAATAATACATTGTACATTGGCTAAAAGTATTTAACATTCAACTTTGACTGTGATCTCATTGTACAGTCCCATATTTTAACATATTTTAAATTAAAAATCACGCTTTTTATAAAATAAATAAAGGTAAAATGCAAACAATTTCGATTTTCATTACACACTTCCTAGCACTTCGAGGATAATCGAAACTGGAAAATCAGTCTACTGCAAACTTTGTTCTTCAGTATGTATCATTAAGAAAGAAATGTACTAACGTGCAGACAACTCCTACCAATTGGCAGTAACTATTCGCAAGTAAGAAAATAATTAGTTGGTTGTAAGGTAAAGTGTGAATCGGATTAATCGGCGTTAATCGGATAGACCTTTCCCTTCTATTAGATCATGTGTTACTTACGGGTCGGAACGTTTGCGCTTCACGTCAACGGGCGCTAGATTCTTGCATTTCGTTACGTGCACCTCGAATGTAAGGTGCTTGTAATCATATTGCAAGGCGAACTCGACTTCTCCTGTGACGACAACCGAGCGACAGCACCGTCCTTCACCAGCACCGCTATAGACCGATGCCATTGAGTCTGAGCGTGCCTGGAAGATTAATGTCAATTATTTATATTTATATATGATGCGTAAAAAATGTTTTATAGCAGTAACGCGTAGAGGAAGTGCAACATATCTGGAGTACCAGCCTGTCTAAGATGAATAAAAAATTACGGCAAAGTATTGGAGAAAATAGAAATACATAGTATTATAGGGCGGCTAATAGACTTCTATATTTCGAATTTTCGGTACTTAGTAATGAAAAACAAAAAGCATCAGAAAGTTTGGTCTAATTGAAAAATTGCATAAAGTAACCATCTTATTACGGCACAGGTGATGTGGAATAGCGGTACGCTAATTTACTTTCACTTCATCAAATTAAGAAACCTATAAAATTGAAAAACCTAGTAATGAAAAGTTAGCAATGAAAAGCAGAAAGTATCTGAAGCTTTGGTCTAATTGAAAAATTTCACTTCATACAATTGAAGAAACCTATACCATATAGTTAAAATACTTAGTAATGAAAAGAAAAAAGTATCTGAAGCTTTGGTCTAATTGAAAATTTACATAAAATAACCATCTTGTTACGGTGCAGGTAATTTGGAATCGCTTTATCCTAATTTACTTTCACTTCATACAATTGAAGAAACCTATACAATATAGTTAAAATACTTAGTAATGAAAAGAAAAAAAGTATCTGAAGCTTTGGTCTAATTGAAAATTTGCACAAAGTAATTATTTTCATAATGAACACATTCAAAGTGTACACCCACGTTTCACACAAGAAACGCAGCATCTACTCTTTTCCTCCTTTGCCTTCGGTGCAATTTGCACTACAGAGAAGGCATACAGCATCCGTCTCGGTAGAAAAGATATTCCAAATTACTTTCACTTTAGGTATTCCAAATTAGCAACATGACATTAAAACATAAAATTTCGTAACATATTTTTTATTCTGGAATTGTGTTTCAATATGCACAGGAATATATTGAATAATAATTCCATACTTGCTGAAAAACTTGTTAAATTGACGTTTCTTTATTCAGCAGATTGAGTCGGATATGTGAAAATTAGGGTTGGTTCTCAAATATCATTAGTGAACAGGTGACTCCGTCCTACTATTTACAGTGTTACAATTAAACAATGTTAGTCATCTTTTAGATACCTTACTATTCCAAATTATCCACAGTATTGGGTATAACTATATAATTATGCTGCGTTTCCTCAAATATAGGTATTTATGAAGGATCGAAGAAAAAATGTATACAAGGTGGTCCACGCACTTGTTTCATATCACAGCTCCGTTATTAATGCATTTACGAAAAAATGCCAAAGGAGACAAATAAATGGCTCGAAAAGCACTACTCTACTCTATTGTAACAGTGCATGTGTAATTAACAATTGTCTTGTTTCTTTAAATGGAAATGCATGTCTTTTGTTGGATAGATTGTATTCTCTGTTCATTCTACGTAAAAAATGATTCGAGTACCATGGCAAAAAATTATTAGTTCTCGAAACGCAGTTGCGAAACCCTCTAGAATGGGACTTTTGAATGCGAATTATTATGACATTTAGTAATGTTCGATCGTAAGATTATTGTACGAGTAGCATACTTACAATTAGTTATTAATTATACACTACGTTTAAAAAGGTTCTATACATGCATATTTCGGCAGTTTAAATGCAAATGCATCGTAATAAAAATATCCAATATACAAAACATTTTACAATATACAAAATTTCATAAAACTTAAATACATCAAGCCAAAACTCTCAAGTGATCTGTATTTATTATCTTTCAAAATTGCTGGTCATTGCATATTTAAAAATTCCATTTAAGGGTCAAGTTGACAGGCGCTTAAATAATACATATACTTACTCCAAGACTTGACAGAGATGCTCGTGTTGCAAGGTGTCCAGAATGTAGCCCAGTTTCCATGTCATCCACGTCAAGTACCGTATGACTAGAGCCAACTCGCGACCCTGCGCCAATAATCGGAGTACTGCATGCTTCCGACAAGCTACTTCCGTCATCTGTAACAAAAAAAAAGCATAGATAAAGTAATCTGACGCACCACCTTGACACATTAAGAAATCAAACATATTTATATTTCTTGAAAATTAATACTGTCGACCTTCCTACATTTTGTGCACCTTTACTTTCTACTTGCTCCACGGGTAAGCAATTAATAAAGAAAGTAACTACTTTTTGTATGAAACGGAATACAGTCCTGGTAATAGTATAACGTTCTAATTATAATAGCAGTATTAAACTTTTCGATTCATGCTTTTGCCTGAGTTTATATACGTGAAATCATAGCATTGCATAGTTTGGAGCCACTGCGTTTCTCAAACGAATACTCTGCAATACGGCCAACAAAGCTACGCCACAACTATTATAATTATTAAAATCAATGATTAACGATAAGTTGTCAAGTAAATCATTGGTACAGTATTTAAACACCGAGGGTCGCTGTGAGATGAGTAACTGACTTGACTGCTGGCTCCTCTTCCGGATTCGGCATTTGGGAAACAATTCCAAATGCGATGAAAAGCTCTCCTCGTCGGCTACATTTCTCACTCGACACTTTGGGAATACATCCGAAACGTCATATTCCTCGTTATTCGCAAATTCTTTCTTCCCATTGCGATCACTATTCCCATTCGTCTTAGTATTAGAAAATACGGACGAATTCGTTACGATACGTTTGATGCCCAATAAACTGGCACTCGACACGAACGTTTTATCGTCAGAATCCAGTTTCTTTGACGCTTCGCAATTGCTGTTCTCTATCAGCGAACAATTGTCATCGGTCTCAGGAAAAACTTTGTCCTTCGCCAGCGATTCGTTCGACGCCAACCGCGTCATCTCCATTTGCTCCTGCGCTTCTAAATCACTGCTCCTTTCCTTCTGTAAATTCCTTCCTCGCAATACCCATTCGTCCGGCAATTCATCCCGCGCGTTGTCCTTGTCTCTAGGACAACAGGGCGCGGAGCAGCATTCCAGGAACAAGTTGGACGTCAAACGTCGGAACAGTTTTCCCGCAGCCCAAGACCGATTCGGCGCGTTGAAAGTCGAGTAACCGGTGCCCTTTGTCATTCTCGCGCGTTCTTTTCCAGTTCCTCCCACTGTTTGAACACGTTAGAAACTGTTTCACGAGCCGTTAGTTTCTTGCAACACTTTCTTCGACCGCGAGGAGCGAGCGGAAATGCGCTCGTTCCACTTCGATTGCCGCGGGCAGAGGAGAAGACTCTTCAAATCGGGCTAGAGTTTTATGAAACTTGAATTCTTCGAATTCGCTTCTCGCAGTTTCGATTGTCCGCCAGATCTCTTCGACGCGTTGAACAATAAGGGAATTCGTTAATTAATCAACAATTAGAGTCGTTCAAAGTTCATTAGGCTGCTTTTGGTATCGAGCTTCGACGAGGGATTCTTGTTTTACCGTTCGCTTGCCACGAGAGATCATGGAATGTCATTTTGCATTATTTTTCTTGCGATTTTGTTGTTCGGCTGAACAGTACGCGTAAAATGGCTGCACAATGTACGCGTAGAAGCGACATTTTCGATACTGACGAGTTCCTTCGTGCTACGCTCGTTTCTGATAATAACGCGGGGAGGGGAACAAGCGTGACGATAAAACTGATTTTTACTTCCTGTCTTCCGGTACTGGCTTCGCTGGGGCTTTCACGTTCAAGGTTTCGAATCTATTTTGAAAATCGGCCTTCGATATTTCCTA
The DNA here is from genome assembly GCA_023838395.1 of Holcopasites calliopsidis. NCBI lineage: Eukaryota > Metazoa > Arthropoda > Insecta > Hymenoptera > Apidae > Holcopasites > Holcopasites calliopsidis. The sequence continues at coordinate 103,786 of JALHAQ010000063.1, forward strand.
TTCAACGAATCCTTATCTTTAATAGTTTTCAAACAATTCTCAATTGGTCTTGCATAGAGGAGAACGAATTAAGGGAACTGATGTGCATGGAATTATTGCCAAGTTGTTACGTTATAGTTTTATCCAGTAGGGGAATGTGTTCTATCTCGGCACAATTTTTATTCTTACTAACATTCTTGTGTGATCTATGAAAACAAATCTGTGGAAAGTAGTAAGTGAGGAAAACGGGAAGACAAAAAAACTTTTGTTTCGTAACTGGTATTATAAATGCTTATTATAATTAGAGTGAGGATTTTTATGCATTTATAGAAATTTTAAAGCAGCTAAACTGCACAGAATTTGCGTACTATGGAAAGAGACACAAAATATCCAAATTATAGTGCTTTTTCCGCTGAAGTTTCTGGTTTGTTTGCTATATTTCCAAAAATATCAATTTGCATAAAAACCCGCAGTCTCTTTATTATTTGCGACAGCTATGCGATATTTAGGGTAAACATGTTTGTCTTTAAATAGCAGATGCTACAGATGATACCAGTGGTCGCTGGATATCTTTGTCACAAATATGAAAGTCACAAGGGGACCATATTACCACCTCATCCTCTATTAATTAACATTAAGGGTGTTCGGCTACTGTCTGTCAATATTTTAAAGTGTGATTGCTGAAGTAATTGTGAACAACGTTTTCTTATACGAAAATGCTGGTTAAGGCCTGGTTTTTGAATTATTAACGAAAAACACTGACCAATCAGAGCGCGCGGAGAGCGTGCGCTCAGCCTAGAGGGCGTTCAAGATCGCGGTTGAGCGTACCACGATCGCGTCTCAGCTGAACGCGCACTCTGATTGATCAGTGTTTTTCGTTAATAATTCAAAAACGAAGCCTTAACCAGCATTTTCGTACGGGATAATGACGTTCAGAATCACTTCAGCAATCACCCCTTAAAATATTGGCATGCAGCAGCCGAACACCCTGTATATACATTTAATCAAAACATATATTGTTGGTCTAATAACGAAAAAAATGGTAATCTGAAAAAAACAGTAAAGCATTACCCAAAGTACAGACCAGTAACGTACCTTGGTCCACTTGTAGGTGTACCACGTCTCACTTGGAAAAATGATATACAGGGTGAAAAAAAAAATTAATATACAGGGTGAGTCGTTTAACTTGACCACTTAAATTTACTCGTAAACTATTTGTTGTATCAAAAAATGTTCAAACGAAAGTTGTTTTGTATCAGGCGGGGCATACAATGTAATAACTAGTTTTTTTATAGTCCGTTTTTTTTTATCGAGATACGAAGGTCACTTTGAATTTTTGTATCGTGACTTGTAGTATTTAACCTTGTGGCTCGAAAGAGTAACAAATTATGAATAAAAAAACTATAAGGTATATGGGATTAAAAGCCAATAATTACAGAAGATAGTGGTTACTTGAGTACACGCATACTTAACGAACTTTGAAAATAAATTTTCTTGAAAACGAAGCGTGGTATGAAACAATTTTATTCTTTGTTTTCGACGCATTTCGACATGAAGAATAATCTTCTTTCGAGCTTTACCATAATTTCCGGATGTATCAGGTTGTAGCTTCGTTAGTACACATGCACTCAATGAATTTGCAAACTCAATTTTCTCGACAACGAAACCTCAAACAAAAAAAAAACGTGTTCTATTTTTTTGTCTTATTTTAGCCCATAGGATCACCCCTTTCATTTCTGCCTACACGTAGCCGAACAGCCCGCACAGTCACTTATACCGTTCACCGTGTAAATATTAATTTTAACTTACACCTCTATCTTTTTAATTTTTACCAGAGAAGAGGCAAACTGCTCATTGATTATCTGCCTGTTCTACGAGCGATATACTTTCTGCATTGAGATGTGGATCATGTGAATTACCAAGTTGAACATATCTACTAATTAAAATCTTAACGATTGCGAATCGGATATCTTGCGACCTACTGTTATTGGCTCGATCAGGACCGTTATTTGCTCGGGAACAATGCAGGGAATTATGCCAGCTATTACTTTACTTGAAGAATTGTTGTACCATATAATATCGTTAGCTAAAGTAATAACTGAAATTGAAAGAGTAATTGATTCATACCATATTATTTTCCTTTAAATGTAATAGGGCTGGGGTTCTATTTGAGCATGGGTCCAATTTTCTGTTTCTTGTGATTTTGCGCGTAGAATGGTATCTGGTTAAGGTGATCCAACTATTCGAGTGCACCTATGACACTGGTACATACATATGTATACATATTGCACGACGGTGCGTGCAAGTGCATGTTCGTGAATGCCCACCCACATGACGACCAGTAAACACAAGTCCCGTGCTCGATCTACCATGATCGCGATCCACATAGACCCGGGCGAAAGTCTGCCCTAGAGTTCTGCTTAATTGACATCGGAACATAATTTTTAAGGAGCTATCGATACGATTCGATGACTATTTAAGAGAAACTTTTTATGAACTAGTTTTGGAATCGTGTTGATTATTTCACGCTTTTACTTGCGAGCCTGAGACCCTAATAAACTGTCCGATTATCTTCTGTGAATTTGTAAAACTTGTTGATATAATTGGATAAAGTTGTATTTCGTTTAATACATGGTAGGATACAATTATAATATAATGTTCAAAGATGAAAAGGTGATAGGCATTTTTTACAGAAATATCTTTTCACCATTGTTCAACTTTGATCCACATATTATTAAATCATGATTTTTTCCTCTGTTAATTGCGTTAAAGTTTTAATTTCTATGGTAGATGATTTGTTGCGTTTTAGTAGGCCTAATTAAAATTAAGTCTTAAGTGCGCGTTTTTACTGTTATATGGCTGAAAGTTATCAGGCCTCCCTGACTTGTCGCATCTTCTTTCTTTACTATGCAGACAATAATTTAGAAATATTATTCCTGCGCTTCTTAAGTAGTACTATGGAAGTACATTTATGGAAATAAATCAAATGAAATTCTTCCATGCGTCTAAACGCAACTGGAATATTTATATTTATATGAATATTTATATCAAATTACTCTATCGATACGGGACTTGGATTAGGTAATAATTAGAATTATCAAAGGAAACATTCATTTGAAGAAAAGACTGGCGATTCTCCATTCATTCCTACAGTTATGTTATTTTTACTACCTTGCCGAAGAATTTATTTCATTTTATTGAAACATTTAATCAAAATTTTGAAAACCAGAAAAAAGCTCATTTTTAGAAATTCTAAACAATAATCTTCCTTAAGCGTCATTAAGAACATTAGATTGATTTACAATGATACAAAATAAAAGTACATATCTAAATTGTAATGGAAAAGATTTTGGGAAAAGCTGCTGAATTTGAAATGCCAATTATAATTGGTACAATGATATACTGTTATGTGAATAATTATCAAAACCGGTGAAGTGGGACAATGTTTTTTTCGTCTAACAGTACTTTGCTGGATGTGTGGAGCTACAGGCCGTAACGCGTACTTCAATAAGGTATGCTTTTCAGGGAGAAAATATCTCTGGAGCGCAAGAGTCGCGTATACCAATTTTCCTTGCAAATAGTGAACTTTATGATCAACAACAGGTTTCAAAATTAATCTGCATAAGTGTATCGAATACCAAAACTTGAATGATTCGAATACCGATCACGTTCGAATATTGTTAATATCAAATACCATGATTGAAAGTGGCTAGCATTGAATACCAAGACAAGCCTACATCGAATACCAAGTTTCACAGATTGCAGAGTACTGCGATTCAAGGTTTTCAATATCAAATACCGGACTTGCTTGAACATAGTTACTACTAACATTGTGCAGATGAAATATGGTGGTTACTCTTTTTTTGTTGATAATAAATACCTGAGATTACAAATATGTATGTATATTTTGCTAAGCCATAAGCGTCAATATTTGCAGTCTGGACTTTTCATTAATTTTAATACGAATTCTCTAGAGTGTACCAATTTTTTTTCTGAAAATGGAAGTATCTCTTTTGTAATACGTAAAGAAATCTGTATCATTTCATATTGGGAGCAGAATACAATAGGATCTAGAATATCCGCGATTTTTATCATCCGGAGTCTTGGACCCAGTAATAACGTACAGTTGCCTTTTACTTTTTGCGCGTAAATTACAATACAGGGTGGAAGGTAGAAGAGCTGGATATGGGAGATTCCTGAGGCGATATTGAACAACTTTTTCCTTTGGCAAAATGTCGTCTGAGGCCTTGTTTTTAAATTATTAACGAAAAATACTAGCTACTCAGAGCGCGCGTAGAGTCCACGCTCAGGGATGCAATGTCGCGTTGCACTAAATGGCGATGTTCGGCCGGTTGCACAGATCCGAACGAGGCCGTATGGCATTTTTATTCAGTATTCACGAATAACGAATAATTCGAAGTTATTCTTCATTGCATTGATTCGGTATTCGATACAACTTTTGCTCCCTGCTGTACCGACGCGTTTGGATCGGGGCACCGGCCGAACGTCACCAACCAGCACCAAGCGACATTCCACCCCTGAGCGCGGGCCCTACGCGCGCTCTGAGTGGCCAGTGCTTTCACATTTTGCCAAAGATAAAAGTTGTTCAGTATCGCCTCAGGAATCTCCCATATCCGGCTCTTCTATGAGTTACGGAACACCTTGTATACTTTGGAGATATCGACCGTTAATTTCGCCTAAGGTTTGCATTACTTAAGGACTTCAGCATTTTCATATCATGCTGTGCGAACTCTTGAATGAACAACATTGAGTCTTTCAATTCTGTAACACACTAATATGCACTAGATTCTCCTACACGTAAACCTTTCAACTGCAACCCAATTGGCAGAAAATTTCCCAGCTCTGTAACATCAGAATTATTGATACTTGGAAGTTATACAGAACAGCAATTTTATGCTATGGAAGAAGTAACGGTGACTCAAGCGACAAAAGTATCCGTTCTCACGCAATATGATTGCTTCGGAACTTGTTGAAGAGTATTTCTTCAAACGCAATAAATTGCCCTGATAAGCATAGACAAGTTCTGTCAAGCCATACAACGCGTAGAGTGGAACAAATTAAGAAAAACCCGGGGAATGAAGATTGGGTCTTCTGCCTGTCGGGCAAGTACCGTTTTGTCGATCACGCAAAAAGGTGACACGCATTTTAAGAGTCGTTGGCACCGGTGTACATACTTGTCGTGTTCATCGATTTTCCAAGCAGTGTTACAGAAAAGTTACTGCGACTACCTATTTCTGTGACGATAAAGCTGCGTCCAGACCTCGGTCACGTCACGTGTCAACGCATGATTCCACGTTGGACAGCATTACACGAGACATAGCGTGTGGTGCTCACATTTGTATCGCATTCCGCAACAGCAGTATGTACATGCACTTCGAGGACCGTTTTCTGCAATAGCTTGCACTAGCCGAGTCTCGGTAACTTAGCCCACGTGTGGAGATGGGGGAGGGGGGTCATATACATAGATACATCTCGTCCCTTAAATTAACAAGATTTTGTATCGAACGGGGAGTCGCAGGTTTTTATACAATTTTGGAGAAAAATAGTTCTGATAAAAATATAGAAGCCATATTTTTTATGCGCAAGCGTACATACTGAAAAGATGAAAGTCATTCTCGAAGTTAAGGCTACAAACCGTATTTGTTTAAATACCTCGGAAAGTATTAAATTGTATAAAATAATTGTGGAAAGTTCCATTTATTTAAACAATGTATTAAATAACATGATGTTATTAATTTCTCGTGCTAAAGGTTCATTAATATTTTAAAAATTTAGATTACATGGAACGTAATATTAAAATGATTATACCTTAGTGAGTGATATACTTTGCATTCGAACAAAATTTGATTCCAAGAATGCATTCTAAACATTATCGGAAGAAAATTGTATTCCAATAATTTATTCCAAATGTTAGAAGAATAAATGTTTATTACAATAATGCCGAACTCTGCAGCTAATTCATTATTTCGACCGCAACATAGGAAAAATTCTCCAAGTGGATGGATTTGCCTGCGTGACACACGTACCATTGGGAAACTGTGACAGGCCTTGAAATCGTATAACGACTTTGACACGTGGTAATGCATGAAATCCGTGAATGTGTGACGTTCCTGCAGTGTGCCAATAGATTTAAACCAATACAAATACGCCAGCTCACACTTCTACGATAATACGTGAAAACGCGTAGTAACATGTCACGTGACGCAGGTCTGAACTTAGCTTAAGTTGCGAGTTAATACGATTATCGATCGTACCCTGTTGCTTTCTGCTTCAGTACCTAATTAAGCAGCGGTGCCATGCGCGTAGCAAATCGTCAGATTTATCGTTCCTAAATATTCCCTTTGGTCCTCTTTAGCATTCATTGGCTACGAAAGCTACAGCGAACCAAACGGAATATTTAGGAACGATAAATCTGACTATTTGCTACGAAATGCGTTGAACAATTTTTCCTACACAGTTCTACTTTGTTTTATTGTATCTATACCATTGATACCAAAAGAAATAAGATAAGGAATGAGAAATGTAAAATCGTGGTAACAATTATTATTATTATTATTAATGATATTAGAGGGCAAATAATGCAAGGAAATATTAGGGATGGGTTCGAACCTAATTTTTTAATTCCCGAAACTCGAATCCGAAACTTTGCAAGGTTTCGAGACTCTCGAATCTTCCGAAACTCGAGACTCTCGAAACTTGACATGTAGATTTTGTTTTGTAATATTAATATCTTGCTTTTAGGATCTGAATAATCCATAATTGTTATTAAACAAATTTTTAAGGCCTTCCATTTCTGCATAAATCTTTATTGACCACAGTTAAGCAAAATATAAACAAAAACATAACAATATACAGAGGACGCTAACATCCGAACTGTCTAAATGATTTTATACATTTTGCTATCAGCGTGTCGTGAGTTTCGAATCACGAAAAAAGTTCCGCGTTTCGAATTGTCGAAACTCGAAATCTTCTCGAGTTTCGACGTTTCGAGAAGACCGGCCATAAAGTACATATTTATTTATTAATCTGTTTTGTAATTTATACTATTCAGACCGAAAATGAAAATAAGTATAATGTCATTAAAATATGTATAAGCAGTATACATGTAAAATGCTTTCTACTGTGGAAACGAAATGATAAATGAAAGAAATGTAACGAAATCATGAATGGATTGCCTATCTTGATTGCCGATTTAATTGTCTTGATAATTCTAAAGATTTTTATATTATATGATGTGCACTCTGCACGACACGAAACAAGTAAGTTCAATTTCCTTCGAAAGTAACAATTTATTCCAAGAACCCACCGTTCAAAACATGATTTTTTTGTTGATATAGCAAATGCAGTTGCAGATAGAATAATAATAATAAAAATTCTTTCATCTACCTTCAGGTAATACATATCACATTTTTACTTTCTACTAATTTTGCATATCTACGTATGTTATTTCATTGGTACGTATACTACATGCGTATTGCCTCATGAATTTAAAAGGTAATAAGTACGTGAAATTTGTGAAGGTTAGTGATACATGAACGAAGTTTTCTATAAGCGTGTGTGTTAAACATCAAAAGTTGTAAGCGCTAGCTCTAGAATTACTAGTACATACTACAACTTGTAGCTGGTTTCAAACTGATCAACTTTCGTTCGAAATTTTATTCTGATTAAATTATCAGAAGTGATTAAAAAATCGTGTACGCCGTTTTGCTGAATAGCCTGTATATGTTTATTTCATGTCTGCTTAAAAAGAAAAGAAATAACAAGAAGCCCACTTGCATCATTCGCACGTTAACGTGACGTATAACACAGTCGGTACCTACGTAATTTTCGGCTGCGCAATCAAAACATCTTCAATGTTTACAAAAGAGAAAGCATTACTGAAACCGCGAAACCGAGAATTGCATAATCCGCGAAGAAACAGCCAGAGTATGGGTCAAATGTACACGTTTCACCTTGCTCCGTGGCTCGTAATTTTATGTAACGATTTTCCAACAGCCGAACTCGTACATGGCATATCTATCCTTAGCCAAAAGTGACAGCATTTGAAAAAACTTGAATGCAAGACTGCAGAAAATGGAAAGGGCTATGCTTAACATAGCAATAAACATTTTAACTGTGGACTTTTAACTTTAATGGAAAACATTAATCAATCAAACAGTATCGAAAAATGAAGGTAGGTACTCTCGAAAACATTATTAATCATCAATTAAATCTTTTGGCAGCATATAAAAAATGGCATTAAACGTAATTGATAAAACCACCATTTTCGAGTTCTGACTAAAGAATTGAAACTGTACACTTTGTTTCACAAATGTCGGATGTCATGCTAGCAATTACTTAATTAGAAATCAATATTGCAGAAAATAATATTAATTAACATTACTTTAATACATTGCAGCTTGGGCAATTCTCTATGTTTTCAAGTTACAGATTAGAATTGTCCAGAACATTTCTGCATAGCTTAAAATACTTTGGAATCGAAAGCTTTCAGTCGACAACATTAATTTATAAATCAAATCCGTTACAAAGAATGAAGCAAACTTATTTTCACTTTGTCGGTATATGTATAGAGTAATGTTTATCTAGTTTATTCACAAAGATAATTCGAAAATCTTTCTACTTGTGTCAGCTTCGAGTACAGGTTGAAATGTGCATAAAATATTCACTCGCTTGTTCGAATGTATACACAAGTGAAATTTCACTGTTCGCCAACAGAGTCCCGCCGACAAATTACTAGAGCAGAAGAATGCGTTCATGTGCGCAAGAAGAAGTGACGTTACAGAAACGAGCAGTACAGCAGAATTTTTCACTTAAGCGATGCACTTAATTGCCTTTTTAGTTACGGCGAAATTGATAACATTTAGCTGCACAGGAAAACGTGTTCTATTCAGAATCGGACACTCGTTGCTTCCCCCGACTCGAACAATTGTAAAACAAAGGTCGCATAGTAATATGGAGTTTAATAATTACTATTTTCACCTAGTAATTAGTAATTGCAACGATGACAATGCATCTTGATTCAAGATTCTTGAAGCTTTCGCAGAGTCGAAACAATAGAATTAAACGTTTGTGCGGGGTATAGAAATAAAGAAGTACCAATGACAGATTAGGTCACGCATAGGTGAGAAAACCAGTCTGATTTCACATGTGAATAAACTTTCGTTCTGAGCAATGAGTGAAAAGCAGACGAATGGATGTCTATGAAAATATTACTGTAAACTAGATATACAGGGTGTACCCGTAGCTCGTAGAAGAGCCTGATATGGGAGATTACTGAGGTGATACTGAACAATTTTTTCCTTTGGCAAAATGTCGTTTGAGGCTCCGATTTTGAATTATTAACAAGAAATACTGGCCACTCGGAGCGCGCGTAGAGCCTGCGCTCAGGGGCGAAATATCGCGTCACACTAGACGACTTCATCCAAACTCGTTGGTATGGCGTTTTTATTTGTTATTCGTGAATATGCGTCTATTAATAGCTCTGCCAAACAAGAAACCTGCTGAATATGTCGCGGTACGATTTCCAATCATGTGCAAGGCATTACAGTAATTGACAAAGAACAGTGGAAACTTTAATGAAACCCCGGCTGAAGGACGAGCGAACAACGAAACTGCACCAGTTCCTATTAGAAAGAGTTGCATCGGAAGGCTGCCTTTTCCAAATGAATAATACATCCATGTTGATGGCTGGATAACTGTACTATCATCATGTAAATAACATACGTAACGTAAATAGCTTAAGGCAGAAATTGCGGAAGGTTATCGAACTTCTTTCACGGAAGAAGAAATCTTCTAAGTATCACTGGAGCACGCGATGCTACTGTCCTCCAAACCGAACAATGGTTAACACTTTATGTAATACCGCAACTGCCAAGACGATGCAGATGGCTTGTTTCTACATTCTTACGTTTCTATCTTTTTTCTTGTTTTCTTTGGTAGATCAGATTTTTATGGCGTTTAGACTTTAATAATATTATAATGATATCTGTCTTCGGGCGATGTTGGATAAAATGTAATAGGTAGTATAATACACATGGGCATATTTTCCCTTACATTGCTTAGTTATTTAAATACAGATAGTTTTAATGGTAATATTAGCGCACGTGATCTAAATATGAGCTACCAATCTTGTTTTAGACAATATTGCCAAACTAGTTGAACGTTTTTAATATGTAACACTACCGTGAATATCTACAATACGTTTGCTATACAATATGAGATTCAAATAAGATAGCGTTTCTTATAAATTATGTATTATGCGTAGTCTAAATATATATATAAAGTATAGTAAAAACTGTATACTTTCGGATTGAAATATTTTAAAACATATCCCAAACGCTGCTAAGAAGAGTTAAGATACCTATAGTCTATTTATAATAGTTATAAACGTAGATATATGTCTCTTTCAACACATGCACATGTACTGCGTGTCCAAAGACACCACTAACAATAAGAACGCTACGTCCAAAGTTTTTCTTCCGAATTTTGAGAGAAAAGTCCCTAGCAAAATGTCCAACTTGCATCCTTCCCGCCCGGGTAATTTCCCAGATGAATTTCACCCTGCAGCCCATATTTATATCATTTGTTCAGCGATACGACTCCATTTATTTGTTTTTGAATTATTAACGAAAAACACTGGCCACTCAGTGCGCGCGTAGAGTCTGCGCTCAGGGGCGGAATGTCGCGTCGCGTTGGATAGTGACGTTCGGCCGGTGCCCCGATCCAAACGCGTCGGTATAGCAGGGAGCAAAAGTTGTATCGAATATCGAATAAATCCAATGAAGAATAATGCCGTTATTTGCCAATAACGAATAAAAACGCTATACCAACGCGTTTGGATCAGGGCACCAGCCGGACGTCACCATTCAGCGCGACGCGACATTCCGTCCCTGAGTGCAGGCTCTACGCGCGCTCTAGTGGCTACTGTTTTTCCTTAATAATTCAGAAGCAAAGCCTGATACGAAATTTTGCCAAAGAAAAGGTTCTTCAGTATCGCCTCAGGAATCTCCCATATCCGGCTTATCTGTGAGTTACGGGACACGTTGTATTAAATGGCTGACACATAATAAGGAGCATACACACAAAAGATATAGCCGAATAAGGGGGTCAAAAGTGCCCCTAAACAAAATTCGATTTGCCCTAGGTCATTCGATAGCTTATCAAAAAAGAAAAAATGTGCGCCAAGTTTCAGTTCAGTATCACGACTGGGAGGTGGGGGTAGTAATTGGAAAAAATAGAAAATCATATTTTTGTTAAATTTCTCTCATCTGCGTCTATGAAAAATTTTGAGTAAAATCAGAGACCCTTTAGTTAATCAGACACACATTATAGAATCTTTCCAGATTTTTAAATTGAAAAATCAAACTGTGAAAAATAAAAAACGCAAGAAAATGATGAAAAATGCCGGTTTGGGATTGAAGGAGTCGCGGTACTAGATTCAAATTTTTGACGTAACTACAAATTATTGATACTATGATACTGCATTTTTTCAGACTCTTCGGTTTTGTGCGCCATAGTTAAAAAAATAAAAAACTAACTTTTTCATTGTTTCTTGCGTGCCACAGTCAATTGTACGGCGAACATTCGTATATTCTTCATGAAATAAATGTTTTATGCAATGTTTAACGTTTTTACGTACATCAAACTGGCACAAGGAATTAATTAAACTAAGTAAATTGAAGTTCTATGTGCGTGATGTTTAGTAATATGAACGAAATTCTCCAGAGCGTCGGTGATCCTGCGGCAAAATATGTAAACTGCGGCCCACTTTTTATGGGTTCGAGTCCCCCTTAGGTTCATCTTTTCTTACATTAATTACATTGTTGACAATTAATTACTTTCATTTTATGGGTTGTTTTAACAGCCCTATATTTGGGTAGGTAATTGATGAATATGATGTGTATGTACGATTAAATGTGACTTTCATTAGCCCTGCTTATTTAATTGGAAAAAAGTATTATAATAAAAGAAGCAAGTTTATATATACTTTAGTGGTAATTCATAGAAAATTGCAAGAAATAAAGATTTGCATTGAAAGAGTGTGCAAGTGTGAGATGCGTGTATGTGCATACGATACGTGAGGTGTCATCGAGCGTGATGGGCGCGCATGCAATGCATTTCAGGAAACAAAAGAAAACGAAAAAACGGAGAAAACGACGCGAGCATTGGCTGTACGTTTGCGAACGACGAATGGTTATACCAATTATTCATTATATCAAATATATTATTATTCTTACATAAGTGTGTTTTTCACCGCTACCCTTAAAGCATGTAGTGGTTAATTTTCCATTTTATTTATAACTTGGTTAATAGCCCGTTTTGGTTCAATCTCAACCTCAAGTTTCATGATTTTGAAGTGGAGCGACGTATTGTACGTGTATCTTTGATAAGATACCAGCTATTATCATTGCGCGGCATTTTTGCAAGACAATGCAGCAGTCGTCGAACGATAGGGAATTAATTACTTCCGCCAAAGTTGCGTGAAACAGTTCCATTAGGTTCGTAAGTTCATAAAAGTCTGAAGATTCGCCAGAACGAAGAGCAGTCGAGAAACTGTATTGTCTTCGCGAGAAATGATTTCGTTTGTTTCAGAAAATTGTGTGTCTTGTAAGAAGCATTGCTTCCCACATTTTCTCAACTGGATGCTATAAAGAGGAATTCATGTTGCAGTTTGCTGGTCGTAATAGTTACTGTAATTTATAACGATCTATTCTTCCTGAACCTTAATCCACATCGTAATGTAATTTTAAAAAAAGTACTGCTGGTTAAACAATCATACTGTAAAACCTTATATTTTCCAATATAGTTCGAATTGATAAAACTATACTGCTCCGAGATTAATGTACAATAATACCTATATGTATATTGACTTTATGTAGCAAAAAACATTTGGTATTATTCCATAGAAGGAAAGATGATATTGATTTGAAATCTCAGAAAACAACTATAAATAATTCTTTCCTAATTGTGAGAGAAGTTTCCTCCATTGTATTCTATTTATATTATACAGCATACACCATAATTCGAATTTCTGTAATGCACCCATAATATCCTCTAATTATTATTGAACTGTGCTAATCTAAAGTTATTAAATTATCATTTTTATTTATAATGATTAAAAATATTTCTGTTTCTTTGAGGGAAGCTTTTGTAGGGAAACCTGTCCTACAGTTAGATTATTTCTGTTATTTAATTTCATTCACGCTTCCAGCAATAACTGGAATCAATTAAACAGTAACGAATTACGTTGGCCTCAGTTATTGATCCGCACGAGCCACGAGTGCAATAGGGAGTGGCAGCGAAAATTATATAAACGGTCTGCTGAGTCAACGATGCTTCCCGCTTCTTTTCATGGCCGATAAAATCAACCCCCGAGCAAAGCAGAAAAGAAAGCTCTCCAATATTTAACCGACAGTCGAGATCGTTCTAAAAGCACTCGAACCGGAACTATTTAAACGACTTCGGCGAAGACTCCGTGTACGTGACACGAATCTACAGTGTATTTCGTAAATTTGCCTCGAAACAGGATCGCGATTTACAAGATCTGTTGTACGTGATCCGGGGGCTAAGTTGGACATGACTGAAATGCAGCTTAAGCTACGCTCAGACCTCGATCACGTCACGTTTCAACGCATGATTCCACGTTAGGCAGCATTACACGTGACATACCGGGAGGTGGCGGGGGGGGGGGGGGGGGGGTCATATAGATGCACCATGTCCCTTTAATTAACAAGAGTTTGTCTCGAACGGGAAGACACAGGTTTTTATACAATTTTGGAGAAAAATAGTTCTGGTAAAAATATAAAAGCCATTTTTTGTTCGTGAAAGTATTAAACTGTATAAAATAATTGTGGAAAATTCCATTTATTTAAACAATGTATTAAATAACATGATGTTATTATTAATTTCTCGTGCTAAAGGTTCATTAACATTTAAAAAATTTAGATTACACAGTATTATATTATATTATTACATAATATTAAAATGATTATACCTTAGTGAGTGATATACTTTGCATTCGAACAAAATTGATTCCAAGAATGCATTCTAAACATTATCGGAATAAAATTGTATTCCAATAATTTATTCCAAATGTTAGAAGAATAAATGTTTATTACAATAATGCCGAGCTGTGCAGCTAATTCATTATTTCGACCGCAACATAGGACAAATTCTACAAGTGGATAGATTTGCCTGTGTGACACACGTCCCATTGCGAAACTGTGGCAGGCCGTGAAATCGTGAAAGGACTTTGACACGTGGCAATGCATGAAATTCGTGAATGTGTGACGTTACAACAGCGTGTAGCCAACAGATTGAAAGCAATGGAAATATGCCGCCTCACACTTTTGGAATGTCACGTGAAATAACGTTATGGCTCGTAACATGACAACAGTCTGAACAGTGTTTGTCACGCTCTTATTCTGAACACTCTAACAGTGTAAAGGGATATACCACTGCCTTGGCGAAACCAGATGCACCTGGGAAAGGCGGCGCCCGGCCATTGAGAAAAGAGCGGAGAATACGGTGATATGTCCTATGCGCGTGACACTAGGAACGTGGCACACGGTAATATTGAGAATGGCCAGTAGACGTGTCAATGGGTGGGACACCGTGAATGTGCGACATGTCTAGAGTGTATAATCAACAGATATAAACCAATGGAAATATGCCAGCTTCTATAATGACACGTGAAAACGCGTAGCATGTCATGTGACGCAGGTCTGAATCTAGCTTTAAAGTCGCAGTTTCATGTCGTTTTTTTTCCTGTTAAAGCTTGAACAAGTTTCGTGCCGCGAGTTTTCTTTATCGCGCGATCAGAATATAAATGCAACGGAACGTCTATCGTAACGTTACGTTTGTTTGACGGATGTAGATGTGATTGTTGCGAACATTGCTTTGCCGTCACGTCAATTTCGCAGAGTTTCTCGCAATTGTCACAACAACAACAACGAAACATAATAAACAAATATAAGCTTGAAAATTTGTTCATGTGAAGCTAAAGTATTTATTCGTATAAGTATTTGCGATTATGTTTAATAGAAATAATTATAGATCCACTGGATAGGAAAGATAGGTAGAGCGTGTAATTCAAAATTTATTCGTCATAGTGCGCATCTATGAGTCACTGTATTTTTCTTGCATCAGAATAATGTCAATTTGTTTGCAACAAGCTCAGGATGTAATTAGGAAGTAAGAAGCATTTGAAAATGTGTGAAAATGATAACAAAATGAAATTTCGCTTATAATGGTAAATTGTGAGCTCTATGTACAGACATTCCATAGAGATAAATTGAATTCTTTTTTCCATATAGGAATACATTTTTTAATAGAACGTTACGTATTTGAATCTAAGTTTGTGTCATATTGTATTTGTACACAAGTTTTCATTGCATATTGCACAAATACCTTTAGGTATGAAATGACACTTGAAAAGATCAGAATGAAGTTAATTAAAGTTGATTAGAATTCAAGAACAAAAAGTTGATCAGGATCGAAGTGACCAGAAGAAATGCAGCCTATTGTCCTTTGTAATCTTGTTAAATTTCCTTAATACGATAATTTCTGGTTTCCATTTCTATTAAGACAACCCTACACGTAATCTTAAATAATTGTGAATGCAGCAAAGTGGTATGAAATGTCAGAATCTTTAAATATTAAAGTTCATCCGATAATGTAATCTTTTTTTGTTTTAACAATTATACACAAGTGGTAGAATCGACATAAAAATTCTCAAAAACGAAATTCCAAGAGGGTAAATTTTGAAACCACCATATACTTGAGAATCGAAGAACTGCTATAGAATTTACGTCAGCAAGTTGGATACAAAAAAATGCACAAGATCGGTGATCAAGGGCTGCACTCAATTCTGAAGAGATTAGCATAAATGGAAAACTCTCTTCAACCTACATATAAACCGCATCGATTGTTTCGTAAACGATTTCCATAAGAAGAAAACCTAATTGAAACTAACAATGCGGTATATTTAATTGCTTCGAACGGAACGACGTCGAAGGGAAAGCATAGAAAAACTGCGATTTAGCGTATCGCAGTACAGAACGTGTGGTACAACCACATGCGAAGAAAAAAAGGTGCAGCCAGCGAAATCCGACAGTACGCATACGCGAGATACAGCATTATACCGGTTTATCGATTGTACGTGCCCAGAGTGGAGAGGGTTCAAACCGAAGAAGAATGGAGAGGAAGGGAGATCTCGTAATAAAGCGATTACACCTGTTACACTCCAATAAATATTTTAAAGCGTTCATTAACAAACTGCGTTTTACACTTGCTCTCATACTTATGGCCTCTGAATATAGGCATAACTGGTCAATTTTATGAAAATAACCTTCGCGGAGCGTGTTACGAGAATTGTTAACAAGTTGAAGACCTAACAATCTTTTTATTTCTTTTTTAAATCATGTGCTACTTTCTGCTACTTTATGGTTTCAGACTGCAAACAACCCTTTTCCATTGTCCTGTGTATTTCAAACACTGTAGTAAATAGAAAAGAGTTATTAAAATGAAGATTCAATTAAACTAAATGATTTAAATTAATTAAAAACGTATGGTTTGCATGAAACATTGTTCCCGTACAAACGTCGCCTTGTAGACAATTTAAGTTACTAAAAATTATTATCCTTGGTTGCCGAAAGCACGGATTCCTTCGAATGATATTCATGATGTTAATATGGTCAATTATTTATTCGTAATAAGTACTTTCTCTACCCTTGTAGAGGAAACAACGATGACGCAAGTCGTTTACAATAAGTGGTAATGAATTTCTGAGTGCGTATAATTACAGGATATTTATATTTAAAAAAAGGGAGCTCATATAATCTTCGAAACTAATATTTTCAAGTAATCACGTTAATTAAAAGGGGAGGTAAACAAGGAGTTGTTGATTGATTAGCTAAATTGTATTCAGTGGAATAATTAAAACAGTAATATATGATAAGTAAAGTGCTAATTAAATGGAATTCATTCCCTTAGGAAATATACATATTTCATAGAAAAGAGCGTGGAATTTCACAAGTTCTTTTCAGTCAATTGTTATAGAATGAAAGACAAATTAAGTACAGTTTCACTTTAGGTGATACTGAATTTTGTTTTCAAGAATTAACTTAATTGCGTCATAGTATCAATAAGAAAACTCAATTTCCAAATTCTCTTCATTGAATTAAGTTGCCGAAAGAGATTAGCATTGTTAAGAAAAATGCAAATGGATGTTGCAATCGAAATACAAATACAATTAGCTTCCTAATGTCCTCAATTAGAGGAAATATTTGATTAGAAACTCTGACCTAATCACCATTCAATCTTTCCTTTCTTTCCTTGAACGAAATCTTGAAAAAACTCTACCATTGCAAACTATCTCGCTGAAACTGATTCTGCCCGCGGTTATGGCACACTTATCGAAGCATGTTTCCTTTCTAACCAGCATGCAAATAATGAGAATTCCACTCTAACAGGGAGACCAGTTTTAATTACACCTTCCTGGTAAGATACGTATAACTGCTCTTTTCCAGCAGAATGTAAATAAATCATGAACGTGTGCACATCGGTGGGGTTTTATAAGTCACGGATTTCCACGCGGCTTTTCCTGTCTACGGCTCTAATTACTTGGATAATCGCATGTTCATTAATTCTCTCGCCGTTTCTAATGATCCGCTTGCTTCTCATCGCCCTCAGCGGAGCGTGCTCTTACAAATGCACAGATAAAAGCAGAACTTACCAGGGGTGAGGGACATCGCCTGCTGCCTCCTCGATCTGGAATTGTCTCGTTTACCCGCGGAAGCCTGAGATCCTGAGAGCTGAAGCCCTGGAGCGCTCACTGCACGCTTTGGTCCGCCGATTGTGCCAGGAACGTTGCTATTCCTGGCAAATCCGGGTGGACGATATCTGGCCGATTTCACCCCGGAATGCTGCGGCAGGAAGTGGTAAGCGCTGTGAGACTTGTGCATCGCCGACGAAGGTGTACTCGATGTCGTCGTTAACCCTGCTGGTGCTGTGGATGCTGGCAAGCGCGGCAAAGAGTTGGTGGCTGCTGCTATGGCGGACTGCATTCCACGTGGAAGTGTAGTCGCCCGAGATTCCCCGGTGTATTCGAGCTCGTCTTCGGTGTCTTCGTCTCCTGTTTGTCAGCACGTTATTGTATTCAGTTTTGGACAATATTTAAATACAAATTTAAATAACAAGTTATTTCTTATTTGGATATTCGAACAAAAAGCAAAAATAATTATTATTTGAGCAAGTCTAATTGTAAGTAAATTATTTAAAATAATAAAGTTAATTGCTATTTATAAGTACAGTTTTAGTTACTTTTTGTCAGTTATTATTTATTATTCATAGTAATTACATTAATATTGCGCACCCGGCAATAAAATGTATATTTATAAAATGTAACACGTCTATACCATCGTCGGCTCCAGTCGGGTGGATATTTTCTTTGGCAACTATTACCGATATGCCAAAATCAAACAAACTTTCGGACAGTATGTTAAAAAAAAGAGTAGTTTTGAAGGCAACCATGAACTAAGTGCTACTGGACAAAAAAATTACTACAAAAAAAATAGTGTTATTTATGCAAATATTAAAGATACAGGTAATAACAATATTAATTTCGCCACGTTTTCATTCTATGTACAAAATACAAGAGATAAGAGAAGATAAAAAAATGATTTATTTGTTTTCCAGCTAAATCCAGATAAGAAATAATCTTTCATTTGCAAATACAAAATAATAAATAGATTACGTTGGGCATTATTTAAATCACTTTTATTTCAATATAAAGTTTAGTTATTATTTGCAATTACAATCACACGTTTATTTATTATTTAAATAAAAGTTTCCCCAACTCTGGATACAATTGAATACAGCTTTCGAATTTTATGAAATCACACATTCGCGAAAAGTAGAGCGGTTTAGAAAATTATATTCAATTAACGTGGAACAGTATATCTGGCATTCGTTTCGTATAAGCGCATTTATTATTTATTTCATTAGGATGAAGATTCCCTTCAAAGGATGCTCCGCCGACATTGTATAAAGTCGAGAAGTTAAAAGAAAGGCTGTTGCTATTGATATCAATAAATCTGCTGCTCATTCATACTTGAGCAGATTTGCATGTGTTATAAATTTCGACTAAAATGAAGCTTCATTAATATGAATTTGTCGAATTAACTAAATCAGATATATTTGGACAAGAATGTATTAGTAATATGTATAGATCTTGAAATAATTTGAATTATTAAAACTACTCGATATTATTTAAATGATTTTTATTTAAATAGAAATTTGCCCAACTCTGATTGTATTAGATTGGTGTATACAAAACTGTGCACTTTGGGTAGCACAGTGTTTGAATCGTGTAAGATAGATATGAAAGCGATAAATGATTATTCACAGTCCTCAAAAGCAAATGGTTAAATAGCGATTTAAATATTTTATACAAGGTGTTAAAAAATTCGAAAAATTTATTTTACGATGAAACGGTTGATTTTAGGACCCATGTTGATTAGACATTTTTTACACCTTTTGGCGAGTATTACAGGCTCCTTAAGTTACGGACCCTTCTTTTAATACCCTGTATCCAGGGTATTCGGCTACATGTGGGCAAAAATGGAAGGGGCAATTCTATGCGCTAAAATAAGACGAAAAGGTAGAATAAATTTTGTTCGTTTGAGGTTTCGTTTTCGAGAAAATTGAGTTTGAAAATTCATGGATTGCAGGCGTACCAAAGATATTACAACCTGGTACAACTGGAGGTTGCGGTAAAACAAGAGGGCGATTCTTCGTGTCAAAATGCGTCTAAAACAAAGAATAATATATACCCACACCACGCTCCGTTTTCAAGAGAATTGAAAAATTCGAGAAAGTTCATCGAGTGTACGCGCATGGAGCTAGAATCTGGTACAACCGGAAATTGTGATAAAACCGGAAAGAAGGTGATTCGTACCAAAATAAGTTGAAAATCAATAATAAAATGTTTTCATACGACGCTTCGTTCTCAAGAAAATTGAGTTTGAAGGAAACCAGTTTTAACAGACTGCGGCTACTCGAGTGCACTCATACTTAAAGAATTTTGAAATTTAATTTTTTTTTGAAAACGAAGAGTGATGTGAAAAAAATGTTGGTCTTTGTTTTCGACGCATTTTGATATGAAGGATCACCCTTTCTTCAGTGTTGCCGCTATTTTCTGTTGTATCAGATTGTAGTTTACCTAACCTAACCTAACCTAAACGAAAAAAATTTATTCTGTTTTTTCGTTTTATTTTACCCCCTGGATTAACCCCTCTCACTTTTTCCCACATGTAGTCGAACACCCTGTATAGATACAAGTGTTACATGAATGTTTCTGAAAAATTCGAAAGATTTTCAGTGAATTAGAAGTCGAATTGGGAACTTTCAAAGGATCTTGAAAACGAGATCCAAATGTGCAGAATTCAGTAGAATAATGATTATCACTTCGGTCGTGACAAATATTTATAGGTTAAAAT
Organism: Holcopasites calliopsidis; assembly: GCA_023838395.1. Lineage (NCBI taxonomy): Eukaryota > Metazoa > Arthropoda > Insecta > Hymenoptera > Apidae > Holcopasites > Holcopasites calliopsidis. The sequence continues at coordinate 124,284 of JALHAQ010000063.1, forward strand.
TTAAAATATTCATACCGTCTTCTTTTGTTAAAACGAATGCGCGTGCGATTTTCATAAAATGTTGGACTTCTGTGCCTATAAACAATGCGCGCGAATTGATGCAACTCTTTTTATATGAATAAAGTGAAACATATGGCCAGGCTTTATCACGTAATAAAATATGGTGTCGCCTGTTTACGATAGCCAGATGTTCTCCCTTCATTAATTATTCGTCTCTCTATAGTCAAACGATATTGTGCTGCATATAAATAATAATTATGCTTAAACAAGAAAAAGTATATAAATGGACGTTTCACCATGATAATGTATCATATTACAACATAATATTATGACATTAAGCTCTTTAATTTCCATGTAAGTTCTCTGGCACTATTTAGAAAATTGTAAACTTGGACCGAAAAATGATTAATAAAATGTATCAAGCAATAAACTTACCGGATTCCCCTCTGGTGTTTGCATCAGGAACGGAAGATCTTCTCCTGTTACTCCAGATCCTCTCCTCCACAGATCCTCCGCAGCCACCGGCAACGCCTCCGCTACCGCCACCTATGGATCCGCAACTTCTAACCCTATCCAATTGTTCCCTCGAGCAGCTCTTTGGATTGAACAACAGATCCCCGGCACTGCGACGCTTAGCGGCCATCGCCAAGGCGTTTGCACTAGCACTAGCACCGACACTGTCCCCGGAACAAGCCAGAAGGCTGAGTTTCGTCCTGGAATCCGCTGCCATCAGCGCGGATTCGAAGCTTCCTCGCCAGGAGAACCTCTCGTAATCACTAGCTTCACGTTCCTCGCCCTCTTGACCGGTGGAGGCTGCCGGATAGGTGTTGATCAGCAACAGAGGATCGTGCGATTTCGATCTGGGCAGTTGCAAGTGCGTCGACGAAGGCGCGTTGGTCGAGTCCGAGGTGGAATCGTCGTCCTCCGTGGTCGACGCCGAGGACGGTGTCCGATGATGTTGGGAATACCGTCGCCAGCTGGTCGAATGGTGTTGCACGGCTGGCCCGCCTTCGGAAACCTCGTGCATCAACGCTACCAGTCGACTGCCAATGTGATGCATCACCTTTGCGATCAACGGTGGGCTGCTGTGCGGCGTAGAATTCGCGTCGGAGCTTCCACCGTCGCCGGTCATTTTTGTGAAACTCTGAACCAGCTTCTGGTACACGAACGCGGTGTCCCTGCCCAGGCATGGCGGCTGCATCCCGCTCGGCACGGCTTTATCTTCCCTCTCCTTGTCCAATAGATTGTCGCCCGACGTGGTATCGAATTTACTGATAATCTGCTGGCAGCTCTGCGATATCTGTTCCTGCAGCACCGATCGGCGACCACCGGCTGCTCCCTCTAAATCGGAGCTAGTGTAATCCGAGCTGTCGTACGAATCGGACCACGTGTCCTCGGAACTGAGATACTCGACGATCTCGCGCACTTGTTCATCGCGGATACCCGGCACGGTTTTCATTAGCCTGGTCAACTCGTTCTCGAAGTACACCAATTGGGGCGGCTTTGTACGATTCTGCGAGCATAGTCTGGCTTTCGACGAGTAACCTGGCAGTCTGGGGCTGGGCGCAGGCGAAGCCCCGCTGGAATTCGCGCTTGTGCTGTTCTGATTCTGCCCGTTCGAATTGGCGACCATGGTCTTGAAGAATTGCCGCATCTTCGACATCATCAGGTTAGTCTCCTCGTCGCTGGACCAATTGTTGAAGCTGTCTTTTCTTGATAGGGATGCGTTTGGCAAGTGGGGGCGCGTAGCGTGATTCGGGGGGTGATCTGCCTTGACCGCGTTACTCTTCTCCATTTCCGAGGCTCGCTCCGTGGATACTTTGCTTGCATTTTTAGCGTTCTCACCGTTCTCGCTGCTTGCACGGTCTTGGCCAGGCTCTTGATTGATTTCGCCACTAGATTGGGCATCATCGGGCGACTTCTGATGCTGGAGGAGATCGTCGCAACTGCCCACAAATCCAGAATCCCGAGACTGCTGTTTCGACCTTTGATTGTAGCCGATCGAATCTCCGCAGTTCATTTGCATAGTTCTTGCCGCATCGTTTAACGTGGCGGACGTTGTCAACGGATTAGCAGTACTCGAGGGGGAGGAGGAAAACAACATGCACTCCGGTTGAGGAGTCTTTGCTCTGTCCGAATCTTCCGAATTCATGTCCTCTGCCTCGTTCTCCATCACCGCCTCTCCTACCAACACCATTTCCCTGCTCGGCTCTGGAGTTTTATTCCTGTCGTCGGGAACACGAGGACTCTGCGTACCCAAGTTTCTAGGTTTCTTCTTTTTCCGTTTCACCGTATCGAACTGGCCGTCCGTTCCAAAGGCGGCGGTTTGGCCATCTTCCGCACCGTCGGTCTCCGTAGAAGATCCCTCCGACTGCGTTTCCTGCGAATCCTGATTCAAACTTAGGTCTTGCAGAGAATTCTGCGAGCTCAAGTTTTGCGAGCACTGCGTGAGGGCCAACAGATTGTCCAAGGAGGAACTGTGCGATCTTCCTGTACCCCTAGCGCGGACCAGTTTCTTCTTTCTCTGCGCTTCAGGACTGGGCCTTCCCTCGGAGTCACTGCCAACAGAACCATCCGAATCACGTCTGTCCTGATCGAAGCCCAGGAACTCCGACAGAAAGTACTTCTCCAGTCGGGAAGAATTCAAGAACCCATCGCCGGAGTTCGATCTCTCTTGACTCTGCGCGTTCCCCGAGGGTTCGTCCTGTCCAAGGGATTCCAGGCCTTCCGAATAAATGGACGAAGTTTCGGACAGGCTGTCCACCTCGCGCGAACCCATGCTCGAGTTGTTACCGTCTCCTCCAAGGCCGAAGAAGAAGTATTTCTCCAATTCGGAGGCGGACGGAGGCCTCTGCTTCTTCGACGGGCTGCCTCTAGCCAAACTGGGTTCCGCTTCGCTCTCCTCGCAGGATTCCTCCACGATGGTGTGTAAAGTGAAGTCGATGGCCTGCCTGTGGTAACCACGGAGTTCTTCCTCGCGATCCCCAAGATTGTTCGCCTCATCTTCGGAGCTTTCCTCCGTGGCTGTCGTGGCACCTTGCTCGTCCTCGTCATGCGAAACCTCCTCCACCCATGAATCATCGTCGGCGAGACCTTCCTCTAGGATCACGAGCCCACCGTTGGCCGAGTTGTCATCGCTGGACCGCGAGGAGGCACGTGCTTGCGCGTCCTCGCGTTGTTCGCTGGCCTGACGCTCCTTCGGAGCATTATCCTCGCAGTTTTCTACTCGCGCGCCGATTTTCACCGCATTTTTCACCGACACGTCGTCGCTTTCACTAGCACTGCCAACACTCAATCCACTGTCCGCTTCTGTCTCCAAGTGATTCGCGGTTACGCTGGCCAATCGCTTCACCATCAACGGTCTCCTCGGGCCCTGACCATTTTTACGATGCGGCTGCTCGGTCACGGCTTCCAACGCCAGCTGGAAATATCCGGCCAGACCCTGACCGGTCGTGTGCACTTCATCCGGCTGCAACAAAGTTGTCGTGTCCGAGGTGATCACGCTCACTGGCTGGTACGAGGCGGTTTCTTGGGTGATCATCACGAGGCTTCTATACTTGTTGCTGTTATTATTGCCGACGTTGTTGTTCTGGACCGCCGAGTGAAAGTATTGTACGTCTTTGATGGAATCCTTCGTCGACTGGGCAGAAGGGAATCCATTCTCCTTTCCAGTGGGCAGGCGTCGCTCGACTGAGCGAAACCGTGTCGAGCCCCCTTCTATCCCCTCCTTGGCGCAGCTTCCAACGGCGCCGCTGCCACTACCACCTTCCCCACCCCCACGATCGGCGTCTCCTACCACCTGGCCGGAGGCAGCAGGACTCTCGCCTCTCACCGTGCACGAGTCATGCGCACTCTCTGCCTTACCTGCGCTCTTGAACATCTCGTGAATTTTGCTGGTTATCATGTCGCCCACGTCGCAGCCCGCTGATTTCAATTCGACTCCGCCACGATGGTTCCCCGCTCTCGGGTCATTGTCTCTCGTGCCATCTTTGGTCTCTGATGTCACCGATTTTCCAACCTGCCACGTAACGCATTGTCCATCCTCCGTGTCGATCGGTGCTGGATCGTTCTCGGTACGCAGGTTTACGACATCGTCGCAGCTCGCATTATCCGATTGTTGCTCAACAGCCTCCTCCTCCTCGCTTTCTGCGTTCCACTTCGCTCTGCTCGATGCGGTACTGGTAGATTCCACGCGGTGATCGTTGCCCTTGACGCTTTTCACCGCACCTTGGCATCGATTGAACTGTATCAATGTCCTTTCTTCGTTGTTTCTGTTCAGTCTCGCTAGAAGCTGGTTGTTCGTTGCTGAAAATGAGAATTCGCTGCTCTCATAGTTCGACGAGATGCTAGCTGGCGTGACTTCGTACTCGTGAAGCTCGTCGCTGCTCACTTCGCTTCCGGTTGTGTTCGTTTCGTTGCTCGTAAAGCTGTCGGATCCTGAAGACGCGTTACCAGTGACGTTCGAAATCGAATCGATTGGCGTGACATGTTCCCTGTTATCGTCAACGTGATCTGCGCTCTCGTTGCTTATTATCTGCGATAAACCAGACGAGTTATCGATCCCAGTTTCGTAATCCACCTCGACTCGACTTATTTCTCCGTAATCAACACCGTTCACGGTTTTATAAACTTTCAACGGCGTCGAGGTACTGACTTTCGAATCCTCTGCAGCATTTTCCTTAGGTAAAGGATCTCCGCATGTTTCCTGCTCGGGAATTTCCAGGGAATCTGGTATTATATGGGAATCCCAAGTATCCGTCGATGACAGGTGGATTTGATTGTCCGAGGGCGTATTTTCATTATCAGTCGTTATTAATTCCGATTCTCCGACCGTCGAGTTTTCATGTTCCATCTTATCGAACAGTATCTCTTCGAATGTACTTTCTGTGCTTTCTTCGAAATCCTCGGAGCTGCTGTTAAGGATAACCGGTTCGATACTATCGGGGTCCAAGGTTTTGATGGATTTCAGCTCGATTTGATTCTCCGAACAATCATTGTCGCTCGCGATGTACATTTCTTCGGGTATCTCTCGTTGCTGCACTGACAGTGAAATCGTTTCCGAGTTACTCCTCCTTTCACGAGTCCTCCGTTTCTCGTTGCCACTTTCCTCTCGCCCAGACAACGATGTGGACTTATCGTTACCTTCTGAACTATCATTTTTATCAGCGGGCTGCTGTTTCTCCTCCAAAGTTTCTCCCACGTTATTTCCACCCCGTCGCGTATTGACATCCTCGAAGCTGGAATCCTCGCTCAAAAACCGAACGTACTGCAAAACCACGGATTCCTCATCCGGGAGCGTAGTCACCCTCTTTAGCGTGACCCCTCCTTCGCAATCAGAATCCTCGTCCTCTGCCCCGTTATCTTCGATATCGTTATCGCTGGTAAGAGAGTCGTCATTAACGACGAAGACCCTCGAGAATCCGTGCGAGGACGAGTCCTCCTCCAAATCGCTGCTGTCCGCGGATGATCGTCCCGAGGAGCTGCCAGAGTCCCCGTGCTGAAACATCCTTTGTCCCCGCCTGCTCTTGAAGGCTACGCTCACGGAATCTTGGCAGCCAGCCTCCTCCTCGCTCTCCTTTGTCTCATTCGTCTCATCGTCACTCTCTTGGCTGTGCTCGGCCTTCGACTCATCCAATTTCGCTCGAACGTTCATGGATGATTGTTCTCCGGCTTTCACCTCGTCCGAAACGTCCGACGCAGGGTCCTGCTGGAACGCTTCTACAGATTTCGATACGGCGGCCACTCCAGCGTCGTCGTTCTCGTCCTGATTCACCCGCAGGCTGCTCAATCGCTGATGAAGCTCTTCCGTCGACGGAACTGAGGACGATTCTATGGTTGACCCGTATAAGGGCGGCACTAGTACGTGATCGGGCCTGAAGGTGCAGGTCGCGGGGTCGAACACACCGGTCAGCCTTGGATCGAACCTGGCGCCGTGAAGGGGCTGATTAAATCGCGGATGCCAGGCGAACCAGGGTGCAGCTGGGTCGCCTCTCAACCTCAGCGTCCCTGGTTCTACGTGGCCATCACTGCTGCGGCTTATCATGGACGACGCCGCGGCTGCGAAGTCGCTGGTCCAGAGAGATGCTGGTACTGGTACCGGATACGGGACCGGAACTGGAATCGGCACTGGTACTGGAAGCACGTTCGCGCCTCGAGAACCACCGCAGGCCTGCGCAAAAGAGTAGGATGAGATTTAATGTTTATTATTGATTATTTTAAATTTAGCAGACCGGGAGGTACATTCTCCGTCTCAGCTAAGAGTGTAACTCGCGCTCGGATCAGTTCTCGGCCGACTGTGCACCTCCTACAACAATGGAGAGATTGACAGATAGTATAGCAGGTAGTAAGGCAGAGAAAAAAGACAGACATATGCGCCAAGCGAGTTCACTCTTAGCTAAGACGAGGAATACATCTTTTTTTTTTACACCGAAACCATTAAGAATATTTCAAAAATGCTCAAGTTGGTCTAGATTTAAGTAGAATCTATTGGGGAAATAAACTGTAGTTTTTCTTAAACTGTATACAAGGTTCATTAATATGCCTAATGATGCATAATTTTAATGAGACCGAGTGTCAATCGACCGAAATGGGATGCCGTTACTAAATATTTATAAAGTATGTACGTGAATGAAAAAGTACACGGAATTAAGCTTCGTGACTTAATTATTAGTTAGAAGAAATAAATGTTAGGTGACAGTATAATAATATGCGTACGCTTTAAAATTATACTATTTTTTGTTAAGGTGATAAGGGATATTTATAAATTATTGCATGCACTATTCTTCTAACAATATTAAAATACTATACTAAATTCAATATGACAGGCTCTTGTCATCAGTACTTTTTACAGCAATGAATTTTAAATACTTTTAATTGTAAATATGAACATAAACGAATAAAGAGTAATAATTTTGTCCCAAAAATGCTTTTGCCAATGCGAATTAAGAAAAGCAGTTGTCTATGCACATTTTCAATCGAGTTATAGCTGCAGCTATTAAAAGTGTTTCCGATTTGCAAAGTCTGTAATTAATAAAAAAAGAAAGAAAAAGGAAAGAATTCCTTTTATTTCTAGCAATTACTATGTATCAATAAGTATTTTATCAAATATTTCCTTCGTCTTTGTAATTTTAGAAATTGCAAAAAGTATTTAATAATTACTGTTACACACAAATATTTGTATTAAGTGAACAATACTAGTGTAAAATGGATTACAGTGGTTTTATTACTACAATGCAAAAGTAGCATAATTTTTTACGATATACATGTTACGATATACGATGTATGTTGGTCTAAATCATTTGGGGTATCGAGAAGTAAACTTTTAATTCTTAATAAATTACCTAAATTATTTCGCAACATATCAGTAAAATTTTGCAGTCATACTTTCGTAACAGCAATAATTCCTTTGAATTATTTTATGGGTGTCAATAGATTTCTTTGTTTCTATAATCATAAAAAAATATATTTTAGCTGCCCTAAGCAGCAGTGTTAAAATACCTCAAAGTGAAAAATTTAAAACAATATTTTTACAATTCCCAGCTCAATTATCACATCTATTAAATTAATAATTATACCATTTGGTAGTATTTGCTACCAATGCAGTAACAAAGGTAAACATCAAACGCCATTAACACCTCCTTTTTACCTTACATAAAATCTCAATAACAACTTAATAAGAAAAGTAGTTTTCTATGCAATTTCATACAAAACAACTTACCTGACAAGGTAAGGATATGGGTATAATGATGAACGTTATCGTTTATGCATTATCTTGATTATTATCAGAAAAGTTCGACGAATTCTGCGAAAGCATATGAAACATTTGTGGCTGCGTCTTACAAATAGCTTGTTTTCTAAATTAATGGCACGAGGCTTTCCTACAAATAGTGCAATTGTTTCTTCTTATATCCGCCGCATTATTTATTTCCTTGTTCTTGTCTTGTATAACGTGCCACAGATGTGGCTCTCAAAATTGTTCATTGTTAACATTCGATACAAGAATATAGCAATGAGGAGTGGAAGAATAAATTGACTGGAAAATGAACCTATATCAGTATTCTTTACCTGACAATCAGTGGGACCACGTCCGGGACAGCAGCTCCAGTCTTGCGCGTTGCTGGTATCCGTGCCGACGTTGCTCGTACCGATGGAAACCGGCACACCTGCTGGCAACGGCAAGGATCCGCTCTCGAAATAATCCCAGTCACAGTCCTCCAGAGACTGCGCGCGGCTGCCAGCACGTGGCAACCCGTTCAGAAAGGAGGAACTGGAACAACTGCTGTCAGCGTCGTCCTCCTCGCGACCGGAAGACGAATCCGAGCTGATGAATACCAGCCGCCTGTAGTCGACTAGCGGTTGATCCTGTACTTGATTTCCGGACGGGCTCCGCTGCCTGCCGTCTCGGCCAATCACGTGCAACGTCTGGAAGCCCTGCAGCTCCTCGGCACAACAGGTCCTCGCGTGCGATCGTCCTCGTCGTCGGGGACCTGTCGAAAATACGACGATTCGCGTACCGTTAGAAGGCAGTTCGCTCGCTACTCGATAAAATCGGAAAAAGAACGCTCCGATAAGGTGGCTTATCGGCGTTATTAGCGATAATTATCGCTATCGATTCTGATGTTATCATGCCCTGGACTGTTTTATATCGATTAACTACGATAAGCACCAGGCGTTTTGAAAAATTGTATTTCAGGAATACACACGTATTTGCTATTAGTTGACTTTTTACCAGTGTTGGGCAATATTTAAATAAATAATTGTTTAAATAAAAATTTAAACAATTTATTATTTGTTATTTGGATATTCAAATAAAAAGCGAACATAATTATTCATTACTCGAGCAAGCCTAAAGAAATTATTAAAAATAATAAAGTTAATTGTTATTTACGAATGCAGTTTCAGTTATCATTTGTCCACTATTATTTATTATTCATAGTCGCTAAATTAATATTGCACACCTGGCAATATTGAAAAGGGAGTAGCTTTAAAGGCAAACATGAAGTACGAACAACATATTGGAAAAGATAATTATTACAAAAGATAGTTGTATTGATGTAAATATTATACATTCAAGAAATAATGCAAGGAATACAAGAAACAAGATAAGACACAAATGATTTCTTTGTTTTTCACCTAAATTTAAATAAAAAATAATCTTTTATTTGCAAATAAGAAATAATAAATAGATCACTTTTGGCATTATATAAATGATTTTTATTTAAATATAAAGTTTAATTATTACTTGCAAGTACAATCACACGCTTATTTGTTATTTATTATTTAGTATTTAAATCAAAATTTGCCCAACCCTGGTTTCGACAAAAATACAATACAATCTCAAATAACCCGCTTTAACGGGGCGATAGGAACATTGAATAAAGTGGCATTTGAGAGGAAATTAATTACTATCATCATAATTAATAACTAATCCAGTGGACTTCAATATTTAATAATTGAAATACATAACTCAGAATTCTCTCACCTTCCTTATACAGGGTGTTCTGCTACTGCATGTCAATATTTTAAGGGATGATTGCTGAGGCAATTCTGAACAACTTTTTCCTTTGCCAAAACGGCGGTTAAAGCTTCGTTTTTGAATGATTAACGAAAAACACTGACCAACCAGAGCGCGTGTAGAGCTCGCGCTTAACCGAGAAGGCGTTCGAGGCTGAAGTTGAGCGTATCACAATCTTCTGTTGGCTGAGCGCGCGTTCTACACGCGCTTTGATTGGTCAGTGTTTTTCGTCAATCATTCAAAAATGAAACCTTAACCACCGTTTTGGCAAAGGAAAAAGCTGTTCAAAATGCCTCAGCAATCGCTCCTTAAAATATTGACATGCAGTAGCAGAACACCCTGTAGTTGACTTTCGAGCCAGAATATACGGTTATAAATACGTTATTAATAAATTCGACACCCCAGATAATCTAAACCAGATTAATCGAGATTCTGCTAGAATTTACCTTTGGTTATGGATGTAATAAAGAATTATTTGTGAGATTTGTAGATATGGATATGATGATTAATGTCATCGTTTATGCATTATCCTGATTATTATTAATAGACTGCGGATTTTTATGCATTTATAGGAAATCTGAAGCTGCTAGATTGCACAAAATGCACGTAATACGAAAAAGTATACAAAATATCAAAATTATAGCGCTTTTTAAAATACCTGATAGGTGAAATGATTTTCTACTGAAGTTCTACCGTTTTTACTATATAGTATTCTGAAAAATATGAATTTGCATAAAAATCCAGAGGCTAATTATTGGACAAGTTCGAAGTATGCCTTGAAAGGATACGAAATATTTTTGGCTGTTATTAATAATTCGTTTTTTAAATTCATTTTCCCACAAATTTAGCATGAAACTTTTCCACAAATAGCGGAATTATATCTCCTTATATCCGCTGTATTGTTTCATTCTTTGTTAATCTTTCCTTGTATAACGTGGCACAGATGTGTCTCTCAAAGTTGTTCATTGTTAAGGTTTATTAAAATATTTAGCAGTGGAGTTGGGAGAATTAATTACCTATTTTAATATTCTTTAATAATCTTCGGCATTCGTGCATTTAATATTTACCTAAATGTATTTCCACGCAAAATGAAATTGCTTCGATTCTAGGAGAAGATTAAATATTTAATAAAAAGCTGAGAATTTGATAAATGGAAGTAATTCTGAACGTTTGTCGGTTTATGACATGCAAGCTTAGAGAATTAAATTCTACATCTGCCGTAAACCTCGAGGCGAACCGTTAGCGACAATTTGCACTGGTCCCTTCATTCTTTGTCCACCTTGACCCCAGGGTGACCTACAACCCCTTTCATCCCTATCCACAACTTCTGCATTCTAAGTAGGAATACTATTGTTGCTGCATATTTATGTAAATGTACAATGAGATTGCAATGGTGATAATAAACATTTTGTGGGTCAACGTACATTTATCACTTTTTCTTTTGTCCATTTTCAGTTGTCCAAACGATGGAGACATCGTCACAATTGAAATTAAATGAACGAGTATCCAAATAATTATTTAAGTAAAAATTGTCTTTTATTATCCATATTTAGGCGGCGCTTGATGTGTTTATTGTTTCTGGTTTGTTGCTTCGTTATTTACAGTTTAAACAGAACTTATTGTGAATAATTGTTATTACAATTATTTGTTGCCTTCTTGCTCCCAATAAATTTCAATAAAAGTCAACAAAAATCGTGATTCATGAATTATTAAATGACACTAACTGCGATATTTTATTATCCTGTATAATATATCATTGTTTATGTACACGTATCTAGGCGTATTATATAAATAATTTAGTGCTCTACATTTCTATTTAAGTACCTATAATGTATTCTTATTGTTAGAATTATTACTCGCAGTAAGCTGTATTTACGTCTTCATGGATGAATGTAGTACTATACTGTAAACTTTATTTATGTTTCGGCCTCTATTAAATGTCAATCATATTAATATTTACGCATATTGATTTATCACGCACATACAATTACTTCAATAAATATTAACATTTTCTAACCAGAATGTTATGTATAAATGATTAAATAATGTCGAGGCATCTCGATCAAGCATGTGCTGGGAAATACATTATTTTTATTCACCACTGTCGAAATAAATATTAAATATGAAATGGATATGAAAATTATAGAACTCTACAAACGGCTGCTGCGAACTACACACATGCAACATTCCTTATATATCAAATTAATAAACACAGATGTAGTTTCTAGAATATGACCAAGACGCAACGAGCTTTTTGAATAATCTAATAGTTAAGTACAACGTTCGATGTCCAAATGAGTGGGCCTGTATTAAATTCACATTAAAACCAATAACTCCCTCGCGCCCTGATCAATTTATGTTTTAATAAAAAATGACAATTAAAGAACAGAGGACACGATGGATTTATAGTAAATAATGTTATTACCAGGTCGAAGTAAACAGTTTCCTTTCGTTCTTAAAAAATTCCGTTTGGCCTTATGTTTCGTTCAACGTATAATATCTACTCCTTTGGAATTTTTATGGAAAGAATTGTTACCCTTAGGAATTTCTTTACAAAGCGTCCTCATGGAACAGATATTTCAGAATCTGTACAATGAAAGCTCCATGGAAACAAATTATTTTAGAACATGTATCAAAAAGAGTTTCTATAAGGTAAATAACGAAACAAAATTATTAAGTTCTAGTTCTAAGTAACATTAGAATATTATATTACTCCTATTTTTATTTAATAGATGGTATGAAAATCATAATGTAAGTAATTATAATAGTTTCATAAGAAGTATTGAACAGAAAAGAGGACTCGCCAAGAAAAATACCTAAGTAACATTTTTGTATAACTTAATTCAACTGCCACAATTATTGCATATTGTTACAGCACAATCCATTGTACACTATTCAGTATTTGTTACGATGATTGAGAACTTTTTTAATATTAATGAACAAAGAGAAAAATTTTTATCCTTATATCTACAGACACGTTCTATTGAAATTAAAACTTGTACCTTCAAGAACTTTTGTTTATATATTTTCATCGGAATTTATAACGTGGAAGCTTTTTCTAAAGAAGTTCCACGGCACATATTTTAAATAGAACCTATTGAAAAGTTCCAGAACTCCTTCGATCCCTGATTACCACTAAAGATAGTTTCAGTACTTTTTTTCCACTTAATTCTTGGTTAAATGTTTACAGGTAAATCATTCTCAAGCCGAAATCAAAATAACAGCAAGTAATTGAAATCGAATCAGTACACTTGATTATCGTGTCAATGTGCGTATGGTAAATTGCGAACCTGAGCAGATGTTCCCCAAAGGTAATCAACGTGTCCACTTTTTGTCGTTAATAAACCGCAAGGAAACTCCCCTTGTTAACGATTGGAGCTCCGAGGCAAGGGAGGATGACTCATAGAGGCTATCCCATTGCATATGGGGTGATTGTGCGAAATCAAGGGGGATTTAAGAAGAAAAGGTCAATCCATCTACTTAACCAATATTTAACTTTTCTTAGCTTTAGTTTCGAACAATGTTATTATTCTGATTTGTATTTGACTGTTGTGCGGCTGAAACTCAATATTTTTTGCACAATAAGAATGTGCTATTGGTAACGTATTCAAATTTCAGGCTAGGATATGATTTAGGAAATGTGAATGTTATTTTTATAATAATTGCATTTAAATAGTAGATTTGTGTATAGATTTCCGTAGAGAAAATTCTGAAATATCGTTTGGCGAATGAAACGACTATTTTTTCTCATTTTAGTACAAAGTGGAATTACAAAATTAATATGAAATTCTAGTAATCCTGTAAAATTTCTACTAAATGCCGCTTATTTAATTCTACGACAATTTATTATATGTTCCCCAATTTGCAACCTTAAGTAACAAAGGTGATTCACAACTTATCTTAAACAAAGCTATCTGCCCTCCAATTTTCTAAACGCTCATCACGATCGTCCTCGCCTATTGTCCCATTGTAATTTTACATAATCCATGTACGCCGTTCACACACGTAGGTGTAATCAGTAAACGCCTGACATTTTTCCCTGATTTTTCACTACAGATAACAGAGTCGAGAATGCGCCTCAGCGTGGAACAAGAGTAACTGTTAAACTTATTTTGTAGCCGCTTCTTAAGTGCTTCATACACGATGAGACTTGATTCGAGACACGTCCGCGGACATGTCCGAAGGATCGTTCCAAGGGACCTACACTGGTCTCTCCAGACCTATCCCCTCCGTACATATTTCACATTGCTGTCCTTTTGCTGTTCTTGTGATGAAAAAGGAAAGAAGAACAAACTGCATGGTAGTGAGAGAACGAATGGACTTATGGTAGGGACTGTGTGATCCGCGCCAAAAAAGATATTTTGCTGGGGTGCATGTTGGCGGCCATTTTACTACGACGAAATCCTAGGATTGGTTTGAGATATCAGGGAGAAGACTCATGATACATACATATAAGCAGAACGGTCTCGCCGATCTCCGCCGGAGTTGGAGGACCGGAGCTGGTCCCGAGATGAGATAAGAACTCGCCTACGACACTTGTATGGAAACAGACTCAATTTATGTTACGATAAAACTGCATAGAGATCAAAAGGACAAGTACAAATCAGACGGGAATCGTGCCTTATAGAAGTCATATACTTTATAGAGACTTCCTATGTTATTCACTATTACTTATTTGTAACAATTCCCAGGCAGAAGTAGACAACTGCCCACTGACTGCCGTTTCCTAATACAATGGATTTATGACACGTACTGTACAGAGTCAAACACCTAAATTGCACGTGGTCCCCAAGGAACATATAATTTTTGCGATCATTCAATACCTTTCGGGCCCAGACCTCGAAATATCGCTTCTAGTAACAAATTTCTTTTCGGACCTACCATCAGTTTATTCGTTCTCCTACTATCAGTGGAGTTTGGTCTTCTTTTCTTTTTCATCATAAGAACAGCATAGAGACGGTTGAGTCAAATAAGCATGGAGGGGATAGGTCTCCAATGGATCAGCGTAGGTCCGTTGAGACGGTCCGTTTGGCACGTCCGCGGACGTGTCTCGGGACAAGTCCCATCGTGTATGAACAGCTTTACGCGCTGCTGAATTTCCTGGCCAATGGCACGGGTCAACATTTGTCCACGTTTGTACAGGGTGTCTCGTAACTCATAGAAGAGCCGGATATGAGAAATTCTTGAGGCGATACGGAACAACTTTTTCCTTTGGCAAAATAACGTCTGAAGCTTTCTTTTTGAATTATTAACGAATAAACACTGGCCACACAGAGCGCACGTAGAGCCCGTGCTCAGGGACGAATGTCGCGTTGCGCTGGATGGTAACATTCGACCGGTGCCCTGATCCAAACGCGTCGGTTTTGCCAAAGGAAAAAGTTGTTCAGCATCGCCTCAGGAATCTCCCATATCCGGCTCTTTTATGATTTACGGGACACCCTGTATATATAATATTTTGAACAGCGTTCACGAAAGCAATAAAAAGAAGAAGAATAGGATGCACGAACCGGGAACATGAAGAGATGAATCTACATCTGAAAGAGTACGTCAGGGTTTTGAACGGTAATTAACGTCTGAGGAAAGCGTGTTGGTCTTGCCAGCTTCGATTGGGAAACTCGCCTCTACGACACTTCTCGTCGGTAGAAATGCAAAGGACCGTTTATGGTGTTTACGCGAGTCGGGATCTAAATTTAGCATCACACCTCGTTGCTGCATTATCAACGCACGTGTTTCGAGTGAAAATTCATTACACTGCGAATCCTGGATCTCTACATTCATAGAATGCTGCGAACTCGATGCAATTAGGAGAGAAATAAGCCGCTGGTTGTGATTAATTCTTCCTTTTCGTATGGAGCACTTAAAATAGCCTACTTTTGCAAGGAAAAGAATGGCTTGGGATATTATCACTCGGCGCATTCGCTTTACGTTACAATTAACACTGATAATATCTACATTCCATATTTTCTCTCTGCCGAAACTCATTGCAGTATTAATTAAACATTTTTGGGAAGCAGGCTGCTCTATTGAAATTGTCGTTCGAATTGTACGTTTTTCTGGAGCTTGTTATCTTTTTAACAACATCCGCAGAGATCCACACAAATTCTGAACCTAATCAATTTTTATTAAAGGAAAGTAACCATATGTGGAATAGTGTACCAAATATGGAACAGTGCTATTTTTCAAAATCTGATGGACAAATATCTATCAAATGGCGGCAGACAGTCTTACAATTAATTAATCACTTGCTTTGATGCCGCACACGTTGTGGTTAATCAGACGAGCCAACATTAGTATCGTCGCAGGATCGTTTTAGTTTGTTGTTGTTTGAAAACTTTTGACTGTATGTAAATTTTACGTCTTTCTTCGTATTTGTCGTTATTAGACTGCGGATGTTTATGCACATGCCTATTTTCATAGAAAACAGGTGAAATAATGAGACCTGGACAGAAATATGTTTCGTAATTAGAGGTTCCTAAAAACATATTTTTTGCTTTGCACTTTTTGCATAATGCATATGCTTTGCATATTTATGTTTAAAACCATATGCAATAATATACTGCATAATCGGAAACCACAGGTTTGCTTTTATTAAAATATTATATTCATTAAAATAAAAGGAAAATAAGTGCTATGTTGCAAAAAATACAGGTCACATGAAACGAAGAAAAATTTCACGTATTTTTGAATTTGTAGAAGAGCCGATGCATGTGTCACATCACTGCTTGAGTAAATTTAAATATACAACCGATAGCATGTAGTGTGGTTTGGAACGGTCGTTTTCGACGCATAAATTAATTTTTACCGACAAACGCCACCAACTAACACCACCAAATTTAGAAAAAATGCTTATAACTTATTGTAATTCTAAATATAATAGATCAAAATAACTGTAAAATATCTGTTGATACTTAATATTACACGTAACACTTAATATAACATATACTTAACATTGTGCATATTTGCATATTTTTCGTGCATAAATGTCATATGCTTGTTACATATTTATCGTGCATAAACATCCGCAGTCTAGTTATTACATTAGCATAGCGATTTGTGGTTTTTGTTATACGTATAGGGAAAGTTCCGTATATTGGATCACTTAAGAAAGTACCTCTACAAATCGGAAATCGGTCCATAATTTTGTTCAACAAAAATTTGAGAATAATGTCAGCACTGTAATTGATACATACATGTATATGTAACACAAAAGACTGATATGCTACGTAGTTGGTGACAAAAAAATGTTTCAGGAAACAAGCTCCCTGGATTGGACCACAGGTATCTCATATTGGACCACATTAATTTTTCACCATTTCGAATAAGAATTTTCGCTTAAAAATTCACATATAATCTATAAAAAGGTTAAGAAAGAACTCTGGGGAGGAGTTGTCCCTATACCAAGAAAAATTAAATATATAATTGACAAAATAATCAGTTGCTAACGGACTGATAGCTTATACGTTCCTAATAAGTTTGGTGAAGTGACAATTCCTTATGCCCGCTTTGTTCTTCACATTTTTTCGTTCAATTTTCCATCTTTTCTACGCTGCAATGTTTTTATACTTAAGAAAGATGAGTACGCACGATTCAGATCGGCCCAATCTAAGAACCATTAGGTGGTCCAATTTAAGAAACCAATCTAATTTTATCATTTAGGTATAATAAATAAAAGCTAGTGTAAATATCATATAAATACTATGATAACATTAAAGATATGTTTGTTCTTAAGAAATTGCACTCAATGGAAGTCAACATTTTTCTACCAGTCAAAAGTTACAGCTTATGTAATTTGAAGGCAAAATTATATCAACCAACATCAAAATGAAACATTCATCGCGATACAGTTATTACTCATTCTAAAGTGTTTTGTTTCCCTGCCATTGCTAAGCAACATGCGAACTGTATAATCCTATGCAGAGAAACGTAGCCTAAGTTAATTAATACGTGAATAAAGACGGTGGTTCAATTTAAGCGCCGATCCAAGTTAGGGACCTTTCCCCTACATAATTGCATATGAAAAATATGTAAATGGTCTAAATTCATGTAGTTATATATGAAATATAATTAAATAGTGTAATTGGTTGTATATAACAAATATCTAAGTAGTGTAAATTGTTGTGTATGAAATATCTGAATAGTGCAAATACAAACGATTTGAACATAATGACGGCAGCCCATTTTACGCTGGGTATGGGGCAAGACGATGCATAGACACTATTTTTTAAATTATTTTTCTGTGCTTTTATAGTTAAGTTAGAACCCTACCTGTTTGTGATACCCAGAAGTACTTACCGAGCTGAATACCCTATTCTTAACTTTATAGAAGTCCAAATGTGGGCACTCAGCAGTGGTCCAATTGTGGAATACTCCATAATTTTACAGGTAAATCAGTTCCTGATTCTAGAAATGCAGGACGTTTATTTTTCTAAACTCTTTTTTTTTTTGTCGTAGAAACCTGATGGAAAGAGATGGATAAAGTGCTCAATATCCGGTCTCTGAATACATGTCGCAAATAGCTATTTTCAATTAATTAATATATTTATTTAGGGTTTATTTTAATGTGGTCGTATTAACTATAAAGTTATTAGCGACCATCACAAGATACATATTTTGTTAGTACATGATGTTATAACAAATTCAGTACGTTTATCTTATTTAGGAAATCTAATACATTCTGAATGTTGTCTGGGTCATTTCGATTAGTCTTCATGCCGGCTTTGATGTTGTAACTATGTCTTTCAGATGAGATGTTTGGGCAGTCCTCTAGCATATATTTTATGCTCATAGGTGTTATTTTGTAATCCATTTAAAACCGAGATTTTGCGACTAGGGAAGAATAAAATAAGAAGAATAAAACTATTCGTTTGTTTCTTTCTTATAATAAATTTTGTATTTAATCGCAGTGTTCCACATTTGCGCACCTATTCCATATTAGGCATACTTTATCCCATTTTTATTTTACTTCAGAATTGGAAATTGTTCATGGCGTTGGAAATACAAAAATGGTCTTTATGTGTGCATAAATGTGTGACTGAATACCCATAAAAATATTTCTTTTTTTCGATTGATACCGTAAGAGTGACATTGAACAAACAAAATGGCATTCCATGTTTGCTTACTTTCCTCTACATATGCATATCATTCCATAAGTAATGCCAATCTGTAAACGATCTTTGATGTAGAAAGATATAATGCATAGGATTTGTTTAAGGCAATGAATATCAGTACTTTTATAATAATTAGTCTTCTTGGTTGTAGCAAACTCGCACAAAAGTCAACTTTTTTGCTTAGAATCTGCATGCTTATTCCGTTATAATTGAACAAAAAAAGAACGTTTCGGCACGTTAGAATGGTCGAACCTTCGTTTCGAAATTTTTAAAGGTACTATTTAAATCATCCAATTCTAAAGCTTTCCGTGCTCTACATTTGTGTACTGTGCATTCAATAAATATTCGAAATTGTAGCTGTTTCATTTTTCTATTTGAAATCATACAGCTTACAAAGCTGAAACTCAACCTTATTCACTAATATTTTGTAATAATTGTTTGTTTGAAGATACTGTTCAGGTGTTCTAATTTTCAAGCTTTCCGTGCTCTAAATTTAATAAATATTCTAAATGGCAACAGTTTTATTTGCCTGTTTGATATCATACAGCTTAAAAAGCTGAAACTCAACCTTATTCACCAATATTTTATAATTGTTTGCTTAAAGGTACTGTTCAAGTGCTCTACTCTTCAAGCGTTCAGTGCTCTACATTTTAAGTAAATATTCTAAATGGCAGCAGTTTTATTTGCCTATTTGAAATCATGCAGTTTACAAAGTTGAAACTCAACCTTATTCACCAATATCCTATAACTGTTTGCAGAAAATGTCAGGCTGTATAAGTGGAACGTTTCATTCCATCCGAAACAGAACACACTTTCAAAATGTTCCCTAAGACAGTCATGCATGCATCTGACTAATGTTGTGAGATATCGATGGACAATGAATTTGTTGACCGTAGCGCCAATTAATCCAATGTTTCTCTCTTAAAAGAACGAAAGGATTAATAAAGTGGCCTATTATTATTATGATTTACTCTGTGCAAATTCGAATCCCGCAATGGATTTTTCAGTAAACGTAAAGATGTAACAGACATATGTTATCTAGAAGTATTTCTAGATAAATATTGTCAATTCGAATGACGATTCGCAATTTTCGGTCAACACTACTTACAGGAGATCCACCATGTCCCGGTATATCCTTCCCGTCCTACGGACGGCGCCTCTGTAATTACCAGAAATCGAACACCGTTCGAGCAAGAAAAGACGCGGCGCTGAAAAAGTCACGGTGGGGAATATCGAATTTAACACCTGACGCGAATATTACACCATGGCCGGAAAGCTGCGCGAGCTCGTGCAAAACTTTATCACCGTATACACGAGTACACGTTAAACTTATCGTGTCAACGGATCGCGATCGACAACACGGTATCCCTCCCTCACTGTTTACAACACTGCAAGTGCTAATCGAGAGAGTCTGATTCTGTCGACCCTTCCGACGGTCGTCTGCCGAACTGCCTGCGCCGCGCCACCAAGTTCATGAACTTTTGTCACAAAACGTTCGGAAGGGTTCGCGAGGCCCTTCGACGAGAATCGCGACGATGTCGGCGGCTATCCACATTGTCCCGATGGCAAGGCAAAAGGGCACGCTGTCAAAGGGAGCGCTGGGCGATTCGCGTGGGCAACTGCCGCTAAACTGAGGCCGTCCGCGCCGTGAGGCACACCTGAATCCTACAGCATCGGTCACTACCTTGCTGCGGCAGGTAACAGCCTCTATAGTGGCGTCGCTATAGTGTATACATATATTATGACGTGTACACCGGGTGGCGCGGACGAACGATCCAACAGGCGCTCGACCGTGGCGTCCGTGAAGAGCGGCGATAACAATACACGCGGCTGACAGCCGCTATTAATGGGAGCTACCTTCATCTTGTCTACCTTAGCGCGAACGAATCGCTGGGAAATTAAGGGGGAAAGCGTCTACGCGCTGCGGAGGAAATGGCAAGTGATTCGAGCAACGATAAATTGTGTGAAGAAGTTCACAGGACTATTATTGATGTTGTATAGAGCATTACAATATCATTGATATTGTATAGAGCAGGGTTTGTCAACACTTTGTGGGATTAGGGACACTTTTGGAAAGGGATAATTCTTCTCGAGCCGCTTGACTTCAAGAGCTGATCGATGAACAATTTTCGAAGCGAAGTGAAAGAATATAAAAAAGTAGTAATACTCAGGCGACTAGAACTTCGATTTTATTCAAACTATAAATGATTTGATTTTGGATTGTTCATTTGGCGATAAACACATGCTGTGAGAAAATACATGTGCTATAGAGCAGGGGTGTCAAACCTTTTACATTCCCTGGGCCACATTGGATGAAGACGAGTTGTTTTGGACCCAACATAAAATACACTAACACTAGCTACAGCTGATGAGCAAAAAGACGTAGAATACATAGTTAACAAATTTAAATAATTTAAACTGATCAATTCATGATTTTTTATTATAAAAGTAATAGACAAAATAGCACCATGAAATTAGTGAAATGTTTGACATTGTTTTTGAGACACTAATGCTTCGATGGAAGTAGTTGCGATTCCCGTAATCTCATAAAATTTGTAAGTTTATGATTTTTTGTTGGGCATCTTGGACATGCCTGCTATAGAGGTACAAGTCTTGCACCTTACATTACATTAGAGTAATTCATTTTTCTATGTAGCACTTTTTCGAAGGTGTCGGTTTAATTTTTTTTTATTAAGAAGCAGGTTGATTTCATATTTTGCTGATATTTGCTGTCTGTCGGTATGCCGCCTCGAAATTGGCATCGATATTTCTAATCATTAAAACGAAATAGCCAAAAAAAAAGTTCATCTACAATATTCCTGCGGAGGGCACGGCTTTGGATTTACAAAGTACGAACGATTGCATTAACGATTGATGACGGAATTATATAAATTAACTCTCGTCAAACTGTGTAACTTTAAAGCCACATACTCGACATCTCTATTTTCTTAATCTCATTTAATTTTTTAACGTTAATTTACTGTAGCATTTTGTAGTTGTATCATCCGTTGCAAGCAATGTGTTTATTGAACCCAATCATTTATTGTGAATTAAAAGTCACAAATCTTTTCTTATAATAGACTGAAATGGTATAAGTACTATTCACGTCCAGAATTAAGTCTCTTGATACGGCACAGGGGTAAGACAGACCCGCAGCGCTCCCCACGTGTAACGCCAGAAGCTCGAGCCTGATAGGTTACGTACGCTTTCTTTGTCAATATACGTGAACGATACAGGTATCTAATTGGTTCGAATTCGGTTCTAATGTAATCTGGCCAATTACACCCGCATTCCTTACAGGAGACTTCATTCTGGCCGCGAATACTACATATCGATGACAAATATGCCTCATTACATGCACCTATGAAAGGACAGACAGTTTTTATATGAATGATCTCTATGCGCCATTTGTTAATATCCACATTGAGTTCCATAGGCCTAGAAAGAGTCGTGTTTCAGATGTCTCATTTAGAAGAATAAGAGAACAATTGGAAGATCTTCAGTAAAAGAAAGTTTGGACTAGCGTTTCTTACAATAAGTTTGCTGACGTGTGTTTTATTGTATGGCAGCAACTGTTACGGCAGATGTGTTTGGTGCTTGCTAATATGTATTATGAAATATTAGGTACAAAATGCATCGAACGCCTTCGACTTGTTTACATTAGTTTAGTGTGACACCGGTGGTGCATATTCATCTTGTGTACAGAGTGTTCGGCTGCTGCATGTAAATATTTTAAGGAGTGATTGTTGAGGTGATTCTGAACAAAGTTTTCTTGTACGAAAATGCTGGTTAAGGCTCGGTTTTTGAATTATTAAAGATAAACACTGACCAATCAGAATGTGCGCTCATCGGCGAGAGTGTTCAAGGTCGCGGTTGAGCCTATCACGATCTTCTGTCGGCTGAGCGCGCTCTCCGTTTAGTGTTCTTCGTCAATCATTCAAAAACGAAGTCTTAACCAACATCTTGATAAAGAAAAAGGTTGTTCGGAGTAGCTTCAGTAATCACCCCTTAAAATATTTGCATGAGGTAGCGAAACACCCTGTATGTGGAAACCCTGCTTCGTCAAGGCAATACACCCAGATTATGTTTATTGTTTAATATTTTTTCGTGTTTCTTTTTAAATGTGCTGGTGAAGAGTGGTTCAACCCTTCGCACCTTGAAATAAGCAAGTATGCTTACGATAATAACGATAAGCTTTGTCGTTATCCGGCGTATAAAGTACGAATCGCAAAGACGTACTTAGATGATTTAGATGTTTGATTTGAATAATTACTCTAAATATTAGCAAACCTCGTCGCAAGATGCGCGAAACGAAAGGAAATAGAAACCCTTCAAGCATCGGTGTTCGCAACGACTTCACGACACCTTGTATAAGCGTCGCAGGTGAACAGAATATAGAGTGAAACAGAGAACGTTGTTACACTATTATTTCTATGCTGTTTCCCGGGGCCCCTGCTTCGCTTCGTCTCACCTGCTCGCTCGTCTGTTTCTCCCGTGTTCGTGAACCAGCACTCCCCGCCCTTCTGCATGTATGTATGTATATTACAAAACAAAAATTTTGCATCGGCAGCACAAAAGGGGCCAATCGAGGCATACCAGGCTTCCTCTTATTTCTCGTACAACCGACTCTAACAGTATTATTTCGGCGAGGCAGCTAATTAATTAGAAGCGGGTTATAAGTAGGCGTGCTGTTCTCACGTTTTCAGCACCGGCTTCTGAGCGCGAACTGCGACCGAGGCGATACATGCTACTATTGTACATATATTATTATAATTTTATTAATTACGCGGATTTCCTTCGATAGACGCCGGATAAACGTTCAATGGTAGCGGAAGTGCCGCATATTTGGAATACTAGTTTGTCTAACATAAAAAATTACAGCAAGGGATTGGAAGGAATAAATCTGAATAACATTATATAGAAGCTAGTAGACTTTTGTATTTTAAGCTCTCACTAGTAATGAAAAACAAAAAGCATTTGAAACTTTAGTCTAGTTAAAAAAAATGGCATGAAGTAACTATGTATCTTGCTACGGTGTAGGTATTGTGGAACTTACATTAATTAGAAAAATAGGTGGATAAAAATATTATTGGCCTTTGTGATCTATTTAGGCGTAAAAGTCGCAACATAGAGGTGATCATCTTAGGTAAATATCAATTCTAAGTCATAAATTTTACTTGCTGTAATCACAAGTGTAACATCCGGATCCGTGTAAACAACACATTCACAGTATAACCACGTTTCACACACAGAACACTGCATCTACCCTTTTCCTCTTTTGTTGTATTTCACATTGCAGAGGAGGCACACAGTTAAAATTTATAATAATTCAAGTTTCACGAATTTTTCGTACTCAATGCCATGCGAATGTCGCGATATCATAGGTCGTTGGGCCCGCCATGACCTTAGCTATCATATCGCTATATCAAAAATATGTAGTCCACCTTAAAAGAACTTCGACGGTTTTGAAACCTCGAAAAAAGCTTCGCGGCTTTTTATTTGAATATCCAAATACCAAATAACTTATTCTTTAAATTTTTATTTAAATATTGCCCAACACTGATCGCATCGTATTCTTTTCTGTGCAAGTAATCTACTATAGCATTCAGAGAAGATTCTTCGGACGATTTTGGTAAAATTACTTATTACTTCGACTTTGCGACAAACTCTGTTCACAGATTGCCTATCCACAGAAAGTAGAGTACAGCGACGAAAGCGCCGTAGAAGATCAGAAAATACATGGACACGAAGACCGTGATTAACAGTTCGCATATTCTTCTCACGTCCATGTTTGCAGAATGCTCGTGCCTCCGGATAGGGATGGATATCTCGCGGCGCGAAACGTGTGCGATTTGCATTCAACTCCGCTCCCCTGGGTCATGCGAATTCGTGGACAACGAGAAGCTCAAAACGACCGTAACAAGAATTTCCTCCCGAGCGCATTCAATTTTCCTTTTTTTTTTTTATTATTAAATGATCAAGAAACAAAAGAATACTTATGCTATATTCGCGAGCTGCTTGTAAGGCGTGAAAATGACGTTTCCTTTTTATTTAGTACTATTAAGTGATTAAGTGTCTACATTTCTTTGCCTGACAATTTAACGGTGGTCACTTTGAGCTGATAAACAAGTGGCTGCTTCGAATAACGTGTTTGTACTTTGTACGTATTTCTGGCACGTTCACCGGCACGGGATCGCGAGCAAAATTTCTTCTTATCGACAATTTCGTGTTTAAACTCTGATACGGAAACGATACCGCGTCCGCGTCGCTGTTAATACTGCCGTTTCACGGCGTTCGCAGGTTTCACGAGAAACGCTCGGATTGGTTTCATGCGGGCCAGTATGCCAATGGTTTCGATAATCGATAGGCTTATCAACGTGTATGTATAATAGTGTAGTGTCGCTGGCTGGCACGTTGGGCGATGCGTGTGTGCCTTTTAATTGTGCGGGTCAAATGCTGAGAAGTTGTACCTGTGTTAAGCTTTGCGTTTAATTAAGACGTTAGCTATGAAATGAATGTTTTTTTTTTCATTTCTCGAAATCAGGATTTTATACCAAAATTGGGTAATTTTTCACAATACCATACATCGTTTTTGTCATTTCCTAGATAGTCCTCTTAGCTTTCAAGACGAATTCCTTCTTTGCTCAAGGTAAATTAAAATAGAATAAAATTAAATGAAAATTCATAAAATAATTCCGCATTTGAAGAGTTATGAGTAATATCTATTTATTATTATTTACAAAGTCAACATGATTATTGTGAAATTTGTTGAACTTGTTCTTGGGAAGTAATGATTCATTTCTATAGACATCCTTCATGTTTCAAACACTTTGTACATTTGTTTAAAAAATTGCGTATCGTAAAATTTAGATTTATAACAGTTAAGACATAATGATTTAGTACTACTAGTTTCATCTTCTTTTGTCAAAGAAGCACCTGAACCAAATTTGGCCTGACGGTGTACTAAAATGTTAAAAATGTGACAAAATCTTTAAATGCAGTAAGTAGAATGAACTGTCAATATCATACTCCTCATATTTTACTACAAGCAAAACGTTTCCGAGACTAATAGGAATTTCTTTGCTTCTTGCCTATTTATAATTACCATTTCTATTACAAAGGAAACCCGGTTACTAATATTCTTAAATTCATGAATTGTAAGAGTAAATCGTAATCGAATTACACAATTTTATAATGCAGTCAGAAGCCGTTTGCACGGTACCCTGAAACATAGTTTCAAATCCGCGAAGATAGTGTTTCTACTTTCATTAAAGTCTCCAATCTGACCGATCTAGGCATATTACACGGATATCTTTTACAAGATCGTAATTCATTAAATGCGCGTTATAATATCACGGAGTCGGCCACGGAGTTTCGAATACAATTCGTTCCACTTCGATTTTACATGTTAATGCCGTTGCTCGAAGCGTGATGTTGAAACAAAAGGATTATAGTTTCATTTACATTCACGCCAAGCACGTGATTACGCGTCTTGAACGAACGCGAATCTATAAAGCATATCAATTGCGGGAGGAGGGCGCGGGAAAGCGAAATGTTAGCTCGCTCTTACGATAATAATTAGTGTACGTACAGCTATTAGTTGTACGTACAGCTATGGCAGTGCCTTTCAACGGTAAATATATTTCGTTATTTCAATTTGAATAGCTAAATGCTCAATCCTTGAGTGAAATATGTGGTTGATCTTAGAATCGAGATTTTAATACTATTCTTTTTATTTATTAATGCATCATTAAATTATGTTGTAGGAAATTTAAAAAAAATTTTAAGGTATGTAATCTGTGATTTTCGATTTAAAAGTATATTTTTGTTTTTGGGTCATTTTGAATCAACATTAATTAATGGTCGAAAGTGCAGGCTGTTTGGGTATGGCGTGTTGATATTTTGAGAGGTGAGTGCTGAGGTGATTTTGAATACCGTTTTCCTAGGCTAAAATGCTGGTGGTACACTCAACCGCGGTCTTGAACGCCCTCTCGGCTGAGCGCGCGCTTTGATTCTTTACTGTATTTTATTAATAATTTAAAAACGCGACCTTAACCAGTATTTTCGTACAGGAAAACATTGTTCAGAATCACTTCAACAATCACCCCTTAAAATATTGACATGCAGTAGCCGAACACTCTGCTTTCGATTTACCAGGGCGATTGTCAATTAGATTGCGTTAGAAACCATGAGTGAACTATGGTCGTTAAGCTCAGAATAATTCAGTTTCTTTTAATAATAAAATTGGATCGTTTGTCAAATCGTTTGCATTGTGAAAGTTTCATTCATGCTCGCTTTTGTTTAATTATCTCTAAATGAAAGGTGAAAAATGAAAAATTGTCAGGCAGAAAAACAACTACTACTTGTCATTGAAGTTAACACAACAGCACTTTCTATTTATAATAATTATAAGGTAATATTTGGAGGAAAATATTTAATATATTATTAAATTAAATTAAATATTTAATTATTAAATGTTCTTGTCCTCATGTATCAGTTGCCACATACATATATATGTATAGAAAAGGATGGTTAAGTTATTAGTAAAAGTGAAGAAACATTGATGCTTACATACCTTGAGCATCAAATTGACGTCTTCTTCGAAGCATACTTCTCCCTTGCGAAGATCCAGGACCAGTTCTTCCGTGGTTATCGTCGAGCGGCTCATCTTCCCCTGCACTTGTTGCACTATCGCGTTGCACTATTTCATCACTTCCGATTGTCGATGTAGCCGCGCCACTTCCGCTTCCACCGAAGAATTTTACTTTCCTGGTCAAGTCTACGTACCCGTGTATACCACTCTCGCTTAATCTGGCGAGGAAAAATACGAACATGAGATACGAAAAGCTTTGACTGCTCTTAAAATATATAAAAATTTGAGCTATACAAGGTGTTTCGCTACCTCATGCAAATATCTTAAGAGATAATGTTTTTGATTTATTAACAAAAACACTGAACAATCACAGCGCGCCCTCAGCCGAGAGAAGATTGTGTTACGTTGAACCGCGGTTTTGGACACTTTCGCGGCTGAGCGCGCGCTCTACGCGCGCCCTGATTGGTCAGCGTTTTTCGTTAATAATTCAAAAACGAAGCCTTAACCAATATTTTGGCAGAGGAGAGAGTTTTCAAAATTGCCTCAGCAATCGCTCCTTAAAATATTTGTTCGAGGTAGCGAAACATGCTGCATATTAATTAATAGAAGATGAGGTGGTAATATGGTCCCCTCGTGACTGTCATATTTGTGACAAAGATATCCAGCGACCACTGGTATCATCTGTAGCATCTAATATTTGAAGACAAACATATTTACCCTATACATATATCGCGTAGCTGTTGCTAATAATAAATAGACTGCGGATTTTTGTACAAACTGATATTTTTGGGAATATACTAAACAAACCAGAAACTTTGTAGAAAATTATTTCGCCTATCAGATGTTATAAAAAGCATTATAATTCGGATATTTTTTCATATTACGTAAGATCTGTGCGATTTTGCTGCTTTAAAATGTCTATAATTGCATAAAAATCCGCAGTCTAATAATAAGCATTTATAACACAAGTTACGAAACAAAAGTTTTTTTGTCCCCCGGGAAAAGCAGTATGTTTTGAAAACTGAGTGGTCGAAGTATTGTGTTGGTATAAATGTGATAAAAGGTACGTAGAATCGATATGTTTAACTACCCTAATAGGTGCTATTATTTGTAGAAAACGAGATGCTGTCCAATCAAATTACGGACCTCACTTGCAGTAACATGCCCTGTCATTATTGGTTGGGTCTGTCATTCCCTAAGACTGCCGCGTGACGTAGTAGTGCATCTCGGTTGGGACAAATATTATTTGTACCATTCGAGATACCGAGCTCCACACGAACCTCGGCAAACTGAACAACATAGGGGCAAGGGGGGGTAGGACTTTTGCGCATCCTAATTCCACCCAGTCGCCCCAACGCTTACGTCGTAGCAGTCACAAACATATGCGTAATGTCACATATGTACTATAACTACATATGAACATATTGTTTGTCCCCGGTTGGGACAAATAATAGATTGCCATTAGCGAGACCAATGGCATCAACACCAGCCAAAATCGAGTCGAGTTTCGCCGTCGACACGCAGCGTCACATTAAAAGTCTAATGGCGGTCAACTCTTCGCAGCGTTTCGTTGGTCACCAAAACGCAGCCAACTTTTACTGTTTGAATCAGGGTTATCGAGCTGGCGGCTTTTTTTCAAAACTGTAGAAGAAGAGAATAGTGCGTCTTCTGTCATACACACTTCCCTTAAACGAATTTCTTTTTGCACGATTCCCAAAATCGCTAGCCGCCAGTTCAATACAACGTATGGTGCGAACAGTTGATCGCCATTAGGCTTTTAATGTGGCGCTGCATTTCGACGGCAAAACTCGTCTCGATTTTGACCGGGTCAACATGTTAACCTACCTGGCTTGGCTAACAGGGTAGATCATTTGATCTATGACATTTTCAAAAATATAGTTAATGTTTCTGAACTTATACCTGCTAGTAAATTGACCCCCCCCCCCCCATAATGCAGGATATTATGAAAATTAACTTCATCTTCTTCTTTAACGACTTGTACTGTTTACGGCTGGTAACTTGGGATCTGACTTTCACAGGGGCAAGGGGCGAAAGCCATTTGTTTTGCCTGTCCTCACTCCAGACCAATCTTACCCCTCACTCAGATGCTGAGTTACCAGCCACGAACAATACAAAGCTTGACATCTCTCAAAATACATCTCACTCGCCATAGCTGTTAGATAGGAGCCTCGTCCTGTGTGAAAATATTGTGATGGTCTACACCTTATTGTCGCAGAGCGAATGCAAATCATGCAAAGAAGAAAAATATGAATGCGACTTTTGTTTATGAACAATGTAAGTTACTTTAGTCATTTACTTTTGATGTCTAATGCAACCATAAACTTAGTTTTTATGATTTTTTATTGGGGACCATATTACCCTCACCTTTGTAAGTATGCCGAAAATGATGCATTTTTACACATACACACACACATTTTAAATTGAATTAAATTGTATTTCCTTTTTTGTTCCGGGGTTTGTTACTGGTAATGATGGATCAAATTTTAGAATGAAATATAAAACTGAGTTCCAAATTACCACTTCTTCCTGTATTTAATATTCGAAAAATTGACTTATGGATAACATAAAGTAATTATCTTTATATAATGTTATTTGTTATTCTGTTATATTTAAAATAAAAAGTAGAAAAATATAAAGCAAGTAGACTGCGTTTCCGAGTAATTGTCCAGGAGCATCTGTCTATTGCTCTCAATTGGCCACCTGAGAGCACTCTCGACAGCAGCTATCGGGAAAAACTGTCAAATGAACACGCAACCTTACAGTTCTTTAACATAATAATACACTATGAAAACAAGACAAAAACTTTACCATTTTCAACAAAATACCAATACATTACTGAACTACGGAAATATTCAGGCTTTATCATTTGAAGAACTTGAAACTGCATGTCAAACCAATTACCTGAACTGTTTAGGATCGTACGTCTAAAGCATACAATAATAAAACTGTCATTTTTAGTCCGTGAGAATCTGTTCTTTCGATAATGATGAATAGACTGTGGATATTCATGCAAATGCATATTTTCATTGATAACAAGTAAAACAATGAAACCTGGACAAAAGTATGTTTCGTAATTGGAGTATTCTAAAAACACATCTTTTATTTTTCACTTTTTGGATAACACATATGTTTTGCATATTTATGTTCTTTGCCGTGTGCATGCATATATCATACTCCTCTGAATCATCTAATTCGTTAAATTAATTTAATCTATTAGTCAGCACTTGTATCATAACCGGATAGTGTTGATACTTGAAAGTAAATAGTAAAATGAGCTTAAATAGATTTGAATATACCTACATACATTTTATTTTTCATGTTAATAGGTAATTCTAAGTTTTAAAGAAAAAGATACCGCTGCCGTTAAGACCGCACAAGAAGTGCCTCAACAGAACGAGCTCTTCCAAGAATGTAATGTTTTCAGAGGCTCATTTAAACACCTTGCCAGCTACGATTCAGAAATTGGAAACCATAGGTTTACCACTAGATCATTCAACAGGAATATATATGCAATGTATAGTTCAATTGGAAAACATCCCTGGTGATTGCAGAGAGAAAAATAAAATGGAAATAAGTGCTACGTTACAAAAAACAAATGCAGGGTTTGCGAAAGTAAGAAAAATTTCATGTAATTGAAGTGGTGGATTTGTTGAAGAGCCGATGCATGTGTCACAACACTGCTTGAGTAAATTTAAGTATGCACCGCGCGGTCGTTTTCGGCGGGCAAATTAATTTTTATCAACTAACACCATCAAATTTAGAAAAAAAATGCTTGTAATATACTGGAATCTAAGGATAATAGATCAGAATGAAATGTTTACTGACACTTACCATTACACTGACCACTTAATATAGTACATGCCTGATGTCGCGCATATTTGCATATTTTTCGCGCATAAACATCCGCAGTCCAGTGAATTGTATTCTTATCACGTGTATATCACGCTTTAATCACAGTAAACGCTCAGTTTCACTTTTTGAAGCTGACACGATTTCAATTACACCCACCTTACACTTTCGCTGCCGCTGCTCTCGTATCTGGCACTGCTATTAGATTCCCTCCTGGTCCTCGTAATCGCGTCTCGTATTCTTTGGGATGCTGAACACGAATCACTAGTCTTTCGAGGAAGTGCCGGAGTTGGCTCGCTCTCGCTCTCCCTTGGGCTGTACCTCGAGGATCTTGTGCTCAGCGGACTTGCTTCGGGAGATAAATGCTGCAAAAATTCAATATTTATGTTCTTATATAATCGTGCAATGGGCAATAAAAAAAATTATCCAATTTTAGATAGAATAGTGCATTTTTTCTTTAGCCAGGGATAACTCGAACCGAAGAGTTATCCATTTCAATTAAATTTCTGTAAAATGTAGCTGCTCAAAGAGTATCTAATACGTACATATATATACATTGTAAATGAAGGGTGTTTAAGTTGTGCCACGAGATTTTAGGACAATCCTTGAATTTTGTAAAAGATTATTCAAGCAAAAGTTGAACTCTCGTGCATTTAAATGCGTGAAACTTTCATGAAGAAGAATTAGTATATTTATATTTATTTTTGACAATGTAAATATCATTTCAAATGGATTAAATATGCATATATAGTGCTATTGTTAAAAAAACCAAATGATAACACCAGTATCTCCGAAAAAGATATATTAGAAAAATGTTGAGGCTTAGCTATGGTCGGTTTTGCTGTAAGTAGGTACAGTTCACTTCACGTATTTTGTAAAGTGCAGAGTATGCACATGCATTTCGTAACTTTTTTGATATAGTCATTTCTTGAAGAAGGTGATGTTATTAAATAATTGATGGATGTAAAGAATATCAAAACTGAAACAAGTTATATCAATATTTTTCATTCCATGCAAGCAATCTTTTTCGTAGTAGTAAAATGTATGATAAAACGTACACTGGAGCAGCGTTTGTTGGGAGTATCATCCGTGTCATCAGGATTAGAAAATTCCTCTTTGGAGAACTTCCGTCGTACCTGAATAAAAAACGAAAATAAACGTTTTAGTTTTGCACGATAAATGCGTACGCTAAGAAATACTATTCTAGCAGAATTCTAGTAATCCTTCTATCCTTCAAAACCTCTAATTGAAATTTATTTAATAACAAATCTCCAAACTATTGAATCTTTTCAAAAGTCTGCATTTTATTTGAATACATTGTAATTCATGTTAAACACATCTCTATAGTTTTGTACCATAGCGCAACGCATATCTTACATTTTCGAGCTCCAGTTTTGGTATCAATATGTGACCAGTCAATTGAATGCAACGATAGAGTGGTTGGTTTTTACCCACAAAATAAGTTAATAAAACACACATAAAAGACTATATATGTATACTTTATAAATATAATGTAGTGACAAGTGTGACAGAAAACATTAGTATACTGATTGTATAAATTTGCTGTTAGAAAATGCAAACGTTACATTAGCGATTCAGCTTACTCCAGCTCGTTATCTCTATTCGAAAATCATGGGTAAGTATGTGGACTTCTGAAATTACTTGATGCTAACAGTAAGCTGCTAATTAAACAATCGTTTACTAACCACTTGAAACTCATCCGACTTCCTCCCATGGCTAGCATCCTTTCTTTCAAACGCGGCAGTAACATCAGACTCAGAGCTCTCCAGCAAACTTTCAGCAGCCTCTTGCATGGAGGCTGCGTTCTTATCGTTCCCCAAAGCTTCTGCTTCTTCGACCATCCAGCCTTCACCTTCGTCCGTCTCCGTGGCGAGTTTCTCCACTTCCGCCTCCTTTTCTCCTTTCTTCGCGCCCTGTTGCTCTTCCAGCAGTTTCTCGTCGGCGACGACCACGTCGGGCATCGTCCCTTCGTTGGCCACCGCTTCGACTCTCACTCCTTCGTGCTGTTCAACGCGCGGTCCTCCTTCGCCGTTCCTCGACGACTTGCCATCGAGACTCTCCTTGCTGTCGTACTTGCACGACACCCTCGCCGGCCTGCCTTGTTCGTGCACCGTCGATTTCGACTTGGACACAGCCGAGGCGCCCACGCGTTGTTCCTCCGTCCTCTCCTGCTTCTCCTCTCTGCCGGCTTGCTTTCCTTTTGCAGCGACCACCGCGCTGCTCGCATTTGAATGCCCGCACTCCCGGCCCACGTCCTCGCGGCTGTTGTCCCGTCGGAACAGTCTAATGCCGTGCTTGGAATCCTCCTTGCTCGATAACTGAGACGTAGAACCTCGCGTCTCCTCCTTCGAGTCCCTTCGTGCTAACTTGGACGCGATGCGAATGTCGTCCTTGCTGTCCTGCCGTTTCAGTCGCTCCTCCTTGTTTCTGGGCGAAAGCAGTTTGGGAATAAAACTAGGCAGACTTATGTCCTCGCGGCTGCGTCTTAAATCGTCAGTGCTTCCTCGATATCTGGAAGATATCATGCTGCGGTCAGTGGAATTGAGATTTTGTTACGTGCACACACTACGTAACTAAATTAAAGAATTACAAAACCTCGACCTTCCTGTCTTACATTAAAGCGTGAATCCTCTACTTTAACAGCCTTGAACACAATTCTTTCACAAATCGTTTTTTGTTGCAGAACAAAATAGCGTTTGTTGTTTGCAAATTTCATAAATGTCACGAATACAAACGACCGTACAAAGTTTTGGAACTTTTCGGGGCGATTCATGTTTAAGTGCCTTTATAGAGGGAAGTTTCCCCTATACCATGAGCGCTGGAACATTGATGTACGATTTCTTCTCTCCATT
The DNA here is from genome assembly GCA_023838395.1 of Holcopasites calliopsidis. Taxonomy (NCBI): domain Eukaryota; kingdom Metazoa; phylum Arthropoda; class Insecta; order Hymenoptera; family Apidae; genus Holcopasites; species Holcopasites calliopsidis. Next base: position 158,241 of record JALHAQ010000063.1, read on the forward strand.
TCATCGCATGAAACCTTGACGCTTGAAAGTAGGACAAGGTAGATTGTTGTACTATTCTTTTTCTTACGAAATCACAACAATTCAAATATCGACGAATTTTCGGTTGAGATTTTGTGATCCTTTAATTTTGTTGCGTCGTCTATTTATGATTTCGTGTAGCTTTTATTGGAGCGCATGTTTTGAAGAGTAGTTACATTGTTATCTATTAAAGTGCCCTGTATACTTGCTTGTTAATAAATTCGCTTGTAAAATGCACTGCACTGGTAGAAGCATCATACTTCCACGTGTTTGTATTTAACAAATTACTGTAACTCAATAGTCTATACTTTCCCTCATGCTTCAATTATTGTTGTGCATATTTTTAATATTTTTTCTTTTCTTTTCTTCTCTACATCCATTTGTAATAAGATCAGGTTGCAATCTAGGAAAAATGTCTAGGTTGTATTTCTCAAACCACATGGTATTTTCTCAAAAATGTTGTAAATACAATGCTAAATTGAAAACGTACTTAAATATGCTCTATGCAAGAAAAAATGTAATACAGGAAATAAGAAAGCTAGGGCTCCCAGAATACTGAGGACCGATACTGAATGTATATTGCTTGCAAGTGTAATATTTTTCGGAAGACGGATTTTAAATATGCAGTGCATATTGATCTAGCAAATAGGGAACAGGAAAAGTATTGTGACTACAATGTAACTGTGTCTTAGCTTTCTAGCTGCACTTAAGTTATTCTTATTCGTAAAGACTCGACTGTTACTTACTGCTATAATAACCATACTTTATGCTTTTGCTTTACTGTGTACAAGCAAGCAAATATTTCAATTAATACGTGCTTAAGAAAAGTGTTTAAAACTATAATATTTATAAACCTTATGAACTTATGAGAAATTTGATAGAATATCAGGCATTGTCTTCTTTTTCTTGCTAACTTTCGCTCTTTTAGAACAAATTCTTCCAATCGCAAAAACCAAAAGTAACAACGACTATGTTGAGCAATGTTTTTGTTGCGGTTTGCGAAAATCTGCAAGGTTTTACAAAAAACCGGAACCTTCGATTACCGAAGTATCTTTATTTAGTAACGTCCTACATTCCAAACGGAAGAATGCATTGTCAGAAGGTGCCACTATTGCGCACGACAGCACATTTTTATATTTCTCCCACCCACGACATTAATATTGGCAATGTGCACATTAACATACTTTTATCTTTGCGTAAACATTTGAAGCATGACTTAATATCGAACCGATAGAAAACCGATATTAATAACGCAGTGATGAAATATAAATACGACAGCAAAATACATTTTTGAAATTAGAACACATTACTATTCTTCTACTTTATCTTATTCAACGTAATTTTTAGAACATTTGCGTATAACTTGAACTGAACGAAGGCTACCATAGAAGCATTTTCTAATAAATTAATAATATTTAATTAACAGTTAATAAAAGATTTCGAAACGAATTATAAGAATCGACCGACAATCTTGAAATATTCCGTCCACTAAAAATCCGTCTATATTTTTAAAAAGTTGTAACATAAATCACGCCATCATGCAAATTCATTGAAATCTATGACAAAAAGCAAGCCCATAGTAATTAGCAAGTTGTAATAGATACCTTTGAGGGATGAGAGAACGTTTCGGTGATTCCTGCGGGCTTCTAATGTCCTCGAATTCCTTGGAGCTCCTTCTGAATATGGGAATACTCGACTTTCTGTCCCCATGCTTCGTCTGACAGGATTTAATTTCCGGTGAAATCAGCTTCGACAGGATTCTCGGTGGTTTAATCAAAGAAATTCTCAGATTGCTCGGTTCTTGGCCACCGGTCGTCGACTCCTCTTGTTCATCGATTTTCGTTTTATTCCCCCCCGTTGCAAGAGATCGTTCATTTCTCTTCGACTTTATGGCATCTAATGATGGCACTTCCTCTTCTTGTTTATCGGGCAACTTTTCCACGCGTTTCGCATTCGTTCGTTCGTTCAGATCAGTTCGGGGAGCGTTTTTTTCGAGTGCAATCGATTCGCTTCTCCCTGTTGTATCTTCGCATTGATTATCTTTCGCGGGACTCGTGCATTGGTCAGACTGTTCGTTCGACTCGTTGATAAATGATTGGCTTTGATCGGAGTTCGATGTTTCTCTGTCAAGAGACTTCACGATTTCGTGTTTGGCAATGATCTCTCGGTACTCTCGGTGACGAGGCGGTAAGCTCCGATATACGCGCAGCTCCGGCGATTTTCTTGCCGCCGACCAACGTACAGGTGGACCTGTATGCAAAATGTAGCCATTAATTTACTGCACCTTTCGGGATGTGAAATGAAATGTTCGTTTAATATAGGATACGTAAAGAATGTTTCATTAGAGGGTAATTAATGTAGTTTCTTCCTGGCTTACTTCATTGACCGATTGATTTATTATTAAAGGAATATGTAGGTTTTCTATTTGTTGTATTTTGGCAATATTAAGTACAGCTAAATTAAATAATACTGCATTTATTGTAATATTTCTACGAATAACACAAATTTATTCAACAGGGGGGCAATTGTATCAATCTTGTGTCCCTTAGATTTTTACATGAATTTGGTTAAAAATAAGAGCAAAGGAATTAAATGACTTAATTTATGCTACAAGTACCGTAAATCCTTTTCAGATGTTCAACTTTTTACAGAAGATGAGCGTGGAACGTGAGAAATCAACGATATCTATAATTATTCGTAATACCTATTTATACTATGAAGTAATAATATTCTTTACATGAATTGTTAAAATATTCAAAACCCACACAGTCGGCATACGTAATATTCTATCAAATTTTAAACACATGATTTGTATAAGGAGATTGAGGAGACTTGATACATGTAATTTTATATTTCCCACCAAATAAACAACAGAGAATTGTAAGTTATAGTATACATTCATTTAAAATTTGTTTATTGTAGGATGTGTGTGTCTTTGCTGCGAGACCTAAGTTTTTACCAAACTTTTGCATATAAATTATGTGTTTATCACTGTGCATTGACTTTTTTTTTAATAAAATATCAATTATTTTACATATTTATAAGTTCAATATTACGTACATATAATTCAACTTTCGGTGTTTTCAGTTTAAAGCTGAGTGTTATTAGAATTATTGTTTTTAAATGTTATGTTTGTGGAGGTTTGAGACATATATTCAAGGGTGGCTCGATAGATGTGTCACACCTCCTCAAAGAAATCTAACCCTACGTAATCTGTAATAGATATTCAATAGCAAACAAATTATGATGAAAAGTATAGGGAAAAGGGGGGGTCTATTTTTAAAAATTTAGGACGGGGTCTATTTAAAAAAAAAATAATGTTAGCTTTCTTTCAATTATGAAATCTGAAAAAACAAACGTTCAATATTAGTATACCAGTATCGGTTTTAGTAAATTTGTAGCATTATTATGCGTGTAACAGTCACTTTTCTGTTTTGTAGAATGACTGTTGAATTTCAACAGATTAACTATACTTTTCGACATATTAAATTCTTCACCAATTAGTCAAGCTCTTAAAGCCTTTATTTCTGTGTTTGAAAACATTATTTATAAACAAATGAAGGTATTGTTATTCACTTAGTGTAGCCATCACATTTGGGGCAAGACGGGGACATTCGCATAATCCGTAGTTTGACCATATATACAGTCACCGCATAACGTAGGGGAAAATCCAATATATTGGACCACTTAAGAAAGTATTTCCATAAATCGGAAACGGGTTCACAGTTTTTTTTTTAATTTGAGAATAATGTCAGCACTGTAATTGGGTACACACAGGGTGAATCTGGAAACTGGGACAGGTTACTGCTCTTTTTTAAGTAAAAATAGAAAAAATCATTAGGCATAATACGTCCTAACTTCCTATTACCTTATTTTTTATGTGGATACGTGGATACACCCGCCATTTTTTTTTTATTAAGCCAGTCGATCCCTTTTACTATCTTACGTATAAAAGTACTAACCCATGGTCATTGAAATGTCAATACTTCAATTACTAAGGTATTCGAATGTTTCGCCATTGCGCTTTAATAATTTTGTAACGCGTTTTTTTCAAATTTGCCATTACATGTTTTAACGATAACATTTTAAATGGTGCACGGTATCAGCATTTCTTACAATACACATTGCCCACACTTCTTGATAATGTTCCGTTGCGGCAAAGATTAATATTAAAATATTATCAGCAAGATGGTGCATCAGCTCATGACGCCCGAATTTAACCAAGGCAAATGGTTTGATACTCATAGCCTTACGCCATGGCCACCTTATTCACCGGATTTGAATCCATTGGACTATTTTCTTTGAGGTTGTTTGAAAGATAAAGCGAATTCAAGTCCATTTGTATCAATTAATGATTTAAAGGAGCGTATCAAAATACATTGTTCGAATGTCAATGCGAATCAACTAAAACGTGTAGTGAAATATGGAAAAAAGGCGTCACAAAATGTTTAGAGTGCAATGATGAAACATTCGAGCACTTATTGTAATAAAGTACGTTTCTGACACAAAATGTCAAATATCTCATGAAGTATTAACATTTCGATGACCTTGGGTTAGTACTTTTATACGTAGGATAGTAAAAGGGATTGATTGGTTTAATAAAAAAAATGGGTTGCATTAAAGAATAAAGTGCAATTACACCTGGCGGGTGCATCGGTACATCCATATAAAAATAAGGTCATAGAAAGTTAGGGCGTATTATGCCTAATGATTTTCTCCTCTACCATTTTTTTTCTATTTTTACTCAGAAAAGGTCAGTAATCTGTCCAGTTCGCAGATTCACCCTGTATACGCAACACAAAAGACTGATATGTTATGTGATTGGTCAGAAAAAATGTTTTTAGAGTAGCGTCAATGGTCCAATCTAGGAAACCAGTTTCCTAGATTGGACCGCAGATATCTCATATTGGACAATGTCTATTTTTCACTATTTTGAATAAGAATTCTCGCTTAAAAATTTACATACATTCTATAAAAAAAAAAATAAAAGAAGAGCTCTGAGAAGCAGTTTACTCCACGCTAATAAAAACTAAATATACAATTGACAAAATAATCAGTCGCTAACAGACTGGCAGTTTATGCGTTCGTAGTAGGATTGGTGGAGTGATAATTCCTTATACCCGCTTTGTTCACATTTTTCCGTTCTATTTTCCATCTGTTCTACGCTGTAACATTTTTACACTTAAAAAAGATGAGAATGCATGATTCAGATCGGTTCAACTGAAGCACAATTAGGTGGTCCTATTTAAGAAACTAACCTAATTTTAACATTTGGGTATAATAAACAAAAGCTAGTGCAAATATCATATAAGTGCTGTGATAACATTAAAGATATGTCTGTTCTTAACAAATTACGCCCATTAGAGGTCAACATTATCCTACCAGACAAATGTTACAGCTTATGTAATATTGGAGGCAAAATGATATCAGCCAATATCAAAATGAAACATTCATCGCGCTGCAGTTATTACTCATTGTACGGTGTTTTGTTTCCGTGCTATTGCTAAACAACATGTGAACTATAATTCCATACAAAGAAATTTAGCCCAAGTTAATTCATACGTGAATCAAGACGGTGGTCTAATTTAAGCGCCGGTCCAAGTTATGGATATTTCCCTTAAATAATTGCATATGAAAAATATCTAAATGATCTAAATTTGTGTCGCTATACACGATGTATATGAAATATTTGAATAGTGCAAATACAAGCAATTTTGAACATAATGATGGTAGCCCATTTTACCCCGGGTATGGGGGGGGGGGGCAAGATGGAGCATCGACACCATTTTCTAAATTATTTTTGTGTATTTTTTATAGTTAAGTTAGAGCAGTTGTTTCATCGCAGTTTAATAACTAGATATTGACACTATATTATAGTACCTTTTAAAAGTACATAATCAACAAACTTAGTGTTTTATAGCCATTTCTCCTTAGCGCCCCCGTCTTACTCCCCTTACCACTAATTTAATAGATGTCGTTTAAATGGATATCCAAGAGTCGTTAGCACTGGATACAGTGTCAAAACGTGTTTTTAAAGAGTGCCATACAAAATGCTCTGGAATAAACAGAGGTACAAAAATGTTTAATTGTAAGATTTGTGCAAAATAAACTGTTTTGTTTCTATAATTCACGCGTCCCACTACGATGTATGCACTCTACCTTAGACAAGGAGACTTGGGACATTTTACATGTTTTGTACAATCACATTTTACTAGAACGTGTTCCTCATTTAACTTTAAAGAAATGAAATTTGTTTCTGTTGGAATATACAATGTTGAATTTAAGTGTACAAATGGGTGCTTAAAATATTATTTAGTTTCGTCAATACCGTCTTTTTTCTCAAATATGTGTCAACCCTCCCCAGTCTCCTCCATTATATGCTTGAAGAACATTAATTTTTCAAAGAAACAAGGGTAGCTGTGTATAAAAAGACTTTACCTTACATGTTTGTTTGACTTCTCGCATAAGTTGTTTCTTTTAACTTTTATTTTTTAAATAAGCTTATTCCTCTCGCTATGAATATCAAATAAAATGTCACTGAGATATTGCAACGCTCTAAATAAATTATTTACTATGTACAAGTTCACATGACACGTTGCCTACCTTTTGTAACTACTGTCTTACAATATACTCTACTAAAAGGATAAATTAAAAAGAAATATACGCTGTATAATCTTATTACTCAAGTTCAATTAGTGTAAAGCTTTCTATCTTACTATCTTATATTCTGTTCTACTTCTATCAGATGATGACAAGAGCAAACTAATGTAACTAGACTAATGTAACTAACTAATGTAACTAGATTAAAATGAAACACAAAGTAAAAAATATTACACATACCGTTAATTGTCCAAGCTCGACGAATGCTACGCTTCAATAATTCCACAGGGGATGCAGTTTTACCGTTTAAAGATCCTTTGCACTCCGTATTCGCGTAGGTCCACTTTCCAGTCACAACATGCAATTCTCTAAAAAAAAAAATCAACAGAAACACAATAATATTAAATAACCCCGCCACATTTTTATTATACACAATTATTCATAATTTAAACGACATTACCACGAAATCATTAGCACCATGTTATTTCTAAAGTGTCTGTCCTTCATCTAGCTATCGAATGCATGACTCAACCAATCGTAAAATTACACTGGCTCTGACAGATTTCATTGACCCGCATTAATTTAACTAATTCAACCAATCTTTCTGAATAATTCAATCATTGTTAGTGTAAATAATTGGAATGTAATTATTTCGAAAAAAAGGAACAGACAATTAGGCACATAAAAAGCAAAGTACAGACGACTAAGATCTACAGAGAATGCCAAAGGGTGCCAGAGGTGTCGCGAAAATGGCGGACCGCGCGAAGAGGAAATGGTAACAGACAATACAGGATTTACTCACGCGATCTTATAGCAAACGTTACAGAACCATTCGACGTCTTTGTTATCGGCAGGGTTCCTGACCTCGATACGGCACTGTCTGCATACCCGGTGCCTGCACCGTGTACACGGTGCGCCAGTGTTGTAAAATCTACCAAACGGTGCACCGCATCTGGTGCATTTACGTCCTTGGTACGACAGTTCGCCCGACGCCTTCAGAAATCCCCTCCTTCGAAGGTATTGCAAATCAGCCTTCAGTCTTCTGTAAAACGTACATTTTTCCGTATTACCCCCTTCGTTGCCTCAATCAGAACTTGGTGCAAATGTAAGAAACCGGAAACCGGCGATACCAATTATACAGTGCATAACAAAAAGAGAAGTCCACTTGGACTTTTAGGTATGACTTTGGAATTATCCAACAGATCCGACTTAACTTTACTACGACATTTAGCCTAAGCATTAGGGAGTATTCGTGTAAAAATACAGCTCTCTATTTTTCTACGGTAAACGTTTATTTGATGTTTAGCAACTTTTAGTGTAAGAAAATGATAAGTCCACTTGCAGAGAAACAAGAACTTTAACAAACTGAAACATGGTAACTTAAAGAAACAAACACCTTCAGTAATTTAGACGTCTCCCACCAGTTTTTAATAATAAATTCATTTTCTTCGTCGTTGATACAGCTAGATTTTGTCATTATTACGGAGTCACGTGATTCCAAGTCTCTAATCACCACACTTGCCTGGCCAGTGAGATCTCCTGACGCTAATCCTATCGAGAATCTTTGGCATTAACTTGTGCGTGACATAAATGACAGTTGTCGGCCGTTTATAGCGTTACAGAATTGAAAACTGCGATATTGGAAGCCTGGAATCCTGTTACCCCGAAACAATAGCAAGATCTACCTAAATCAGAGGCAAAGTGGATCAATTTATTCATGAAAAGTGATGGAAAGCTTATAAATTACTGAAAACGTTTGTCTCTTCAAGTTAGAACGTTTTAGTTTGTTAAAGTTGTTGCACGGTTAAAAATTGACAAAAATCAAATAGGGTGTATCGCTACCTCAAAGCAAATATTTTAAGCAGCGATTGCTCAAGAAATTCTGAATAACTTTTTCCTTTGCCTAAATGTTGCAAAAGGCTTTGTTTCTGAATTATTAACGAAAGACACTGACCTATCAGAGCGCGCGCAGAGCGCACCCCCAGCCGCGAGTGTTCAGGGCCACGGTTGAAAGTATCACGTTCTTGCCTCAGTTGAGCGCGCGCTCTACACGCGCTCTGATTGGTCAGTTTTTTTCGATAATAATTCAAAAACGAAGCTTTAACCAACATTTTGGCAAAGGAAAAAGTTGTTGAGAATCGTCTCAGCAATCATCCTTTAAAATATTTATTATACAACAATGGGACTAGAAATTGCAATACCGGACCAAAAGTTCAATACCGGTATTCGGTATTTTTTTAGATCTTAATACCGGGATACCGGTCTTAATACCGGTATTAGGTATTTCAGAAAAAGAAAGAAAACACAGGTGTTTCTTTGTTTTATTTGCCTGTTTTATTAGAAAGAGTAAATATTACAAAAAATTATTTGCATCTTATAAATAATAACAGTATATAAAGAATCACAAAAAAGTAAAGGATCATTTTATTTATTGAAACCACAAAAAAGTATAAATATCATTATTCAGTATGTGTTATACTATTACAAATTTTTGAAATGTGATCTCAAAAAACATAATGCATCAATTGTATTGTCATTAAGTCTGGAACGTAGTTTTGTGCAAAAATTGCCAGTTGTCGAAAACGCTCCTTCAGCTTCTACGCTAGTTGGTGGTATTGTTAACAATGAACGATATACTTTTTCCAAGTATTTACCTCTAAATCCCTCATCTTTAAATAAGTCGATTTCTCGTCGGATGGATTTTGATATTTCCGATTTCTGAATTGTATTTGGATTTGCTGAAATCTTTTTAGTTATCGCTAATTCTAATTTTTCTTCAAGAGACAATTCCTTTTCACCATCTACATTAGTGTCATCATCATCTTCGATAACTGTACCGAATTCTTCTGAATGTGGATAGGTTTGTGGGTAAAACATTTTAAGAAAATTTACTAAAAACTTGATTAAATTTGAATCGGCTAGTCTCTTTATTTTTCTTTTTCATTTTCATTTTTAAAATCATTATAATTATGTAGATACCGCAAGACATCTATTTCGGTATGCCTTTGTTCTTTACGATTTTTCAATGTAATATATAATTCTTCAGATAGTGATGTATGCTGTTCTTTTAGTGACTGCAACATGAAATTTATTGTTGCATTAGCTGTTAATAAATTAGAATCTCTCCGACATAATACCTTCACAGCTAGTTTTATTGGAAGTAGAGCTGATACAGTTCTAGATATTAAGTCCAAATCTCTATCAGAAAAATTAATTTTCAGGTTTAAGTCGATAATTGCTTTTTGGATTGGATTCTTCAGTTTCAAAAATCGTTCCATCATTAGGAGTAAACTGTTCCAACGTGTTTTAGAATCCAATATTAACATATATTCTGTTTTATTTTCAGTTAGTACATGTTTCTGTAATAAGGCATTTTTTGTAGGGGAATGTTTAAATATCTGAACAATTTCCCCAATTTTATTAATTACAGGAAGCAGTTCTTGATAACTTAATATTTCATTCCCATTAGCAATATCTTCTTCAACAATGGCATTATCAGTATCATTCTCTCTCTCTTTAAAGTCGGAATCAGAAGTTTCTATATCCACAGCGTTTGGGTTCTTTTGTTCTGTATTTTTTTGCTATAATACGTCTATTGCCCCTAATTGAATTCCATGAGCATAGCGCAATTGCTGATTTGCACCAATCAACTTTCGAACCTTTTTCATAATGGTTGCTCCATCTGTCGTTGTGGATACAATATCTTCTTCCAGGGATAATCCATGTTTTTCTAATTTAGATTTAAGCACTTCCACACATTTTTCGGCTGGCATACTTTCCGAGACATGTGTAAGTCCAATATTCCAAAATTTTGTTTCGGTCTGAATATTTATATTTAAATAGCGTCCAATGTAAGACTAAATTTTTCACCATTTTCTTTTAATTGTATCAACTCATGTTTCAAAGAATTGCGAACACCGTTACTGTAGTTTATAACCGTTTCTCTTATAGTGTTGATCGATGTTGGTCGATTTTTAAAACCTCTGGCGGATAGTGATTTTCTTAATTCAGTAGAAGTGCAAAACACTCGAAATGGCAGAACATCTAATGCTGTCATTTTACTTATAATTTCATCCAAATTATCTTTTTTTTCAAAATAATCTAATACCCCTGATAGCTTTGGTTTAGAAGCTGTACTTAAGTTTGCATCTTCATCACAATTAGACTTTTTCCTCTTTAACAAATTTGTATCGTGTTTCGTTTTTAGATGTGTATGAAGTCCACTTGTACTTCCTCCATTCACCTTAATAACTCTTGAACATTTCTTACATTGTGCTACCATATTCTTTTCATCATATAAATAATGAAACCAAACCGAAGTATTATCAGCAGATTTTTTATGGTCTTTAAAGTTATTCTTATTCATTATAAAGGGTTATAAATTATGAGTATATAATAAATCTGAAAAATATTTTGAACCCAAAGTATGATATGCAAATACAATGTGGACAACAAACTCACCAATTTAAAAAGAAGCGAAAATTTTCAAATATTGCGTGTTTTCTTCACAACTACAAATTTGTTTTCACAGATACGAATATCCGCCTACGAATCCTGTGCGAGTACAGTATCGTTCTGAGCTGTAATAGTACAGTTTTAGCCCGCCTCCTTGGATGATTCATACATTGTATCACTTCTCTAGACTGTACGATGCACTTTGTATTCACAGTCTATAGTTGCCGTCACGAGAGTCCATAACTTCTACGCGCATCTTAGTGGTGGTGAAGGAACCGTGATGTGAAAAATTTTCTAGTAAATATCGAAAAACCGGTATTTAAACCTGCGAATACCGGTATTATGAAATTGTTCGAAATACCGGTATTCGGTATTCCGGTATACCGATATTGCAATCACTAAATGGGACACTGAATTAAGATGATACCCGAATGCTCCATAGTGCTTAGGCTAAATGCTGATCTAAAGGTCAGCCGAATCGGGTAACTGGCTCTGGAGTTATGACCGAAAGTCCAAGTGGACCTATCTTTTTGTTACGCACTGTGTATGGCTCATTCGCTGTAACAATAATGGCGTAAAGCAAGAACCAGTTTTACTTGCAGAATGTTTCTGATTACTTTGAATCGCAATAATCGTGAAAAGACCATCGTATGGACATGCCTCATTGATTTGATAAGAGATCGAGGCTCCATTTTATTATTCTGTTACCAAACATTTTTTACAGTAGATCAAGAAAGCATTAACATATAGCAACTTTGTAATGGCAAGTGATACATTGGCAGAAATTATTCCCATTCGTAATCTGCCCAGGAGATAATGCATATTAAGAAATTCCCTACACTTTTCTGACTCCGAAATTGTTACATTTATGCAAATTATATGTATATTCATTTTAAAATAAATTATATATAGCAGACTATAAATGGAAATGTGCCATATATTATTACAAAGTTATTGCAAAAGAACTAGCTGCGCCAATACTGTTTTTAACCCACTGTATGTGTAAGCTAGAACGAGCTTTTTGTACGAGTAACTAAAACCCGTGAATTTTGAGTGGTATCGTTATTACAGCAAATGAGCACGTTTGTTGGAAAAACAGCCGTGCACTATTTGCATATCGTAATCGAACGATATGTTTTAACCCGATCCAGATCCGGGTCGCCAATCTCGATAAAAACCGTTTCCTGGGGGGTCATCGTACCTAATTATTATCGCTTGCTGATCATGTGAATGTAATTAGGAATTCCCGGTGGATTATTATTATGCGCCATCGACTGACTGACGCGCGATGGCTCAATTATTTATTGACGGCAAGAGCCAGCGAGTTATGACTGGTGGGACTTACACAAGGTGGACTATCGCCATCATATGTACGTAGCTCACAAATGACATGTACAGTAATGTTCCGAAAGAACCGACTTGCTCGGGACCGACCAGTCGTTTCTTTCGGGATAGACATACTAGTCGCCTTGACTTTGTTCTTGTACAGGACGAGAGTAAACACGGTTAACGAGCGGGAGGCTCGATATAGCGGCAAACCATAAATGCTTCCGTCGAGTGTAACGTAACTTGACGGCCACGAAAGGAAGATAATAATTAATTTCAGTTATAAAAACGTTATTTATTAAATATCTGGCATTAGACTACACCATTGCCATATGAAGTACGGAATGGTTTGTGTATTACAGTTATTTATATGTGATATTAATAATTCCATTGGAATTTGCTCATGATCGTTTACTTTTGTGCTTGTAGAAGTATCTAGTAATTCTATAGGTGACGGTGGTCGCAGTATCTTACTGCTTTTTGGTGGTTCGGCCTCGTCCTCCTCCTCCAGGGTGAGATCAATTAATTCACAAACTATGTATATCCGTGGAAGGTATTTCCGGTGAATTATTTTTCAGCGTTTCACTAATTGTGAGCGCGGTGTGTAGACTTAGTAAGATGGCGTCTCTTTCCTTTTTATATATAGACTTAATAAATGGACTTGATTAGTAAAAAGGTGTTTTGGGTTGAGATAGGAATAATTAGTTTTAAGCCTCTACCTCCATATATTAATTGCAAATCCAAAAGGCGGCAATACTATGCGCACTAATCTTTCTGCAATTACTGGCGGCAACGAGTGCGCTCAATGGTTTCGATTCCCAAAATCAAATTACTTAATTAAGGAATGAGCTAACTTGTATCGGCTGTTCGGCTCAAGCGCTCTATAAAGTTAAAAAAAGGTGTAATGGATTCAAGTCGACTTACTAAACACTAAAACTAAAAACCTCGGCGGACACAACGACACTCACGAAATACCTTCCAACAAGATCACAACTATACTTCTGACTCGTCTAGTAAAACACCCCATATATACAATTGGAAAAAATCCCTCTGAAGGGGTAAAAGATACCAGGTGAGGTTGTGCCTTCCCTCCACCTTTGTTCTTTATTTGAGAAAACACTTGATAGTTTACTCGATAGTTTCTATTCTGAGGGGTTCGTAGAAGTATGTTAATCATTATACCGTGACTGCATTGAAATATTTCCAAAATGTTTACTGTTAAAACGTATCAGAACACTCTTAAGAATGGAATGCTATTTGTTTTGTAGTATACATTTGTATATTCATTCTAAGAGGCTTGCATCCTCAGGACTCGTGAAAATGTGTTAAATATTATACCGTGACTGCATTGAGGTGTTTACTATTGAAAATGTATCTGAATGCACCACTCGGAAATATCCGGTATCTCTTGTAGTACAATGCTTGTTTTCAAACTATTGCGCCTTGCGGTCCATGTGCCTAGAATATGGTGCTGAATTGATCATTTACCTTGCGCTTTTGTGAATGCCTCCTGGGGTAATGTTTCCCATATGCATGAAGTTAATTAGTATGCGTAGAGAGGTGACGCGTGACGTCACGCGAGGTGAAGTGTTATACTTTAGAGGATCAAATATGGCATGCCCTCTCATTTTAACACTACGCCATTGCGGAGCACCTTCTACTAAAAAACGTCTCTATTCACTCGATCGTAAAGAGTTAAGACCTCACGCAAACAAAGAAGTGGGGATAGCGATTCGGTTCTTTCGGAACATTCCTGTATTTAATACATATATGTTTTACAAAACCGAAGTCAAAGACCACCACGGGGTTCACCGTGCGTTCTGTAGACGAAAATGACTGTGGCGTTGAGGCTTAAAAAAAGACGGGTAAGACACTTGCAATAGTTTTTGGTAAAGCAGCTTCAGAGAAGATCAATCGATCTCGTTGAATGGAGTCTCGTATTTTTAATGAAGAGTGTGCCCACGATGTTATAATTTAATTCTTGTCTATTCCTTTTCCAACAATTTTAGTAACAAACGAGAGAATGGAACAGGAGAACAAAACGTCTTCTTTAACAGGGGATAATGGAGAATATCATACTGTGTTTGAAGATCTATTGATGTATCGAATTTGAAGACTAGTAAAATTAATTTAACCAGTGATCTGGAATAAATACTTCGGCTTTCATCTTTCACATTCACTGTGGATGAATCATTCGCGGCAGTCACCCTACGTGGACAGGTGTATATTCGGCATAACTGTACAGACGGTTCACACAGGAGGATATGACGTAGTATTATAAAATGCCAAGAATGTTGTACGAGTACCTACATGGTAAATTTGTGTTTCTGTTGTAACACTCGATAGCAATACTCTTGATGTCACTACTTCACAATTTCACAATGAAGAAAGTTTGGTAGAGACATATCTAATTTCTGAATCTGTAATATTTCACTGAATCGTTGCCTTCTCGATAGCACTTCCACATTTCGATAAAAGTTTCACCCAAAACCAGCCGCACAGTGGTTCTAAAAACTTTAAGGGAAAAAATTTATACCGACATCCAAAGAATTCGCGAACTTTCGGTAAGAATATAACAAGCGCTTCTTATAATTACACTGAATCGCAGAAACCAATCTTGATTATCCCACTCGATTTGAAATTGTACCACTAAAAGGGGAATAATCATCTCCAAGAAAAGGAAACACTCGCAATGATTTATGTACAGACATAAACATTTAATTACTAGAAGATATTCTTGAAAATTTCATTACACTATTTAAATCGCGTCATTGTTTGATAGCCGTAGGGCACTGGAGAACGGAACAGGTAGTACACTGGAGAACGTCACAGTGACACGATATTAGGAGAAATAAGCGACATTTTCTATGACATTCAGCCTGAAAGCTGTCGATGACAATATGACTCATAAGCGAACGGGCGACCGCCGTATCTAGTCCCTTTTGTTATAAAAAAAGAATCGACGAACCACGCAAGAACGATTGCTACATCTTTCTCGTTGGTGCCAACATTGCATTAGCGTGTACGTCGTAGGTGTTCCACCAGGTATGTACAAGCTAACTTCCATTCCCGTCGCACAGTGATAAAGCATATTAACGCAACGTACTGTATACAGAGTGTCCCGTAATTGGTGGAAAATGTAGAATCAAGCTTTTTCATTTGAGGCTCCGTTTTCGAGAAAATCAATTTTAAACATTCGCATGTTCCGCATGGAAAATGTAGCAGAATAGTGTTTCCAACACAGTGATAAACTAGTTAATTAAATCATAACAGGGCCTGAACCTTTCAGATTTTGAAATGAAAAAAAAACGAGCTCAATCAGTCTATTAGGTTCCGAGATAAAAATTCATAAGAGCAGTCTGTTTTCCTAAAAATGTAGAAAAATTGCCAAACTCGAAGGTCCGTATTTTATAAACAAATTCGAAACCAGCAAAATATTTCATTTGGAAGAAAATCCCTGGTGGCAAGGTCAGAAAGTAATCGATTGGTCGTGGAATGACCTAAAAATATTAGCCAACGCGCTGGCGGGCCAAGCAAATGTTTACTGAAACGAAACCTCAAATGAAAAAATGTTGTTTTACATTTTCAACTTCAAGTGGCCCGTGAAAATATTCGGACACACTTCAAAATAGAATAACTCTTTTGTAATTGGGCCAAACGACTTGACCTTTTGCAAAAGGATAGAAGGGGTAGTTTACTAGATGTCTCGTTTTCGTCGTTCTGAAAAAATCGGAATTTTTGAAGTTGCAAAGGAAGTAGTGAGGGTCATTTTTTCAACTTTTTTATCTGAGCTTCTAATGAAAATTTAAAAAATGCCTTTTATAGATCTAAATAAGATACATACATGTATGGACCCCGAAAATTTCGTCCTGATCGGTTAACGTTGCTCTGAGCTATAAACGTTTAAAGATCGCAAAATAAGTTGAAAATCACTGACTAACCAATTTCTACGATTATCGACCTTCTTCTGCGATCTTTAAACATTTATAGCTTGGAGAAACGTTAACCGATTTGGATAAAATTTTCAGGGTGCACATATCTTGTTTAGATCTGTAAAAGGCATGTTTTAAGTCTTCATCGTAAGCTCAGATAAAAAAAGTTTAAAAAGATGACTTTCACTGTTTGTTTTATAACTGCGAAAGTTCCGATTTTTCAGAACGACGAAAACAAGATATTTAATAAACTGGTCCTTCTATCTTTTTGCAAAAGATCAGGTCATTTGATCCAATTACAATAGAGTTGTTCTGTTTTGAAAAGTGTCCAAATATCTTCACGAGCTACTGTATCTTGTAACGTATAGCCACCCCCTATCCGGGTGTACCACCAATTCCAGGGCACCGTGTATACAGTGCAATGGACACGACCGAATAACAATGAACGATATTTCCGACCAAGTACTCGGCTACCTTTCTCCTTTCTCTCTATCTTTCTTTTTTCCCTTCACGAATTGTGCCTGCCATGTATAGTGTTGGAACAAGATATGGCGAGGAGAAACGATATCGAATCGGTTTTTGCATTTGAAAGAAGTAAATTTAATGTCTGCAGTAATTAACGTTGATCAAAAATTGTTTATTTCGTATTTTATTCGGTTTATATGTATAGATGGGAGTATATTTAGAAGGATGTCTGCGGCGCATGATAGATATTGCTGCACGCACTTGTTAAGCAAAAACAGACATTTTTCGTGTTGTGAATTATTTATTATATGGAAATTTATTCAAGTCATTTATGCAAGGCACGTCCTCGTGACATATTTTTCGGAACGATACATAGCACTACTTTTTGCTCGACGTGAGAACTGAAATCCTTGTGCGCTATTTTTGTTTTATCTTAGAATTGAATATGCACGTAAGCGATTTTAATATAGTATAATTTATATATTGTAATTCGCATGTTTCATTGAGTTAACAATTTTCATATTGTCATGTTAACTAAACTTGTGTTATGTTGAAGATGCTATTCTGTTCAACGTATCGATCAATTGCTTATAATTGTTTAATAGCTCATTGTATTATTGAATATTTCATCATATTTTATTTAATACTTTAAAAAAAAACAGGACACAGTGACTGAGAAAAATAAATGCACGTAGATTCAACTAGATGATATGGTTTAATAATTTCATAAAGGAATTTATAATCGAATTTTTGCTAATTAAAATTGGAAACGCTAAAGTTGTTGAAGACAACCAGATGAAACTCATGCAAAACAAAAATAGTTTACTTCTAAGACCTTTCATTAGTTTTTTTTTTCATTTATACATATACCGTCAGCCTACATACCTTTAACCTTCATCCTCGAGGAACATAGTTTCCGAAGCGAACATTTGTATTCGTAACATTGGAGCATTAGAAGGGATATAGTTATATCGGGGTAGTTTATTGTGTTATATAATTGTTATATTGCTCTAATTGCATCCACTCTGCGATACTAATTAATTAGTCAATTAATCTTTCTAATGTTTCTGCAGGTGTAATATTGCATTAAGTTATCTATATGTATAAGGAAGAGCGGAATCCTAACTGTCCATTAACATCTTTCACGCAGGTTGGAAATAGAGTATGCGACGAAGCTGGTTAAACAGCTTCATCTTTGAGGATCCACTGCTGGCAGATAAAGTTGCAATTACAGTAAAAGTTCGATATGTGCGCGAAACGATCTGCACAAAATCTGCGAGGAAGTCATCCCCACCACTTTTTCCTCTTTGCCCCTCGGTCCGCAAGGCTTATCTCATACTCGATTCCCCTTGCCGAACGCACGGAGGACGTAGCGAGTGAAAGAAAAAGATGTCCAACAATCGACAAGATCCAAACAAACAGATCGGTGAGAAAATGCTAAAGCAACGACCCAATTTTTGTACTTTTGGCTTTTTTTAAAATGAAGCTTTCACTAATGTATTTTCTGAGGTTCTTTTGATTAAAATGGAACCAAACACGACATAGCTTGGAACATATGTATTTAGTTTCGTGGCGCGCACTAATCTTAGATTACAAAACGACCAAACATGTTTCAAACTATGTCGTGTTTGGTGTCATTTTAATCAGAAAAAACTGGCAAATACGGCAGTGAAAGTTTCATTCCAAAAGAAGTTAAAAACAAAAAAGTTTCGTCGTTGCATTTGTATTCTCTCACCGATATGTTCCTTATCTACCCTCCGATCCACGGAACCTTTCTACATATTTGTTGTTTTCCTTTTTGACGTTCGAAAGAGTAACAAATGCCATCGAACTCTAGACACACCTCGACAGCGGACGTATCCAATCAAAAATCTGCAAGACTTGGATCCCGATTTTCTCGCACATATCGAACTTTTACTGTACCACCTATCTCTTGCTGCTTGCAAAGTAGTGTTGTGATAAGTGGCCAGAATATACGCATTCTGCAATTATAGGCATTTCATTAATAAAATATTTCTTTTTGGTAAATCGCGATTCATCGGTATCAACGAGAGTGATTTTAAAAGTGAACCCAATAAAAATAAGTCATGAATCATCGAATTATTTATAGATAATAAGGCTAAATCAACAATTATTTATTCCTAATAAAGTTATATCGCTTTAAAATTTTGTAGTTAGAAAATGTTATAAAATACGCTTTATCGCATTTATTTTGTTTCACTCAAAGACAAGGAACAAAAGACACGTTTTAGTATCATCGTAGAAACTGTAATCTTTCACTCTACCACCTCGGCTATCGTAGCTGAGCGTTATCATGATTAATTAATATAATATTTCCGGAAACCGAAGAATTAAATTTATAATATCTTCGTAAATAGCAAGCATCGACGAAAACGGGCGAACATGGTGCGGCTTATTTTTGCTCTAGTTTCATCGGGTAAAGTTGGATCAAAATCGATGACCGAATCACTATGACCACTCCTTGTTAGAATTGATATTTACCTAAGGTGATTGTCTCTATGTTACGATTCTTGTGCCTGAATAGATCGTGTGAGAAAATATTTGTTTTATCTGCTCGACTTTTAAATCTTATGACGTGAGAGTAAATTAGAATAGTGCTACTTCAAATTATCTGCACCGTAACAAGATGGTTACTTTACGTCACTTTTATTTTAATATAGAATATGTTATGCGGCTCGCTTGGCTGTAAAAAATATAACACGAAAGATATGACGAAAATGTGTAACGCTGGAAAGTAAATAAATAAAAATACCGCTAGGTGGCGCTTGAGGATTATGGCACCCAGAGTAATGGAGATGTGACTATATTAAGGAACTAATTAGTCAAGCGATTAGTTACGTTGCAACTGCCTTGTGATTACTTTCGTTTAAAATGTCGAAATCGCAATTGATTTGCAGCCAACCAAGGCATGTAACATATTCTATCGTAAAAATGTTAGTATCTATGGGCGGCTACGTTTCGTACTATTTTTCATTACAACTAAGAATTTCTCTATAATATTACAGTTTTATTTATTCCAATCCTTTGCCGTAATGTTTTGGTCATCTTTCTGTTCATCATCATCTCTGACATTTTACAATAGGGGAAAATACGAGACTCCATTCAACGAGATCCATTGATTCATCTAGAACTCTCAAGTAGTTGTAACCACCACCAAACATTCACTACAAGTCAAAAGTATTAGAACAGTTGCTTAATAAGAATGTCCTAAAAGCAGATCTGAAATAATTGATCTATTTCATTGAATGCTACGTACTACGTACCCTGTTCGTATCACAGAGATTGGATGTTTCACAAGTGATCCTTACCAAAAACGTTAAATAGTGCTTACATGTATGTCTGTTTTCAACTATGTATATATTCACTTAGTGCTTTAGCCATGATTTTGTATATCCTGGCTATTTATTTTGTATTGTATCAGAAGGAATACTTCTTTATTCTCAAACTAAAAATACAAATAAATTGTTTTGTACTTGAGATGCAACCATATAGCTGATACATACATATGAATATAACATAAACATTTGAACTACATTAAATGCATGTTTCCAATAGAGCTTGCCAGGAATAAGGTTATTTAACATTGATAACAGCACTTAAGATGAAAATTGACTCGAAACAACAAATATCCCAATACCTTAGAACAGCAGTGTAAGTCCAACACAAACACCAAACTGTCCACTTACTGATCACTTGAGCGTTCAGGCACGTTTCCCAAATCGCCCACGCGAAAACGTGACACCTTGCGGGCGAGTCCCTTTTAAGTAAAACAGTCCGAGTGACCCAGCGGAAACTGGGCCCAGCAAACGTCTAAGAAGTTAAAACAAGGAGAGACAATGTCAATGCGAACGAAAGAGTTCTCCCAGCGACTGAAGTCGGCTTTCACCGATCCGCGCCGTGTCAAAGCACACGAAGGAACGGAACCTCACGGTACACCTACGCGTCTCTCCTGTTCCGAGAGAGTAAGATCCGATCGGTCGAAGACACGATTCTCTACGTCAACCGCATCCGGTCGAGCGAAACACAGCCGCTAGACTGTGGACCAGCCACCGATCTTCGTCTGTACATATAACAAAACGAGGCAACCGCGGCGCGGCGCGAGTTGGTGTCACTTTTCACGACCATTACACCGAGCGATATTAAGGGCGCACTGTCCACGAGTGTGCGGCTCTGGTTCTCGGCGATCCCGTAGCCGTTCGTCCATTTCCGTCTCCATCGGGATCGAGGAACGCTCGCGACGATAAGCGTCGCGGTAGCTGGCCACGTCCGGTCCGGCTGCGAGAGCAAAGACGATCCTGCTGCGCAGCGGTGACAGCGAGCGAGAGGAGCGTTGCACGGCCAGGTACTACGTACCTGGACCGCGCAGCCGCTTTAGGTCTTGGAGAAGCGACCGGTGAAGCGACCAATCGGCGTACCTTATCGCCAACGCGGAGCGTCAGAGACACAGCGTGGGTGTGCATGTGCCGGATATGCATACACAAACCAGGGGATATCGGCGGCGAGTTGTATCGGTTGCGCGTTTAGGTATACGCGCACGGTGGGTTTGCAGCTTTTGCCGCCCGGCTCGATCGAAAGAACACCGCGAACTTCGGCTTCTTCGCGAGTTCTCCGAGCTCTTTGGTCCCTTCGGTACGGTTCGCTTTACTTCGGTTTCCATCGGTTCAGTCTTGTATTTACTAGCGGGGGCGTAACTGGATTTATATTAGACGACAGTAATACTCCGTTAGCGATATCGATTGTGGAACGTAAGTCCCAAGGGGCATTACAATAAAATGATTTTTACTTACATACAGTGGCTCACAGTGAAAATCGTCCACCGTGGTTAAGTATATATCAATCGTTATAAAAGTCTAAATACGAGTAAAAAAATATGTACATGTTGTGAATGGCAAACTATTTTGTTTTTATTATTACGTAATATAACCCAAAAATACAAATTTTTGCAAAATAATAAGTACATTACAGCACTTTAAATGTACATGTATGGAATGAACCTCACAATGAAAATCGTCCATCTAGTTATAGGTGGTTATAGATCAAAAACTTAAACACTAATTATAAAAAGTTATATTTCTAATACTTGGTCGGGTTTCCGTTACTCTTCTCTACTTCTCTAAGCCTATCATTCGTCGATTTAACTAATTTTTCGGTATATTGAGAAGAAATTTTATTCGATTCTATTTTCAACGTTCCTTTTAATTGTTCTTTGTTATGAAATATTGTCGAATTTTGGTCTCTAATTCGTACTACATATGCTCAATAGCATTTAAATCTGGTGACTGGGGTGGTGTTTAATTACGTTTGGACAATTATAGAGTAACCATTCTCTAACGATTGCAGACTTAGGCTTAGGATCGTTGTCCTGATAAAAATGTAATCTATTCAAAATCCCTAATTTTTCGGCACTTTCTTTCAAATTCTTCTTTAGAATATCTAAGTATATCCATCTGTCCATATTTCCCTCAATAAAATGTAATGCACCGACACCGTTGGCTGCTATGCAGCCCCAAACCATGACAGAACCGCCGCCTTTTTTAACTATGGGGGTAATATTATTTACATTTAATTCTGTATTCGCTTTCCTCCAGACTGTGACTCTCCCGCCTGAACCGAAAACATGAAATTTACTTTCGTCTGTAAAGAGAACGTTTGTCCAAAACGAAAGGTCTTGATTCATGTACTTCCGAGCGAATCCGATTCTTTTAAGTTTGTTCTTTGCACCGATGAACGGCTTTCTTCTTGCTACTCGACCATGATAATTATTTTCCCGTAGTATTCGACGAATATTTTCTGGGTGCGCGTTTTTATTTAAATGTATTTCAACATCTGCAGCTATTTCTGGGGTACTTTTCCTGGGATTTGTCTTAATTTATCGCAAAACATATCGCTCATCATGATCGTTTAAAATCTTCTTACTTTTTTTCAATTTGTTTGATATACGATTTTCATTTTTATATCTTTTAAGAATGTATTGACTGTAGTACGACTTCTGTTTATAATTCGTGCAATTTCACGTTGCGATTTACCTTCATTATAATGGAAAATTACTAATCTTCGTATCTCTATTGCTGTTTGTTTTCTATGAGATTCCATTTTTCTAAATCGATAAATTAATGAAATAGTGCGATAAAACTATGCTCACCTAATGCTTACTAAGCGAAAAAAGGTAAAAAGTGGACGCACATATGTTAGGAGAATTCCCAAATATTCTAGATGGACGATTTTTAGTGTGAGTCAAATTTCATAGATGTCGTTACATATATTCATTTTGCTTCATATCTTTGCTAATATTTAGGTTTCTTTTTATGTGGAAACAAGTAATAATAGAGATGAAGCATTATTACGTTAATCACAAAAGTGCCATGTTCATATAACGCACATTTTGACCAAAATTAAGAAAGCGAATGTGGTGGACGATTTTCACTGTGAGCCACTGTAAGTGCTTATGAAAGTGTATAAGGAAGAATATACATGAAGAATATACATATACAAAATGTGCATTTACACAATTACGGGCCTTCGAGTACCGTTATTTTGAAGCGGACTTGTAATTTATCGAAGTATAGAACAAGCATTCTATGCATTATAATGCTAAAAAATATGTGTGTTTTTAATTTATTTATATTTTTTCTTGTGAGAAGATTTGTATAATTTAAGAGAGGATTTGGTTTACTGCAATGTTTACTTCAATTTCGACAAATTTTAGAACATCGTAGAATATGAAGGAGTAAAGAAATAGTGGCGAAGGGTGGGGTAAAACCGGGTGCCTAATGTATGTTTCCTGCTAGCAAAAAATGATATGCAAAAATAAATTTTAACACCGGCAGAAATCTTTATTGGACCTTAGAGAGTCAGAATAATAAGCATCCGGTTTAACACACGCTTATAGGGTAAAACCAGGTACTTAGTAAAAAAAATACCTAAAATATAATATAATGTTAAAACCTTTGTTTCTATTATCCCAACATTAGCAAAGAGAGTTATGTTAAATGATATTCATAAATACTAATTTATTTTCAATTGTGCTAACTTAGTTCAATTTATTTCAATCATACAAAAACAGTTTCATTAACATTCACATGTGTCAATTTCATGTACCCGGTTTTGACCTAAATGAGGTAACTTATTAAACATTATATATCTGCATTTTAACGTGCAATAAAAAATCGGCTAAAACGCCTAAATACTGTGCAAAAACTGCAGAATGCAACTCAGTAATGATCATAATAGGTTTTTTGAGTTCAAGAGGTGAAAGGAAGTCAATTTACCGACACAGCACTGAAACTTTTGAACTTGAAATTTTTAAAGTTATCTGGAAGAGAAACTACAACATTTTCTGCTTTGCAATTGATCGCATATCGTTGTGAGGTCTCCACCTGAATGTAACACTATATGCGGACTGAATATTGCAGCTTCCATTTTAGAAAAACAATGGTACCCGATTTTACCCCACATTCCCCTATTACCTACTTACATATTTAAATAACAATGTAGGAAACAAATGATATAGACAGTATTATATGCTGTAGGAATTGGAATAAATCCATTTGTTAACAATGATTGACACACTATTTTTAAGTTGCAACAATTTTTTATCATTTAAAACAAATTATAATTGCAGCAGCCGTTACCATACTACCTGCTGACTGACTGGAAAACTAATATGACTTCGTGGGATGAGATAGTAGTTGAATTGTATGTATAGGGTGATCGGCGACATGTGGGCAAAAATGAAAGGGGGATTCTATGGGCTAAAATAAAACGAAAAAACAGAATACATTTTTTTCGTTTGAGGTTTTCTTTTCGAGAAAATTGAGTTGCAGGTGTACTAAAGAACCTACAACCTGGCACAACCGGAAATTGCAGCAAAACTGGAAAGAGGGTGATCTTTCGTGTCAAAATGTGTAAAAAACAAAGATTAATATTTTTTCATACTACGCTCTGTTTTCAAGAAAATTGAGAAATTCAAAATATATGTAAAATTAATAATAGAATGTTTTCATACGACGCTTCGTTCTCAGGAAAATTGAGCTTGAAGGAAGTCAGATTCGAGTGCACTCATACTTAACGAATTTTGAAATTCAATTTTTTTGAAAACGAAGCATGATGTGAAAAAATTTTGTTACGCCCCTATTATTTTAATTGTCCTATAGCACTCCGCTGTCTCCTCTGAGGCGATAAAATAGACTACCCGGGAAAACCTCGGAGCGCAAAGGGTGTCATTTTAGATTTATAAAAATCATTAATCACAAGTTGAAAAATAATTCACCCAGTTTTGCATACCTTTTCCTTAATTCAGGAAATAATGAGGTTCTACTAATTCCATCTTAATTTGTTTTCAATACAGTACACGTGTGTTATAGCAAGTTTGTTCAGCTTCAAGAGTGTTTATAATAATTCATAGTTACTCGAAATTTATTGCGTAATAGGGCAGTTGAGTTTAAGCTCAAGCATTTAAGCTTCTGAAAACGATACTTCACATGTATCAATCTAATAATTTGTAATAAATGTTTCTTAAAATGAACGTTCCAAATGAATTCTCCGCACATTGAAAAAATTGTTAATAAAAGTAAAATCCTCGGGGCAAGTGAATATTAATCGGGAACAATCGTTTCGCAGAAGGCAGAATGACGCGCGTTTTATTTTTTTCTGAACGCACTTTGAGCTGAATTCAAGTTTTGTGATTCATTACCGCTCAATTGATTATCGTACTGAGCAGGAATGTTTCATAATTTAGTCCTCTGGTTGGGAGGCTTTTCCATTTCGCATTAATAATGAATCACATCATCGACAATTTTTCCATAACGAATGTTCCATGTGAATGCAGCTACTGATACTCGTGATTTTATTATTAAGCACGCACCGCTTCTATAAACATGATACTGTTCCCACGCGAAAGTCGAAATGTTTAAGACCACTGCTCCGTTTGTATAACAATTGTCAAAGTAACTTTAAATTTTATCCAATACGTTCTTTGTTACTATTTAGCTTAAGATGAAACCCCACGTTTCCGTTCGCCTCGCTTATCAATTTTGTGCGCTGTTTGCTTTACATAAGATATGAAAAAAAAGTTACATGATACAGGTGCATTAATGTAAGGACATTAGTGAAGTTAACGTAGGAGTATAAAGCAATTAAAACAATTTAATAATTACTTACGATCGTCCTTTCTACTTTTAACCGATCTAAAGATGCAAGATTCTGATTTAGAAAATAAGCTCTCCTCTATTTACTATATGAGACACACTGTATGTGACTACTACACGACAAACGCATTAATCACGACAATTAAAAACTAACTTCGTTAACATGTGTAACGGTGTCAGATAGCTAATCTGTGATCGGGATCGCGTAATTGTATCCGCTCGTATCAGTGTCCCAATAATTTATGTATGTCCAGAAGCATGCAGTTACGGCTTCCTTCAATATTTTGTACGAAAATAATAATATAAATAAATAATACGAAGCACGCGGTCTTCAATTGTTTTTCATTTGTGCCGATTGCTAAACGAATAGTAAGAAAAGCCTTGTGTTGTTGAAACTTCACTCTCTGATGATCCGTATAAAAGCCTCGATCGCAGATTACTGTTTCATTACTGGACTGCGGATTTTTATGCATTTATAGGAAATTAAAGGTGCGAAATTGCACAGGATGCAAGCCATATGAAAAAAATATATAGAAAATATCCAAATTATAGTGCTTTTCATTGTACCTGGTAGGCGAAACAATTTTCTACCCATTTTCTACTTTCTTTACTATACTCCGAAAAATATGAATTTGCATAAAAAACAGCAGTCTATTCATTACCCTACCATATTTACCCCAATGCATAAGAAAATATACATATAAGTGGCTATAACGGAAGTAAAGTAACGACTTCTCAAGGGCTCGGCAATCGTCGCTTTTAGCGAGATGAATATGTAATTCTGAAATGAATTCACAGCTATTGTGATTGAAAATAAAACCTAATAATGAAATGGTAAAAATTGAAGGGTTGGGACAAGAACAGCATGGCTAGATTCCTTATTAATTTTACGGAAACTGAAAAAACTAGTTAAAATATGAAAAAAAAACAAATATACAATACAATCTCAATTTTGACTAAAATTGGGGCTGCCCGGTGTTTATCATACATCCAACCCTTCAATTGTCATTAACAATAACCAGTTGGACGTTTCGGAGAGCGAACCGAGCTTACCAATATGCAAATACGCAAATACTAATGGCAATGGTTCTCGTTTATGTAGCGCTCTATTGCACAAGTATGCCTCTAATCACGGCAACACCTTTTACAGATAACACCAGGAAGAGTTGCCCCGCCGAGATTTCCCGTAAATGGCATACCTTCAGAAGGGGAAACGAGTATATCCGGTTATCCATTTTAGTACACGAAGATAATCTGTCACCCGCGTGCATCCTTGCACATTAATGACGTCTACCTTTACGTCTTTCTCTAATTGGTGCATTGTTTCATTACGGACAATAAATTACTTTCGGCGCGCGCACCAATGAATAATGGTAACTGAAAATTCTTCATAACTGCAATCAATATCGTTTTCTCTGATACAAATGAAACACCCGATTAAGATTTTGTGTTTCGCCATGCTTTCACGGTGCAATTTCTTATTGCGTGTAGAGAGAATGCGCTGTACAGGGAAAAATATAAGTAGGCTCCACTTATAATTAGCAGAGGCAGATATTTATCGACGACAAGTTATTGATGTATTACCACAGGAAGTAGAACGGAAACACAAAAACATGTCTACCTTCAAAGCTATAGCTGCATAGGTCCGCAGCTTACAATTTAAACTTCATGCAACAGAGAACAGTAAGTTTCCTTTATCATTAATGCAATTAATTATTAGATACATGATACGGGTCAGGCTACATATATTACAACCCCTATTATTCCATCAATAGTTTTCCCGATCTTTCCTTTGCCCCACAAAATATAAAAGGACCGTGACGTTAATATCTCGCAGTAAAGTATTCGTCGTTCACTTTAAGTAAGTACCTGATACTTCCATTTGATATTTAAATGAAAATCACTCGATTGCACATTTAATTAATTAATTGCTGTAGGTGCCCATGCGGGCAGTTTTCTTTTGCTACCAGTGCTAAGCGTTTTGTATCTCTGTATTTTTGCATTCTAAGCGAGGTAAATAATACGTAAGTGAAATTAATATGTAATTAAATAAATTAACAATTAATATTAGGGTGAATTGCTCTAATACGGAATACGTGCCTAATATCAAATACCACGATATTAAAGAATTCTGACATTTCCATTCATTGACTACAAATACAGTCGGATTACGTTTGTCATCTGTCAGGCTAAATGTCATAGAAACTGTCACTTATTCCTCCTAATATAGTACCACTGTGACGTTCTCCGGTGTACCTCTTCTTCCGTTCTCCAATGCCCTAGGACGATCAAACAATGACGTGATTTAAATAGTGTAGTGATATTTTAAAGAATAACTTCTAAGAATTAAATCTCTATAGCTGTACATAAATCATTGCGGATGTTCCCTTTTTTTTTTGGAGATGATTATTCCCCTTTTAGGGGTACAACTTTTCTGCGATTCAATGTAATAGTAGGAAGAGTTTGTTATATTCTAACCAAAGGTTCGCGAATTCTTTGGATATCTGTATTATTTTCTTTCCTTAAAGTTTTTGGAACCACTGCGCGGTTGGTTTTGGGTGAAACTTTTATCGAAATGTGACAGTGTCATCGAAAAGGTAACGATTCGGTGAAATATTACAGATTCAGA
Organism: Holcopasites calliopsidis; assembly: GCA_023838395.1. Taxonomy (NCBI): domain Eukaryota; kingdom Metazoa; phylum Arthropoda; class Insecta; order Hymenoptera; family Apidae; genus Holcopasites; species Holcopasites calliopsidis. The sequence goes on from JALHAQ010000063.1 coordinate 186,833, forward strand.
AATTAGATATGTCTCTATCAAACTTTCTTTGTTGTGAAATTGTGAAGCAGTGACATCAAAAGTGTTGCTACCGAGTGTTACAACAGAGACACAAATTTACCATGTAGGTACTCAACAACATTTTTGGCATTTTATAATATTACGTCACATCTTCATGCGTGAACCGTCTGTACACTTATGCCGAATTTACACCTGTTCACGTTCGATGACTATAGCGAATGATTATACACAGCGACTATGAAAAAAGGTGAAAGCCAAAGTATTTATTCCAGATCATTGGTTGAATTAATTTTACTAGTCTTCAAATTCGATACATCACTACATCTTCAAACGCAGTATGATATTCTCCATTATCCTATATTAAAGAAGATAGTTTGTTCTCCTGTTCCATTCTCTCGTTTGTTACTAAAATTGTTGAAAAAGGACTGCAAAGAAATAACAAAAAAATTAAATTCTAACATCGTGGACACACTTTTCATTCAAAGTCCAATAAAACTGCAACAAGAAAATCATAGGGTTGCCAATATGCTATACGTGACTAATATGAAATACCACGGTATTAAACAATCCTGACATTTCCATTCATTGGCGACAAATACAGTCGGTTATGTTCGCCATTTACTTGAACTAGTGAGTATATGCCAAAATTATAAGGAAGCACGTGTTCGCAAAAGAATATTGAAGCAAAACCCACCATCCGAGTTTTTCAATAGGAACCTCTAAATCAATATTATACGTAGCAAGATATTATTAAGATGTTATTCTTTAAATAAAAATAATTATCAGACGCGTTACTTACTTATTTATATCCTACTTTCCTTCTTCTAAAGAGTAAGCTCGATATAATGTGCTAGTCGATACCAGGCGGATACAGTGTATCATATTAAGAGCACCATGAGCCGAATATGAGAAATGAGAATCTCGGTAAAAATAATAAATATTGTCCAAACCGTTATATAAGGTGAATCTGGGAACTAGCACAGGTTACTGCTCTTTTTTGAGTAAAAATAGAAAAAAAATGATAGAGGGAAAAATCATATGGTATAATGTGTCCTAACTTCCTACGCTGGTATGCCGATATAGTGCACCATTTAAGATGTTATCGTTAGAACATGTAATGAAAGATGTAACAAAAACGCGCTACACAAAGTTTAGAGTGCAATGGTGGAACATTCGAACACTTATTCTATTAAAGTACGTTTCTGACACAAAATGACAAATATCTCGTGGAGAATCGACATTTCAATGACCTTGGGTTAATACTTTTATACGTAGAATAATAAAAGGGATCGATTGCTTTAATTTAAAAAAATGGATTGCATTAAAGAATAAAGTGCAATTGTACCTGGAGGGTGAATCGACCATCCACATAAAAAATAAGGACATAAGAAGTTAGGACGTATTATGTCTAATGATTTTGTCCTCTATCATTTTTTTCTATTTTTACTTTAAAATAGCCGTAACCTGTCCCAGTTCCCAGATTCACCCTGTATTTAAAATTTGTCTATTACCTGTCGAAAGAGCATAATAAAATTTCCTACAAAACTGCAATATTGTAGTATGTGTAAAAGCATCGTAAACAGGTAACATATGTGCATGAAAAAGCAGCATTCCATATTTGGGCAACCCACTTTTCTCTCAATCATTTTTTCTATATTGCATAGGTTTTGAAATAAATGGCGCGAAGTTTTCAAATGAACACTCTGTATACATATGCGCCCTTAACTATTCAACAACTCCTTGCTAAAAACGTGTACAAATGCTCTCTTTAACAATGGTCATTATCTCTAAACTATGGCTTAGCTAATTAAATAAGTGTTTATACTTATAGTTCTCCTATGTTAATAAAAATCGTAGTATTTCGTGCATGCAAAATACTTTCCATTTTAAGATAGCTGTTGTGAAAAGGTCAATGAAAATTATTAAATTTGACTCCAAAAGCAGTGCAACATTCTTCGAGATTTGTATCAGAACGATATGATTCAGATTCGCGATTTTCTTTAAGGAATTTGATAAATAAACATGTCCTATGGATCACTGAAGTTGCAACAGCAATCGCGGTATGCACTATAGGTACGTACGTACATACGTATATTCGAACGCGGGAAGTCCCGTTATTCAACCTTAAGGTTTAAAATTCATTTCTCCAATAACTTAGTACTTGCGCATGCGCGTTTTTTTTCTTTAGTCAAAGTAAAATTCATTGAAAATAATACAAAATGATGCAGTTCTACGGGACTATATAACTACCATTAGATGAACTTATTTCAGGGATACAGTAGAACCTCCAACATTCGAAGTAATGGGGAGATATAACTGTTCGGATGAAAGAATTTTCGTATAGTAGAACATTAATTTTTATCATGATTTTAAGCGTGTATTTAGAAAAAAATTTATATAACAACAATATAAGGGAATAGCGAGAAAATAAGATGTGCGTAATACAAATGATGTAATACCAATGTAATACCTTTTACAACGATGGGTCCCCTATCTTTTTGCTGCCAAATGACATAAATTTTTTAATACATGAAGCCGTATTGAATTACATTCTGTTGGGTTCTCAAATCACCTAAGTCCTTTTTCTAATTTCATAAATGCTTCAAAGTGTCGAGGCACATCTTCAATATCACCTTCATTGCATTCCTCTTGTTTAATATAGGAATTTAAAGCATTGTTAACAATATTCATGGCAATGAAGCTTGTGTTTTTATCATACTGAAACCATTCTGTTACATCATCAGGATTGCATTCCTTGTATCCAGGCGTTCCATGTAAAATAAAAACAATTTTTGTTGTGTCTGTCGAGAACATTTCCTCTTTATTAATTTCTTTCGGATCATTATGAATGAAAAGTTTTCTCCATGCTTTTACAGTCTGATATTCGTAATCGATAAACATGCCGATGCTACCACATAGGAACAATCTTTTAAATTTAATTTCTTGTACAAGTTTATTACATCCTGGTTTTCTTGTCCAGTGCAAAAAAGAAATTTCCGAAGCAAACTTTTTCTATAGTGTCGCTTGAAGCACTCAATCACCCCTTGGTTCATTAGTTGAATTATAGGTGTACAAGCAGAAAAGTATACATATAGCGTTCGGATAGAAGAGCTTTTCGATAGTGGAGCATACGGATAACTAGATCGCCGGGTAGTGGAGGTTCCACTGTGTCTTAACAGATTCAAGTGAAACTACTTGCAGACTATCTATTACCAAGCAAAGTTTTTTTCTATTGCCAACCACTGTCGATATTTACGTATGGATAATTTGCAGTGAAAGTAATATCGAAGCCGAACAGGTTGAATGGTGTCTCTTTCTAGCTAAAAGCCGATCAAGTGCGGAGAAATTGTTGACGAAAGGTCCGCAAATCAAGCAAGGAAAATTAATCTCTCGGAGACATAACAATTCGTCACTGTGCAGCAAACCTATCACAACTACTAATTTCACCAGGTTACAGTTCATAAGCTATGCAGTATCCTCTGGGAATGTATGTTAGAAAGCAATTTAACGCCAGAAAATTTCATTTGTAAGTTCAAATCAAGTATCAGTCTCCACACAAGAACCCCCGCTGTCGGATAACGGCAACGTTGATTACACGTATCTTCAGCGTCTATTTTTAAGCCTATTTTGTGCATTTCGAAACTGTGATTGATGTATCGGGACAAGATCTGCCTAATAAATACCGTGTAGGTTGTACTGATTCATGTGAAAGCGCAATTCCATGCGACTATGTGCCACATACGTCATACAGAAAGACGAGACTCTGGTTCGCACGGGGTCACGGCCAACCCTGAGGGAGCAGTCATTGACATTGAGAGAGAGGGTGGGAGAGCAGCCGTCGGGAAACGTGACTAATATGCAGGCACACGCACTACCTATACATATATGGAAGCTTTTTGCATTTTCTATTCGCCGATAGTCACCCGTGGAATCGCTGAAGTCGATTTAAATCGAACTACGATTCTACGATTCTCCGTTCGGTGCATCACATTTTAAGCACAATTTAAGGAATGTGGGGTAAGACCGGGTACGTGGGTCAAATTAAGTACCATTGTTTTCCTAAAATAACAGCTGCAATATGCAGTTCATGTATAGTGTTACATTCAGCTGGACCCCGCAGCGATATAAGATCAATCGCAGAACAGAGAATGTCGTAGTACTTCCTCCAGAGAAGTTTAAAAATTTCGGTAAACTTCTTTATACCACTTGAACTTAAAGCACCTATTATGATCATTACTGAGTTGCATTCTGCAGTCTTTGCACAGTGTTTTGGCGTATTAGTCTATTCTTTTGTTACACGTTAAAGTGTAACAGATGTTTCAGATGTTTAATAAATTACCACATTTGGGGCAAACTTGGGTAAATGAAATTGGCACATGTGCTGAGGAGGGCAACGAGGCATTTACTTGCAATCTTTCTTTAGTAAAGAAAGTAAAATAAATTTATGTGGAAGCTAAAATAAACTAATGTAAACTAAATGAGCTAAAACTGTACATGAAACTATTTTTGTATCATTAAAATAAGTTCAACTAAGTTAGTCTTTGTGAATATCATTTAAAATAACTCCCTTAACTAATTTTGAAATAACAGAAGCAAAGGTTTTGTCATTATATTCTGTTTTACGTATTTTTTTAATAAGTACCCAATTTTACTCACGTGTATAGGGTAAAATCGGGCACTTGCACACTTCCGGAAAATCTTATGTATCTATCGACCAAACAGTTTTATCAAAAAATGACTTTCATTTTCCGATTTTATAAGGACAAATGAAGATTCCTGGTAATATCTAAATTTATTTTTGCAATTTACATTTTTGCTAGCAGAAAATATAAATTAGATACCCGATTTTACCCCACATTCTTCTACAGTTAGGGTACATTCCAGTGAAGGAACATAATTCGTATTAAATGAAAAAGTAACGTTTATAACGACCCTTTTATGTTGAAATTTATACAGTAATCATGCTGTAAGTTTGCAAATGTCCCGCGAAAGCAGCCTTCTTTTTGTTTATAATCCGTTCGGCACTACATTTATTTAGTAGTTGCTCCAAAGACATCCCATCTAGTCAAGGCAAGTATTGTTATCTTGAAGTGAAGAATTTGTTTTTTACATGGTTCTATGGTACATGTGCTATGTTAATGGTATACGTACTATGATAAGCTTGTTAGTGAAATTATATAATTTAGAGGTTTTTGTCACGAAAAAAGTTGCATGTATTGTTAAAATTTGTCGATTTTGTTAGCTGCACTGGTTGAGAGATAAATACAAATGAATGATCAGCTCATTAATTCACTGGCAAACGTGTGGATTTCTTTTTTTATAAGATTTAATTGCTATTTTTATCCCAAAAATATTGGCTACCCATTTTATACTCTAACACGGTTTATAAATATTCCCTCTTCCGGTAAATAAACGGAAAGCTGGTTGATAATTTATTACTAAACCCTTGTTCATTTATTGACAAACTCTTTGTAAATGCTTTACTAATGAATTGAATCTAGTCTTTTTTCTCTCTTATGCTTCAATAGAACCACGTATTATTCAACATTTATTTGTTTCCTGATTATGACAGTTGTTATAAATGGAATACATTGAAAATTATGGTTTTTTTAAATATTGTTATTGGTTATGGTAATTTTGCACATTTTTCATTAAACAGTATACCAGACTTTTAATGAAGGTTATAACTAGGAAATATTGATGGTATTGTGCTCGGGGTTGTTGGACTTAGTAATAACACAGTTCAGTTATACTAATAGCATTCAGGGTATTAATTAACGATTTGTTAATACTGGATTTTACAGTCACGCAGCTCAAGTGTTCATTCACTGGGCAGATTACCTCAGGAGTGTTCAACTTTTTAGCTTCCCTGGGCCATATTGGGAAAAGACATATTGTTTTGGGCCACACGTAAAATACACGAACCCTAACGATAGCTGGTGAGCAATCAGACATGTGAACATATAGTTAACATATTTAAGTGATTTAAACTTCATTAATTCATGAATTTCTTATCATAAACGCAAAAGACAAGACAGCAATTTGAAATTAGTGAAATGTTTGACATTGTTTTTGTGACACCAATGTTTCGATGAAAGTATTAAGTTGCAATTCTCAGTGAGTTCTCAAGGTGCTCATCAGACACTTTGTAGTATTACTAATGGTATTTTTAGTCGCAGTCTCATAAAGTTTGTAAGTTTATGATTTTCTGTCGGACCGCATTTATAACCGTTGTGGACCGCATGCGGCGCGCGGGTTGAACAAGCCTTGATTACCCCATATGTGCTGTAAATTTATGCGATGTAAAATTCATTAATATAGAATAGAAACGTGTTCACTTCATGATTTTTTTGTAGGTTTTTTTTAACGAGTGTCTATTATGCTAGGGGTCCAAACAGTGAACGTGTCAAATCGAGCAGTGTTCCATCGAGTAGCGCATACGGTGCATATTATATTCTGTCACCACCACCGAGATTGGATAACAACGAAATGCTTATGTTGTCTATGGAAGGAAATATTCCATTGCAATTTGTGGAATACAATTGAAGCATATACGCATGCGGGACATGCGAGCGGTCATGGTAGTAAGTGCAACATCAGGTAAATTACATGGTAGAGTAACATTAAAAGCTACATGCACATTAGCCGAACATTTGTCTAATTATACGCTCGTTGGTGCCTAAAAGGCTTACCTGGTAAAAAAAAACGCTATAGCATACTCTGTTGGGACTTCATAGTATATCGTACACGAAGCATGGGGGGGGGGGGGGGAGCTATAATTCATAAGTGAGATGCGAGGAATCGTCGACAATCGCGACCACGTCATTGTTGCAAATTGTTCGTTTATACCGGGAATCGTGTCTTTTATTCCAGAGAACGATAGACAATTTAGAGCAGTATTTCTTTAACATCGTTCTAGATATGAAAGTTCGTCAAAGCAGTCGCTCGAAATATGTGTACACTAAACGAGAAAACACAGTTATCTTTCACTGAGATTTAATTTTCTTAGCTGGTTATAGAAGTTCTGGATGAGAACAGGTTTCTCGTGGAGCGTCTCATACTCGAAGATTCAGTGTTCGACGGTCGGCCCGCTGCGCTGGCTTGTACTCGTCGAGGTCTATTGCCTCGAGCAGCGTAGAAAGTATAACGCAAATCACTTTGATAAACCGTAAACGGTGGCGAAATGTAATGGTGAGTAAATAAAATTCGATCGGGCGAGTCGGCCTCGAAACTGGTTCGATCAAGCGTTTTGCATGGTACGTGGATTCGATCAGCCCATATGACAGGAATAAAAGGAGCACTAGATACAAACTCCACACGAAAGCCTGAGTATCGGATTCACCAAGTACTGCTCCGAGCACGGCAAATGCTTTTGGTCTCGTTGACCATGCCTTAAACTGAGCAAACTGGACAGTCTATGAGCAGTGGAAGCCTCACCAAATCCCTCACGAATCTTCATAAAATCATCATCATAACATCATAAAGGAACAACTATAAATTCCATGCCGATCCACAAGCATCTTTTCGATAGAACCTTCCTTGTCACAGAGACCCGTTCAAAGGTAACTGAAGCATGCGAAACTTTACCCTTGCTCCTCTTCGGCAGTCGGCGATCCCTGTTGCGCGATGCGAAACACGTCCGTCGTCGACATGGTCCTCCGCTGGCTAGTACACCGTTAACACGCGATCGCGGATCACATATCGACTCCACTTTCCTCCGTTGATCCAGCAGCGTCGAGGATACTCGCCTCGATTCGAATCCACGTTGGCGATGCCGCGCACTTGGTGAAATCCACGTGCGAACGCGTGCTAGCCGTGCAAGTTAAGTACATACATACGTGTCCAGGTTGGCTGGCGCCCGTCAAGGCTAATACTGTGCCACGCGAGTGGTGCGGTGCCGATGTAATGTACGTAAAAGATCGGCAGCGCAACAGGTTGGACTGAATTCTGCACAGAATTTCCACGTTCCGCAACCGATCGATCGCGGTTTCGAACGAAAAACATTGAAGAGCGACGCACGGCAGCGAGCAACTCACTGCAGTCCCGTGTAGTGTCGAGGCGCGGAGCGGTCACGCCGCACCTCTACCTCTGTTGCCGCTATTCTCTTCCTTCTACCTGTGTACGCGCACGCACACCAGCATTTTTCTCTTACCTGTGGGTACCGGTTGCCGACGTTTCGTGGCCGCTCGTTTGTCGCGGGCGAAACGCGTTCCTTCTACCTGCACGCACGCACACATTTACGGAGATTCACCCAGCTTTCTTAGAGATGCTATATGAACCACATCTTTCGACACAAAACTGTTCTCTGGCTCTGTGCTTGCGCTGCCGCTATCTACCTGTGCACGGATATTTTTTATCTCTGTTTACGCTGGTGTGCGGACAGGTTCCACGCGATCGTGTACATATGAACAAATACGCGGCGTTGACACGAGAGTCACGCTTGCACAGCAGTCACACGTGCCTCTTGTATAGTCTCGCCAGGTAGATGCTTTTATTTCGTTCACAAATTGTCCTGCGCGTGCACATTTCAACTGAAGTCTATGTCTACGATGCTACATTCCGCATGCATCTCCATCTTTGACTGGAGATTACACAAAACAGGAGCTAAGACCTTTCCTCCTTCTTTGCTGTAGATGTCAAGCTGCGGGCTTGCTGATCCTTCGTGTACAGGCAGGAGAATGTCAGCGTATTTCCATCAAGCTTGACATTGATGCGGTGGGTTATGTAGGTTCGTCTAGGTCGTACAGAGAGACTCAGATGCATTTCCGCTAACCTGTGCACTGAAACGCACACACTGAAGCTTTTATGTCCATCTCTATGCAATGGTTCACGTATGCGTACGCAACGTTTGCATTCCATTTATGAAGCACTCGTACCAATACGTCCTTCTACCTACCTATACGAACAGGAGTAACATTTCTTTGGAAGATGTGTGCGTGTGTGTGTGAGTGCGATGCTACAAAGAATGGTTTCCCCTGACCATATATTGCTTTTTATGCATCGATGTTTATCCTGATCGTGTGCAAACGTGCACAGACACGATCGCTCACCTGTTCACACATGCCTCGGTAAAAACTTGCTTGTATATACGTGTACATACGCAAATCGATTAGGATGCCCCATTTTGGGGGACAAATATACAGAATGGTCTACGCAACTTATTGACCTCGAATAACTTCTGAAATATACGTTGTATGATAAAATTTTATACGAAAATCGCTTGGTTTGTGAGGGCGCATTACGTGGTGACTGCATCCTTTTTATAGGTGGTGGCGCCTCGGAGATTTCACGGTCTACTTTGTTCTTTTTATATGGAATGGTATATTTTAGTGCCGAAATATGAGAGCGTTGAATTTCGTGTAAAAAGGTATCGACCTTTGTTAATCCTAACTCTATTAGCTAATCAGTAATTTTACTCTGCTTGTGAAATTCAATTTGGGTAATACCAAGTCGAAGATTTAGTATGATCAAAGGTTTCCGTAGGACAGCGGTATTTAAGTGAGACTGTTTACCAATATCACGGATTTTAGCTCATCGCAAACGCCTATTGTATCCGTTCATCAGTGCGGAAACTGTCATTGGTCTTTACGCGTAATTATCAACAAGGTAAAAGCAAAAAATGCATTAATAATAATAGCGAAAAAGTGTATATGCCTTTAATTTGTGGCGCATAGCTAAGGCTCTGTAATACGTGTGCAGAAAAGTATCCCGACCGAAATGAACCACCGCGATGAATATTCCACATACCTTGTAGATAGACTTACCACACGTTTTGGGTTTGGGAATGTTAATAAAAACGCGATGTCAAACATATAAGTCCAAAATTTAACAAAAATCTTCGCCAGTCATAAAATTCTTAAACCCCAGACATTACCCTGGACAGCACTAAAAAATCAGAACTGTCCGGGCTAATCCCGGACGTATAGTAAGCCTACTTGTAGATCGCTTCGATAACCCGGAAGTTTTAATGTTACTCCCAGCTGTTAGTCCCACCACTAATTTTAATGTCTTAATGTTTGTTTTAACATTTTAATGTTAGTGCATCGCTGTCTTACGCAAAGCTTTGACGATATTGAAACTCCGATTTGGTATTACACAATGTAAGTTTTCAACACACAGAGCGAAATTATTCGTTAACCATTAGATTTATGACGAATAATGGTCAATACTTTTTTACTCAAAATTCAATGCCCTTTTATATGATGACATACAAAATATAGCATGCTATTTAAAAAGACGAAGTTGATCTTCGAATCTTCGAAACGCCTCCACTTATAAGAAATACATGCACCGCACAATGTGTGCCTCTTTAAACCACACAACTTTCGTATAAAACATTTTTTCATAAACGCAACATTTTAGATGTTGTTTCAATTGACCAAGTTGCATGGATCATCCTGTACATACAATGTATCGCAATCTTTAGTAAAAGTGCTCGAAATCTTTTTCTTTGCGCTGTCAACATTTTGTTTGCATTTAACGGTTTATGTATTCGAGAAGAGGAAAACAAATAAAACTTGATGCGACGGGGCGTTAGCGTAATTGTTTTTGTGGCGATTACATTTCACTTTCACCTTTTCTAGATATTTCTCAGTCAGCATCGTTCGTGGAATTGTAAGTACATTCACTGCGATTGGCTGTTGTTTTCGACAAGCACTACTCGAATTCTTAAGAATTGAAATTATTTTATTTAAAGGTGACAATGCATTTTCCTTGAGAAATATTTGAAATTGAACTAACCATTTGAAAGCGCTGAAAATAGTTTAGAATGTTGTTGTAGCAAGTAGTAATACGCATGTACCATGAAGTCTAAATATTAGCCAAACAATAATATTTATGACAATATTGGACGGAAACTATAATGAGTAAAATGTATTCATGAGGATAGTTTTGGCTAAGATAATTCTATATGCGTGTCGCGTGCACGTTCCGGATGGAACCGTACAGTCACGTAAAATGCAGTTGGACGTAACTCATTCCTGGTGCAGTGACTTTTAAAGACGTTGCGCCAAGTTGCTTAGCAAATAAAAATAACATTTGTTCGATTATAATAATATACAATTTCCCAACATAAATTCGTTCGAAAAATTGAAAAAATCTCATTTCAAATATTAGTATCTTTAATACTACTAACACAATTTGATTTGATTCAGCTACGATGAAAAAGTAAAAATAAAAGCACGCAAACCACCGTTATACAGTTAGATTAAATAATTACCGAACACCGTCATGCACAAAGGTTGTAGAGTTTTATTATTTTGATTTTGCCTAATTGCAAAATTGTTTCTAACTTTGCATAGGCAAAAAAAGCACGAATCATTCGTGCACACATTTGTTCAGATATTCCCTGTTTAAATTTATATTTGCGAATAGATCGCGTAGGATTTAGTCGTGTAAGTGTTAACATGCGTTCCAGACAGCCTGAGTGGCGTTATTAAATTACGAGTGTCGAATATGCAATATATATTTACATTTTATATCTGCTGGACGTCATAATATACAAGACGAATACATTAATAATAAGTAACGGAGCTAAAATAAAAGACAATACAAATTATCATCGATGACTTATACCTTATCGGTCGTATAAAATGAATCTTCCCTTCCATTAAATAATACTGTAACGTACTCATGGTATTTGATATTCTCGCGGATGAATGAAAAATTCAAATCAGTACATAAAGATCAATTTTCCAAACAGTTCTATCTATACATAGTATAGAGTATGTACAATTCCATTTTCTCCCCGATATAACAAAATTTTCATACACACAAAAAAAAGTCCATGAGTAGATAGATAATTTTCTCTACGATATATTATACACATGTTTTAAATAAAACAGACGTATTTTTTGTATGCGTATTATTGAATCTACTGTTTGGCATTACCCAACGGCAGTAAGCCGAACAGTATTCTTGCGCTGATGTATGAATCGCTATTGAAACTTATGGCATCATAGAAAAAAATCGTTGTACGAAAAAGAAGAAAAAGTGAAAATATATCTCATTCCACATAACGATCACTCATTCGATTTAATATCCGTATTAAAAGTTAGATCTCGCAACGTAATCCTTTCAAACGCGTTCATCCTTTTCCACCCGACATTCTCATCAGCGCTTGTACACCATTGACTTTCATATGTTAGTATATTTAAAGTGACTTGAAATCAGAAAAGCTTACGATTAGCAATATTTCTCCTTACGATAATCTTACAAATTACAATTGGACCAAGTGTACATCGAGATACCATGTTTGTCAGATTGATGGACTATTGAAAAACCAGAAGTCATGATTACATGGCCCGTTAAGTTACTGTATAGCTAGAGAAGTTTAAGATTACGCTCATATCACTTTATTTGATGTTGTTATGCAAAATTCGAGAAAAAGTAGTCCGCTTATATTGTATAAATTTCAACAGACTAATTTATCAAAAAATTGTATGCGAAAATCTCGCATGCACTGTAGGTTGATCAATGTGTTTCCGCCTACAAGAGAAAAGTGATTTTAATGAAGGGAATTCGTTGAAAATGTAAGTAATAGTTGAAAACGTGTATAAAATATGTCGTAATGTGTGCGAATGAAATAATCTTAAAATAATGTAATACCTATATATTTACTCGAATAACCGGCGTCACTCCACACAACACGAATATAAACACGTCAAGTTGTTTTGTAACATATAAACAGAGATTACGTTCCACAAGAAATTACTTTGATGTTGCGCTTTTATTATAAATTTGTAATAAAAGTGAGTGACTTGCTGGTTGCCGCACAGAAACACGTCAATTCGCGTAGCAGCGCGAAACAGCGTAGAAAGCTGAGAAACGTCGATTTTAATTTCGTTCGGTAGATTAGATAATTTAAATATCCCTCCTCTAGACGCATTAAGTCACTTACTTATATATTTCAGATAAAAATATAAGGTACACGTATATCATGAAATTGACATTTGTTATGTAACAATATATACTGTAAACGTAGATTATTTTAAGCCTTACAGATACAGATTGTGATCATTCCTATCGGTTTAAATAAATTCATCCCACTGTTTCGCATTACGATTTAACTTACTCGGGCCATGTAAATGTATCACAACTATGTACGCTCATACATACATACATTCTAGACTCAACAGGCACACAAATTGAACTTGATAGATACATACACCAATTAGTTTCACACACTTCAGTACAACTTGCTTACCACTCTGTTTACAACTCATTGTCCATTCTGACACCTGATTTCGATGTATTGCTAATCAACGTCGAATTATTTCAATCAACAAGCAAATTTCAAATATGAACAATTCGAACTAGTCTCAATGAATCAATTAGTTCGGCGGCGCACACTGCGTTCGCGCTATGCGAACTACCTTCGTTTTGCATAAAGTAGCAAAAAACTCCGCGTCAAATAAAATAATCTATTCCGGGCATCGAAATAAGGACCGATTCATTATCGCGACTCGGCTTTCGTTTTGGGCGGTCTGAAGGCTTTTAACTTTTTCGCCTTCTTTTGTTTCGTCGCGCTAGACCCAGACTGAAAAGCTTTCCAACTGTCAACTCTCGATTGCCGAGATTCCTCGAAGTTCTTTTGCCATTCACGTTCCATTGCGGCTTGCGCTTCTGCGGATAGTTCCTCTTCCCGTTTTCTTTTACGCTGTTCTGCGTCCCTGGTAGCCAATTCTCTCCTATAAAAAAAAAATGAAGAATTGTTAGTTACACGTGATTGGATTCTGTGAGGCACATAAATCGTTTAAACTGCTAGCCTTCTTCTTTCCATGTCGGCGAACAATTTCATCGTCATCACCCAAACTGCGTGGCTGTAGCCTTCCTCTGTCTCTTCTTCAAGTACAGATCCGTTGTCCGATTTTCCATCCTTTTTCAGTTTCTTCTTCTTTTCCGCAATCTGGAAAAATTTGTATTATTCACTTTGTATATCTCGTGCATATCCAAAAACAAAAGTGCTCAATTTTTATCGACAATACCATGTGATCAGTCCTAGCTTTGGCTTCTTCGATAACGTCCATACACTTAGCCCTAGTTTCTTCATTCTCCAATGTTTTCCATGCTTTATTGACAACTGTAAAGAAGGTACCATTGAATAATCTATCGTTCTTCGAGATAAAAATTAATATACATACTTTCGAATGCCTGTTGCGCACGTTCCGCGTCATCCTGATTTTTGTCAGGGTGGACAAGAATCGACATCTGTAAAATAATACGTAATTCATTAATATATGAATATTGTAATGAACGCGTTGCATTGGAAATGTGGAGAGTTGTAACTTACGCGCCGATATTTTTTCTTGATTTCATCTATAGAAGTTGATGGATCAATTTGTAACACCTCGAAAGGATTTAAATTAAAGTATGACGATCCAGGCCGAAGTAATCTATCGATTTGTTGCTTAGGTGTTAATACTGAGTCCCTTTTCTCTATTTCTTTCACCTAAGCATAAACAGAATTTGCGTATATATAAGAAAAACAACTGTTTTATTTGGGCCGCGAGAATGCGTAAATAGGTTAGGCTCAATTGTAACACAAAGTTCGCCCGTAAAATCAATTTTAATTACGATGTTTCATGAATTGTTAGGTATCACTTATTGAATAACGACGAAGCAAATGATATATCGTGTTTTAAAATTGATTTATTATTGTTGTTTAGTGTATACAGTGACATTTGTTAACCCTTAAAGAGAGCTATACGTGTTTGCAGTTATATAATGGAAGGTTGTATAGAAAGTTCAACGGTATGCTGACAAATATTTTAACAGTACGATGTTATTCGGAATTTACATACTTCTGTATAAAATTCATTGAATTCGTCCTCTTTCTTTGTTGGGCTGTTACTGGATATACTCGAGTTAGTAGCAGCCATCTTGATTGTTACTACACTGTTCTGTAGTAGTGGTGGAGAAAACTATCGATGGTACTATCGATACTTATCGATGGTCACCACCATCGAAAATTATCGATAGTTTATTTCATCGATCCCAAGTTAAAGATTGCTGAGAACATGCACGTAGCGCTATCTCGTGTCTTGTATTGGTGCAACGGCTGTAAAACACCACCCTGGAATGCATAGTTAACAGCTACTGTGTACAGGTGCGTTATTAAACATTTGTTTTTTATTACTAATCATTAGACCTATCTGGTCCACAGATATACATTGTAAGGTACAGTTTTGTGTAGAAATTGGATTTATAGTTACTTTCTAAGCTATGCATACCCTAATAGCCAGGTCGAACCTGTTGCATGTCAATCGACAGCCAACAGTTGTAATATAACCTAACCACTAATTTGTCGCAACTTATTTCAACAGACTTCGCTATATTTTTGTTGCCAATTTATTAACATTATCGAGTATATCAAATACTGTATAGAATTTGTAGCCAGTTTGTGAAGAAAACCTTGTAGCAAGGTTCGGTAAAATATTGTCTGAAGAGCTTGGCTATCAAGGTATGTATAATACTTTCTCTAATATATTTCTGCTTTACCGTTATATGCATATGCTGTGTCTGCACAAACAGAAAACTGTTGTGTGTCTGCACACATTTGGATCCTATTATCAATATAAGAACTTTGCTTTTGGAAATATTGCACTAATGTTATCTACATCTACTTAGTAGTTGTCTTATCATCTAGAGTTTAATGTTATGTAGGTCCATAGATTCCTGTATCATTTTCAAGGGGTTTATGTTGGGTCCCTTTAAGAATGGCGTCAATGTATAAGGTGGATATCAATTAGCTTTGTGTAAAGTGCCCTATACACGATGAGACTTGTCTAGAGACATGTCCTGAGGACCCTCTCAATAGACCTGCACTGGCTCTTGGAGACCTATTCTTTCCACACTTATTTACTCTACCGTCTTTATGCTGTTCTTGCGATGAAAAAGAAGAGCAAACTTCACGAATAGTGAGAGAACGAATAGACTGATGGTAGAGGCCATACATCCTTGATTGGAAAAGAAATTTGTTACTAGAAGCGATATTTTGAGGTCTAGACTCGAAACGTATTTCAAATCAATTGTTCCTATATTATTGTCTACTGAAGATCAAATTAACATATTCTGTTTTTCTAAGATAATATAATAGATCCTAATTAACGAATGCTTACGTACTTGTTTTAAAAAAATTGCATATTTAGTGTAAAAGTACTCGCTTTCATGGAAAAAGGTACGAACTCTCCTGCGTCACTGGAATAATCGCACCCAGTTTCTTTACTGTTTCTGTTCAACTACGCACATTGTTTTGTTACTCTGTTGCGTAGTAGCAAGTATAATGCTGAAGAGCGCAGATGGTAAAAGACGTGCTTAAGAATAGTTGATAAAAAAGAATAATGGGTTGAGCAACTTAGCTAAACGTTGAAGAAATTACTAAAGTGCAAATATTGAAAGGAGAGGGTTACTCGAATAGGGTGATAGCGAGAAGGATAAAGAGGAGCGAGCTTGTTATTCTTTCATATCTTAAAAGTAGAGAAAACTATGGAAAAATGTACAAAGGTAGAACCAAATAAGCTCTGTTGCCCAGAGATAACAGGTCACTTATATTCGTATAGCTTCGAATTCTAGCTACAGTGAAAGCAAATTGCACCACAAGCTAACGTGTTAGCCTCTGTGCGAACTATTCAGAGATTCCTAAAGAAAACCTATATTATTAAGGGAAAATCTTTAAAGAAAAAACCATGTTTGAAGGACTGGCATAAAGAGAATAGATTTGAATTCGCGAGAAAACATATTAATTGAACATCTGAGTGGGGAGATGTAGTTTTCTCTGATGAGAAGAAATTTAATTTAGATGGCCCTGATGGGTACTTATGTTATTATCATGACTTGAGAAAGGAGGAAAAAACCCTATTACGCAGACAACATGGATGGGGATCAGTCATGATTTGGGGAGCTATAGGTGTTAAAGGTGTCATCGAATTAAGAGTTATGAAAGGTTGCCAAAATGCGAAAAAATATTCAGAGTTACTGAAATCAGCAAAAATTAAGATCTTTGACATAATGCCGAATAATCAATAGATATTCCAACACAATAATGCGGCCATACACACAGCTAAGTTAATTAAGGACCGTCATAAGGAGCAAGAAATAACTTGTTTAAATTGGCCAGCACTATCTCCTGATTTAAACATTATTGAAAATGTTTGGGGATACCTATCAAGCCGAATATACATGAATAATCGTCAATTTTCTTGCCAGGAAGATCTTGTAAACGCCATTGAAGTCAAGCGGAAGACGATATCACATTCTTATAGATATAGAAGTTCTGTGCACTTAACGTAATTCTTTTGTATTGGTAACAATTAAAATGTTACAATAATTTAGTGCTTGTCCTTTAAAAATATCTACATGCACTTACACTTTGTGATTTCCCAAATGTAAGAAGTGATGCGATATTAAAGTGGAAGCACAATATATTTGGAAAATTTTCTCTGACATATAGATAACCTCAATTCTAGACTCGTCCAGTGCTGATATTTTCTGTTTTCCATTTTAGATTATGCGCGAAAACATACCACATTACAACAATTGCAGAAATTGTGGTTTTACTTGCAATTTTTAATGTAATAATTATATATTTTACGATACATTTAAACCATGTAATGTATCGTAAGTCAATTTATAAGGATAGCTCTCAAATATTAACTCTTGCCCAGTGGATACCCAGTTCCCTGTTATTTGGTTAAGGCTTCTTTCGTTCCTTTGAAATTGTATATTTGTGAATAATAAATTAATATAATACACTTATATTAATTACTTATACTACATACAATTGTATAATACAAATAAATTAATAATTGTTTATGTCAGGTCTGCACAGTGAGCTGCTCCTTCAAGCAGCATTTCTGGCTCACCCGAGCAGTATTTTCAGCTCCAGTGGCAGTGTTTCCTGTTCTCTATCGACGGTTTTAGCTCTCACAAGCACAAGCGAAGCTATGAGCTGTAACTGTACCTCCGTAAACAGCGGTAACTGTGTGTGTGGTGTATCAATAATGTATCAGTATGATAGAGTAACAGTTAATTATATTTGTATTCGTTTAAACAATTTATATGTGTTAATTTTAAGATGTATTATAAATGAATTTATAGCAATAGTCGATAAGTAATAGTTTTTAGTTTCTAAAACATTCTTGTAGCATATATAAATCTATAATTATTATTATTATTGTAATTTTCATTATTATCTAATTATAAGATGTATTGTAAACTAATTTGTAAGAATAATCTATAAGTAACAGGTTTTAAGTTTAAACATTGCATGCGATTTTTCAATAATTCTTCACAAAAGGAATGTAACTTGTTTCATTTTTTAACACCTGTCAGCTCCTAATAATTTAAGTTAGAGATAAGTGCTGGAAAATCGCGTCAAATTCCAGAAATTAGTGAAATGACCTCGCATATTGTGGTCTGATTCTCTTTGCCGATTTTGAGCAAGAGGTATATCGTAAAATTTTGACAAAGATAGACAAGTTGTGCCATCTTGCGTCCAATGTCGTGTACTAGCCAACTGTGTACCCGAAATCACCGACGAGGGTACTATTAAAGACTGCCAGCCCCCGTGTAAATTGCCGTGCCGAGAAATGGGTCTGGTGGGCCTGGGCTCCGTCGGTAAATGAGTCTAGCGATGTTGGTAAATGCGTCGAGCAGGGTAGGTAAATGAACGAGCAGGTCGTTTAATAGATAAATGTAGATCGCTGACATTATCCACTATATAACCGTTTCAAGATATGTAATTATATTATGTTGCTTTATAACTTATTAGATTCCTATTGACTCATTTTCGTATTACACATTGTTGGAATACTTTATGGATGTAACAAAAAGTAAGAATAACTAGTACGTAACGTTGTAAAGAAATAGTAGACTATAATAAAAATAGGTTCAAAGACTATTGTCCCATTTATAAAAGAACTCATTTTTAATAAAAAAATATGACTTAATAGAGAGAGATAGTAGAAAAACAATACTATATATTTTTTTATCGGATAACATCACCACAGGTGCTTGACGGGGTAGAACGTTTGTAATTATTGAGATAAGCGGATTAACGAGATAAAAGTATTATCTGAAGTTATAAATATTATAAAAATGTAATAATAAGTATATTACATAAATAAGTATTGAATAAAATATACGACAGGACACAGAAACCAATTTGGTTTTAAATTTGTAGAGCCGAAAGGAATAACCATTTTAAATAAATGCAATTGCAAGATATAATTGATAGACTGTTAAAGAAGACAGAAATGAGTTATACACGGAAAGAACAACATAATGCATTTTATTTTCTTTTAATATATAAAACAACTGTAGACGAACACACACACACACACACACTTGACACACTTTACACTTTGAAATAGTTCGCTACAGAAACTGATACACAAATGTAGGTACTGTAAGGTTTTGGCAAATATAATACTATAACAAAATCTATAGCGTTAATGTATCTGTTATTGTTACCATGGATACAATCTTATTAATAAAAACAGAAAGAAGTTATGTACGGAAAGAACAACATAATAAATTTTCTTTTCTTTTAATACAAGGTGTCCCAGAACTGCCCATAGAGCCGAAAAGGGGTGATAGCTGAGGTGATTCTGAACGCCTTTTTCCTTTGCGAAAATGTTTAAAGCTTGTTATGTGTAGTTCCGGATAAGACAATGCGCTGTCAAGTGACACTAGATCGCGATGTAATGAAAGAATTTGGTTTTAAATTAGTAGAGCCGGAAGAAATAACCATTTTAAATAATGGTGCACGTGAAATTATGAATATTGATATTAGTAATTCTCGGGAAGATAATGTACTGATTAATTCGTGAGATATTAATTCTGAAATCTCAAGTTGTGACAAACAAACGCTTCGTGATATGTTTAATGTAAAATATTTAACAGGAGAACGTCCGCAAGAACCAGCAGTCAAAATGGAAATGACTTTACATTTTACGCGAACGCACACTATTTCATTTTAACCCTACAAGACTGTCATATTCTGAAAAAATGCAATTGCAAGATATAATTGATAAACTGTTAAAGAAAGGTATAATACGTTCGAGCGAATCCAAGTATGCGTCGCCAATAGTAATGGTACGAAAGAAGAATGGTGAAGCGCTGGTTATGTGTGGACTTCAGAGTATTGAACAATTATATTATTCGCGATAATTATACATTGCCCGTGATTGAGGATCATATTGTTGCGTTATGCCACATGACGTTCTATTGAATCGGACAAAGTGATTCCAATAATATTTCAGCTAAAAGTGAAGATTATGCTATACAACAGGGACAAACATACTACGAACTAATTTTTGGTTTATGTGTCCTGTCGTATATTTTATTCAATACTTATTTATGTAATATACTTATTATTACATTTTGTTTAATATTGATAAGGGAAAAGTTGATGATATATGTATAATTCCAGTTAATACTTTTATTTCGCCACTCCGCCCACCCGAATATGTAATTACAGACATTTTAGCCTGTCAAGCACCAGAGGTGATGTTACCCGATAAAGAAATAAATACATTGAGTTGCTGTTGTCTATTAACAGTCTCGATAAGAATGAACGAATTTTTTCATTAATCGTACATTATACATATTTTTTTTTTGCAATTTTATATCCGTTAAGCACAATTTCTGCTTTAAGAAGGATTATTGTATAAATACAGAAGTACCTTTCTAATTGATTTTTATTACATTCTAACATTTCTTTAAAATGTGACGAGTTAGCTACTCTTATTTTTCCTACATCTGCAAAGTGCTCAAACAGTGTGCAATAGAAACCTTGTACAAACTTTGAAAGTTGTACAGAAAGTAAGACAATACGAGTGTGATAAATTGTAAAATAAAATATGTATAATTACACATGTTTGAAGGTACTATAGAATGGATAATGCCAGCGACCTACATTTATTTGTTACCTACGGCACTGCACCCATTTACTTACGTTACCGATGAGATTTTCCGTAATTTAGTTTCTGTTTCTTTTTTTAACCACAATATATTCTAGAGGGCGTAAGAAAACAGCGAATTTTTCTGGCACGCGAACTCCCATAAGGCTGGCAGTCTTTAGCAGTATCTCGTCGGTGCCGAAATGTTAATTCTACTAATTTCGGACGAAACCAAGCACGAGTTGGCGCCACGTGTACTCTTGGTCGAAATCGCAAGTAGTATAAGTCAATCATTAATATCACGCGTCAAAACAAACAATACCTAACCTAAATAGTATATCGTAACCTATAAATACCAGAAATTAACAACATTTACTTATTTCACGTTTCTTTCATCATGAGTGTGTAAACTTTAGTATTTACTGTGATCCATGCTCCTGTAAGAGCGAAGCAGTTTAAAACAATGTTTATGTGAAATGCACAGTTTTTTGTACAAATATGGGTTAGTATAAACATTTAACAATGCTGAAAATTTTCGAAACGTAAAAGCGTAATAAATATAATATGCCATATGTTTAACAATTATCGTAGAAACAGAAACAAAATTATGCCAAGGCAAAGACATTTTCGAACGGATGAATTATTTGTATCAGGTAATAATATATTTCGTGATAATTTTTTATAATTCGATTATTCTGAGTTGCCAAAAAGTAACACTTATTAATTTTTAGGCGAGTCATCTGATGGCATTGAAGAATAGGGTAGCAGCTTCTTACTATGGTAGTACAATGATTGGCTGTGCAAAAAAATCTGTTTTACGAATGTGAGTTTTATGGAGCATTTAGATGAGCAATATATATTGTAAATATTTCAAAGCTCTCAACATTTTTTTAATATTGACAATGTATATTGATCGTTTTCACGTATGATAATGTTAAGAGCTTTTAAATGTTGGCAATATAAGTTGATTGTCCAAACGCTTCATTAAAATCATTATTATATGTCTTTTAAAGAGTAAGCTAAAAATAACTTTTCACTGAAAGACTCGAAGGTATGCACATGTCATGTACTCCTTATAGAGAATCTGACATCAAAAGGACGATTTGTAAATGTTGCCAATCTCCACTTATACCTGGTGAAACAGCGAGAGTTCGATTAATCTCAAAACCAATGAAGGGAGTTAAATGGACATGCCTGACATGTTTAAGCGTTAAAAGGTATCCTACAAAAAGGGGACATAAATTATGGATAGAACAACCTAATTCGGTAGCTCAAATCTTCGATTATACGTTGAAATCAAATACTGAGACATGTAATATGAAAGGGAAAGGAAAGAGTTCAGTCGAAACTAAACGAATGGACATTGAAAAGAATTAAACATACACTGATTCGAATATTTATTTCCACATGACGCGAGATGTGATGGATGTGGACATACGAATAATTCCTTATCAATGTCTTACGTAAAATATGTTACAATAAATTTATAATCAATAAACAGATAGTTTTACTAACTGGAATATTCATAACCATCTAGTAATATCATGATACTGATGTATTAGTTTTACATTAAATGTTCATAGACACAACATGATGATAGTTAAGTTATTGTTTCTCGAGTATATGATATACCGTAAGATGTAAACCGTTCGCGATTGATTTCGGATTAAAGCGCAATTACACGCTTTGTCGAGGACGGTTTGAGTGATGAAAAGTGATGCCGCATTCGCGAATAACGATTATGTTCTCGCATGACGACCGAAATTTGTTCGTGAACGGCTCCATTTCACTAGCTATGATATGACTATATCCGCCCATCGCCAATGAGTCGTACGAAATCTTAAATGCAAGATAAGCGACACGTCTAAACGAGGGCGTAATCAAATCACAGATTAATCGGATTGAAATCAGTCGTTTAACCCTAACTTAAATAAATAGAACATACAATATTGCAAATTAACAAAGTTACACAAAGTTTACGACAAATGCCGATACTTGCGATTGAATTTTTTTTTACTTTTAATTACAAGTATATAATTACTTTTCAGAGCATTCTGTTGCATTAATGCCATGATATTATGGCAGTGACTCGTTTGTTCGTATAGAAAGTAATGACACGCTATAAGTACGTTTCCCTTTTTACGTGTAAAACGTACGTAAAAGTTATATATAAATACACTAAACTAGTGAGGAATTAATCGGAAAACTGCGCTGGACGGAGTCTACACATTCATTTATATACATATATCTGTCGTGCCAAGCTCCGGTCTGTACGTTATTTCACAGTGTCTATTATCTAGCAATTTTGATTTTCCTAACGGTGAACCTAATAATTATTGGGGAAGACCACAGGTTGGCAACGCACACATATATACATGCACACACCAGCTACAGGGAAATATTTATTCCATTAATATTGACTGTAGTTCGTCGTTAACTCTTCATCTCGCATTTCTTTATCATCGTTGAAGAGTTCGAACTGAAACAGCAAAGGGTGCACGGTCAGAGCAGATTTTTTCCCTGCATAGTTCGGGATGATTCGTTCGCTCTCCTTGTACACGCGTCTACTCGCAGTGACAAACCTAACGATATTATCCGATTATTGTCGAAAAGGTGTGTGCATGCGAGTGGAATTTTCGGAAGGCGCGTGCAACAGTTAGAGCCATGTTTAAAGAGGTACGGTGTACGGATGATGAAGTTATATTATCGATTAGAAAACGGGATTGGCGTAAAACTTCATTTATACTAGTCCTGAAACGAACTGGGGTTGGCCATCGCGATCAAGCGTAAGCTGAGGCATTACATTCGAGGATGGCTGGAACGTCGATCCTTGGAAACCCATGGCTGATTCGTAAAGCTATAATACAAATATGATTATTTCTTCTTTATTATTTAATGGCTTTTCTTAGCATTTATATTTTTTACATACATTGTGATTTCCAGGAAGCGTAGTGTAATCCGGCGTTGTTGGACGGTGCCTGTTCGTAGGCATTGGACGCTGGATTGTAGCATAAGTGTTATCCTGAGACGTGTCACCCATACCGACACTTACACCACTTCCTCGTCTTTCCGCGCCCAGACCACCCTCCGGTTCACTAAATACCTGCATTGTTAACTCTTGTTCCTCGTATAATTTAAGTTTTCTGAAAGAATCATCGTATGAATATTGTGCCACATTGTACCACGCGTTTCCACCACCATTCATTTTCCTTTTTACTTACTGCTCAATCCACAAAGGATTTTCCGTGGTATTCAGCTCGTCGATTATTTGCTTCTTTATTAGGCCGTCTTTTTTCCGTATATCGTTTGGCACAGTGATTACCCTAGAACATCACATAGTACAATAAATTTTATGCTTTTTATATTGTATCGAGATGAGATTCCGTGAATAATTACCAATGGCGTAAACAACAGCACACTACTGTTACCGTAACTGCGCCGACTAATAAAACCACCAGTAAGGCTATTAGCGCGGCTAATGCTGGATCGAAAGGTTCTTCCTGAACTCCAGCGTAAGCAGGCTGAAAAATTGTGTTACGGGTATATGCCGTATGTTGAAATAACACATTCCTAAGTACGCAGAATACTCACCACAACATTTTCAATAGCAAAGCCTGCGTAGTACTCCTTTAGGAAATCGTATTTCGCATCGATCACTTTCAGTACTTGAGGAATAGGCGCAATAGTTTGAGTTTTCGGTTCCACGACGTGTAAATACATATCGCACCTACATGAAGCATATTCGAATATTAAGTTTGGGAGGGCGTTTGTGTAAATTAATGCAATGGTTGGCATTGCTTTTACCATTCTCGTCGAATGTGGCCTGATGCATCTACATGATATCGAATATCATCAACAACGACTCTGCTCTGCGTTGCATTCGATAATTCCGACACAATCTCGTCCCGTTCACGATTCACTTCCTCGGGAGGTCGCGACAAGATAACTCTTATCAATTGCGAAGCCTCAAACACCCAAACCTGCGCCGATGCAAAAGACAGATATTTAAAAAAAATTGGAAAAGCGTGGAAAGTCTCATGCGCAACGCAACTCACGTGGACTCTAGTGATGGCGTATCTCTCAGGAACTGCAGTTTCCTTTGCCACGACTTCCACGATGAATCTATCCTGATTGTACTCAGCCATGTATCCGCTCGTCACGAGCTTACCATCTTGCGTTACGTTGAAAGGGCTCGGAACTATGGACCCACTAGGTTTGTCCGATCCATATTTGTAAAGATTCGCGCTGGCCACGTAGTAATGAAGTGTGCCGTTTTCGCCAGCATCCAAGTCCGATGCTGTTACCTTTGTTACGAAATCATTTACGTTCGCCATTGAATTAACACCTGCGTAATAATCGTTGCGCTCGAATATCGGTAGATTATCGTTCTCGTCTAGAATAGTTATGGTAACGTTTGCATGGCCATGATCTTTATTATTCGTCAGCGGGCGCCCTGCATCCACAGGATTTATATAAATGTCAGGATCGTTCGAAGCTAGGATCGACAAAATGTATTTGTCTCGGGTTTCGCGGTCGAATGACTTGTTCGCATATATACTACCATCGGACTTGTCTATGTAAAAAGCATAGCCTTCGTTTCCTAAAAAAAAAAATATTCACAAGTTCCAGTATATTCCTGATAGAATGTTATAAATTCCTTAGTGCAATATTATTTACCAGCTTCGATGTAGTAATACACTTTCGCGTGTCTGCCCTCATCCTTGTCCTCGGCAGTTACTTTCCCTACAAAAGAATTTTTAGGACGGTTTTCCGATATATGAAAATGGTATTCATCATAAAACTGTGGCGCGTTGTCGTTGGTATCGACCAACTGCACAGTCAGCAATCGCAGCGTTTCATACGCTGTGGGACTACCATGATCGGCAGCTACGAGGACGAGCTAAAATAACAGAACTAACGTTAATATCTTTCGTATATAACTGATGACAAAATGGTCAAAGCATTTACCTCAAATTTACTTTTCACTTCGCGATCCAGAATAATTTTCGATCTCAATTCTCCCGTGTCTTGATCTATAGAAAATTCCTCCGTCTCTTGAGTATTCTTGTTTCCAACTTTTAGATGATAACTCACGCGTCCGTTTTCACCAGCATCTCTATCGACCGCTTTCACCGTTAATATCAGGTAATTCGGCATGCCTGTGTTCTGCAAAATTTTACTCGTTATTGTAATTTGTACAATTCCACGTGTATAGATCATTTTTGCGATAATTCATCCTTGTACGTACTTCTGGCACCTCCACAGTGGCGTTCGTTAGTTCCGGCAGGATAAATTGGGGTTTGTGCTGATTCACCGGTGTCACGCGTATGTCAACGTAACACCTGTCCGAGTGCGGACCCTTGCCAGCACCGTCCCTCGCTTCTATCTCGATTCTGTAAGAGCCTGCTCTGCCGCGGAGTGCCGCTCCAGGATATAAAATACCCGTTTCCCGATTTAGAGCGAACGATTCGTTCTCGTTTCCGTGGACGATAGTGTACCAGACCTCTCCATTGCTTCCTTCATCGTGATCTACAGCTCTGACCTGCAGAACGAATCGCATATCGTTGATCCGTTGCTTCGGATATTTAATTCTATAAAGCTCAACTTTGCGAGAGATCGACGAGACTAAACTACCTGTACTATCGGCGCAGGTGGATTTGCCGAGAGGTTTTCAGCAACCGAAGCTCTGTAGCTGTGCTGCGTGAATATCGGTCGATTATCGTTAACATCGATGAGTTTTATAACAACTGGAACGGTGGTAGTTCGACGGGAATTGATATGTGCCCCATCGCTGGCCATTACTGTTATAGTAATCTTCGGCGTTATTTCTCTGTCGAGAACGGTCGCGCTCCCGACTGTAATCTCTCCAGTTTCGTGGCCTGTAATTTATACAAACGAACGTTTATTAAAAACTAGTAAGGCAATACGCTTGATAGTTGTTTTTAATAAAAGGGAATTGAATTTACCGATATTGAAGTCTGCGGCGTGAGCACCGATGAGGCTATAACTAACTTCTCCGAATGGACCCTCGTCCCCATCTATCGCTTTCACGGTGGTAACGTGCGTGCCCGGGGGTGAGTTTTCATTCACAGACGCGTTGTACACTATTTTCTCGAATTTTGGATCTTGGTCGTTAACGTTTATCACGGTAACGGTCACCTTTGCGGTTGTGGATAATTGGGGTACTCCTGAATCGTAAGCAACAACTGTGAACTCTAATTGCTTTGTTTCTTCATAATCAATCACTTGACTGGTCCGTACGATCCCTGTAAGATTGTTATTAAGTAGCTCCTTCATTTAATTATGATTCTTCTTTGTTCTCATTATGATACGAAGAATTTCAAACCTGTGACAT
This sequence comes from Holcopasites calliopsidis, assembly GCA_023838395.1. NCBI lineage: Eukaryota > Metazoa > Arthropoda > Insecta > Hymenoptera > Apidae > Holcopasites > Holcopasites calliopsidis. Next base: position 214,088 of record JALHAQ010000063.1, read on the forward strand.
TGTCTATGCTGAAGTAGGGACTCGGAGGTATAATCGCGTATCCCGCTATACTACTATCTGCATCCACTGCAGTAAATGCCCCGACCACAGCTCCAGTTGGCTGTTCTTCTTGCATTTCTATTAAGTATCGTGGATTGTCTCTTGTCCATGGTTTCAGAAACTCTGGCGCCATGTGATTCACGTCGATGATAGTAACTACCAGGATACCTGATTAGAAACAAAGGGGGTATATTAAATACGGGTAATATAATTATATATTGATATGTGTTTAAATAATTTATGCAAATTCATCAAACGAAACCAATTGACCTTGAAGCTGCTGAAAATTCAGAAAATTCACGTGCACTGTAATGTGTGAAAGGACTTTTCTTCGATACAATTACACTGATGTGCAAAATTAAAGGATCGCTATATTTTCGATGAAAAGTTGTTGATATTCAAACTGTTATAACTTCACGAAAAAAATCGTAAAACGATCTACCTGGGCTCATTTTAAAACCTCTACTTTCTCAGTCCTGAGTTTAATCGACTCCGAGAATGTTTTAATAGCAGTTTAGATTGAAGAATAATTGTTCCTAGAGACTCAACTTTCGTTTTCATTTTTCGTTTTCAATTCTAATACATATACGCTACGTAATTTTAAGATTTGGTACCTCTTCCTTGTTGCAATGTGGGTGCTGTAGTATCGCTGACAACAACAGTGATGCTCACTGTTGCTGCAACATCACGATCCAGCGGTCTGACAACGGAAACTTGGCCAGTTGCACGGTCAACAGCGAAAAAGTCCTGCAAATGCAATTTATAGATATTTGTCCTGGGAAGAAATAAATCACCCACGATTAAGAAGAAATGTATCATACTTTAAAGGATTTACTGTCGTTGACCTGTTGACCATTTCTATCGATCGCTGTGATCGGCTCGGAAATGGCAAAGTTTAATGCTTGCACGTTAGCGCTGTCCGGATCCGTGGCTTTTAAAGTCGTAAATACAGTGCCTATAGGGGTGTCTTCTGTAACTTCAGCTCTCTGAGTTTCAGGTGTAAAATACGGCGCCTTATCGTTGCTGTTTTCAACATTTATCATCAATGTTGTTGTCCCAGTTAAGCTAGGAGTACCTAAAGAAGAAAGAGGGCAGCGTCTTACAAAAGAAAGAGTTGCTCTTTTAGGAGAGAGAGTTAGAAATATTTAAATAAAACAAAGGATTGTTGTGCCCTGTAATATTGCCTTCGTATAAATAAGCTGTTGACAAGATATTTAACACATTTACGACGGTATACGATGAACTGAGTGGAATCTCAGAGTTGCGTGTATTGATTTACCAAAATGCCAATTTGCATTTCCGGTCACGAATATGTTAATATTTGAAGAGATAATCGGAACAAAGTGAACTCAAGCGGTACTTCCATAACAATTTGTGTTCTGTTTACGTTCTTCGTAAGCTACCATTATAAATCATTTAAATCTTATGCAGGGCTGTAGGTAGGGCCCTCGTTTATTAAAAAATTCCGCCTCAAAGCCAAGATAATTGTATTTATCTGAATTTTTAATATTGATGATTAGTTCCATTGTTTCACCGCTAGATGGTTATAGTGTTTCACGATAATTAACTACAGCACTGACTTAATTTTTTTAATAAATAGGATCTCGAATTAAAGTGTAACATTTGGGGAGCCACGTGGTATTCAAGTTAAATGATTTTACGACAAATAATGTACAACAACATTTTATAACACTATCAGACAATGTTTGTACTATCAGAACAGTGTTATACAACGATTTTAGTACAGTTTTGCAGATATTTACACGTTTCTAGATCAAACGAACGCACTACATGCACATACCTTTATCAAGCGCTATGACTTCCACATGGTATGTATTTTTATTATCATAATCGAGTTTCCTAAACACTGTCACAACACCCGTTGTTTCGTTGATAGTGAAATCATCAAAGGCCCCCTTTTGTATCCTGTAAATAAGCTCTGCGTTGATTCCGGTATCGGCGTCGGTCGCCGTAATTTCCTCCACGACCGTCCCTGTGTAAAGTGTATCAAGATATCAGACTTGGCCTACATAAAAGGCAGGTAGTTAAGAAAGTTCTTGCCGTTTCTACATTTTGTAATATGTATTTACACTGTACATACGAACATTCTATAAATTAAAAGTATTGATATGTATGCTTAAATAAAAGCTTATTTAATAGACAACTTAGCGGCATTTATCACTTATGGAAATTAATCAATGATTGATTAATGAAAATGAAGTTGTTCTGTTCCACCAAAGAACGATGCTTGGACGAATGACCGAGTAAATGATTGCCAGATTCAGCTGGGAACTTGTACCTAATCCTTTACATTCCTCAGCCACGCTTCGGTCTATTATCCTTTCTTGGCAATAGCCAACCATTTACGTCGTAAATTTTACGATTTCGGCGGGTCTGAACTAAAGCATTTTCTGGTACCAAAGAGAAAAACTTTTATAAAAGGACAGCAATAGAAAAGTAATTAGATCATTAGTAAAAGGTAAGAGAACTTGTTTGAATAAAGGATCCACTTTGTGTAGCATTTATCTCTATTGATAAAAACGGCAAGAACTTTCTTGGGTACCTAATGAAATATACTTCTCCTAAAGTATCCCCTGCTAAAAATTAACATACCAATCGGAGATATTTCCGGTATACTCGCAGTGTAGAGATCATGGGGAAAGACTGGCGCATTATTATTAACATCGCGAATCGTGATGTTAACAACAGCGGAGTCAACGAAAGTTCCGTCGCTAGCTTGCACGACGAGCGTGATCCAATCATGGGCTGAATGAGTCAGGTTCACTGGGCCTTTATTTCTTATCGTAATTTCACCGGAATCTTGATCTACGGCAAAGATCCCTAGCTCATCGCCGCCTACTATGTTATACGTGATCTTCGACGTTTTATCTTTATCTCGGGCTTCCACTTTCAACTGTGGCTCGAATTTTTCTGCGTCCTCGTCGATAACTGCACGGTACTTGTCTTGCAAAAATCGGGGCGGGCTGTCATTGGCATCTGATAAGCTGATACGAAGAGAGACGCTTGTTGTTTGCCCTTGTCCATCATCGTCAGTCGCCTGATTAAGAGGAGAGTTAGTAATTAGTAATGAAATATTCATGCATAATTGTAACTTGTGATTGAGACACTCGTATCTTTTTTCTAATTGTTGCTGTGGCGTGTAGTGAAAATAAATCAGCTGGTGTTTGTGGACATTCCAATCTTTGTGTTCTTTCTTTCTTTAAAAGTTTTAATATTTTACACAGTTGCAAGAATATTAAAAAAAAAAGGGATGCCATCCACAGAAGGTCACCTTGTACGTAAGGAAATACTCTGTCTGCTCCTCGTAATCCAAGCAAGGGGATGTTCCAGGAGTTGGACAAGAGGCCACGGTGATAGCTCCAGACTTTCGATCGACAGAGAAATGCTGAGCACCTTGCCCAAGCAATTGATAAGCAATTCCAGCTGTGCCGAATCTAAATAACAATTCATTTATACCTTTTCCACTCTATCGATTTAATTCGAAGGAAAAGTGTTGATAAGTTTCTCTCACCGTCCACTATCGCGATCCTTAGCAGTGATCGTCATAACAGGTGTACCTGCGGGTGCAGTTTCCAGCACCATCGCAGTGTACGTTGGATTGCTGAACACAGGTGAATTATCATTTGCATCCGTGATGGAGACAGTTACGGTCGCGGTGGAGCTAAGTTTGGGATTCGTGTGGACTTCTTCTGCAACGACCTGAGGAGAGTTACGATCAAGTCAGTTTATTGGCGAACCGTGTCGAATAGAGCAAGAACTCTGCTATTTCTTCTATGTAAAAACGGAAAGGACTTACGAGAATGATGAACTTGCGCTGGTTCGGATTCTCGTAATCCAGTGAACCATTTGCGACGCGAATATTCACCGATGTGCTTCCAGTCGCCATAGTCGGTTCGATAGTAAATGCACCGTCCGTAATGTCTTCTAGGCGCAGAGAAAATACTGAATTCAGGCCCTGAAAAGATGCGATATTACCAAGCTTGCAAATTGTATTGTTTCCGTCAAGCTTTAAATTAAGATGTATGGCCCAAATAAAAAAAATTAGACATTAATAAGAACTTCGCTTCATACAATTATCTTAAAAAAAAAACTCTTTCTTCAAAGACCCTCTCTTCATAAAATTATCCTCAAATACATGAATTGAAACAACCCTTGAAGCGTACAAAACATCCAGACTATTGTAATTATAGGTATCATTTATAATTTAGCGTTTATAAAATGAGGTACTTAGAACCAAAGGGATGCAAGTGACCTTTTTGAAATTCTTCATTTAAGTATAGAAATGGTTAGTTAAATTGTTAAATATTATGTTGTAAATAATTCAAGTAATCCAGCGTTGTATAAAAGTATCATTTAAGGGCTACAAAAACTGACTGCTACGCAAATAATTGAAATAAGTTCGTGGTCAAAAGGGTGCTAATGATTTATTATCTCACATTGCAGTATAAACAATAATTTACTATTTATATCAAAACATTGTCCGTATGTGTATATTGCGGAAGGAAAATTTCTATGATTCTGATGAGTAAAGGTAATCTAAATATAGTATTAATAATATCTTAAATTAGTATTGGTTAAATAAGTATTCATAAAAAAGACATTTTGCCACGCTAGCTTGTCTTTAGAATATGATATTTCATGTTCCTTTCCAGCTGTGTTCACAAAACACTCATTGCGAAAAATTTAATTGCTGCCAAGGGGATGCAAATGCAATAACATTATTTTCCGTGTATTCTATACCTGGTAAGCTAAAAGTTGAAATTTGTTAGATAGGGTATAGCCGAATAAGGGAGTCAAAAGTACCCCTATTCGATAGCTTATCAAAAGAACAATATGTGCCAAGTTTCAGCTCAGTATCTCGACTGGCGGAGGGTAGTAATTGGCAAAGATAAAAAATCATATTTTTGCTCGATTTCTCTCATCTGCGTGTATGGAAAATTTGGGGAAAAGTCAGAGACCCTTTAGTTAATTACGCATAGCTTGGTTTCTCAATCTAAAAATCTGAATAGATTCTATAACGCGTGCCTGATTAACTAAAGGGTCTCTGATTTTTCTCGAAATTTTCCATACACGCAGATGAGAGAAATTCAGCAAAAATATCATTTTTTATTTTTGCCAATTACTACCCCCCACCCCCAGTCATGATACTAAACTGAAACTTGATACAAAATTTTCTTTTTTGTTAAGCTATCGAATGACCTATGGCAAATCGAATTTTGTTTCGGGGCACTTTTCCCCTCTTTATCCGGCTATACCCTTTGTGTGTATGCTTCGTATTATATGCCAGCTATTTGATACAGCGTGTCCCGTAACTCACAGATGAACTGGATATGGGAGATTCCTGAGGCAATACTGAAAAACTTTTTCTTTTGGCACAATTTCGCATAAGGCTTTATTTCTGAATTATTAAGGAAAAACACTGGCCACTCAGAGCGCGCGTGGAGCCTGCACTCAGGGACGGAATGTCGCGTCGCGCTGGATAGTGACGTTCGGTTGGTGCCCTGATCCAAATGCGTTGGTACAGCGTTTCTATTTGTTATTGAAAAATAACGAATAATTCGGCATTATTCTTCATTGCATTGATTCTGAGCGCGGGCTCTACGCGCGCTCTGAGTGGCCAGTGTTTTTCGTTAATAATTCAAAAACAAAGCCTCAAACGACATTTTACCAAAGGAAAAAGTTGTTGAATATCGCTTTAGAAATCTCCTATATTTGGTCCTTTTATGAGTTACGGGACACCCTGTATAACTTAATATCATAAAGGCTTTACGTGGAATTATTTTAACGCATTAAAATTTCAAACTCGATTTTCTCGATATCAGAAAAATGTCACTTATGTCCCTTTAGTTCTAGATGCCTCAAATCAAACTCAGTTGATACTTGGCTAAATAAATACACGGCAAAATCAAATTGTTGCCTGACAATTTATACGATACTCACGACATCGGGATCCTTGACAGTCATGTCCAAGTGCGGAAGAGGCGTGCCGTTGGGTACGTTCTCCGGGATTTCGATATTGTACTCGCGATGATTAAAAGTTGGTGGCTCATCGTTGACATCCTTGATTGTTACCGTTGCCTCCGCCGTCGAGACCGTCAGATTATCGTTACCTGGTATCCCGTCGATTAATTCGCGTGCTCTCACCTTGAGCGTGAGAACGCCAGTGGAATCCTGTAATGCTTCCCTGTTTAAGGGCTTTGCCGTTTTTAGTTCGCCCGTCTCATCGTCCAGAAGGAAGTAGTCGAATGGATCTGGGAAAGTGAAGTGTGCAAACTTGTGTTAAATTCTAATTATCGCTATATTAAAACGGAAGTAGATTAAAATTGATTGTAATGAGTTTGGGAGATTGCAGACGGATCAGTTTGCAAGTGTTAAGAAGTTTATGAGAGGAAGAAATAATGCTTATAAAGTAAATTATGAGCATATTAAAATAAAAATAATACAGTTCCTACAGTCATTTTTGTAAAAAAAAACTTGTATGTACATACACTTGTACATTCAATGCACGCAACAGCAGAGATAAGAATTTAATAATAATTTGAAGAACAACAGTTTAATAATTAATTCAATTATAAGAATACGGATTGAAACTAAAAGGTGCAAATATGTAGTTCAAAGTTAAACGTGCAGGTATCTCATTAAAAAACTTGATTTAAAACAAATATTTGTATGCTTTGGCCATAATATATAGTATTTTAATTTTCAGTAATACTATAGAATTGCATATTTTTCAATAATTGCTTCGAAAATGGTTCGATATTCGATATACATATTTGGATTCATTTTTAACATTTCCAGTACTTACCGCAAAGGTGATAAGGACATTTCTTGCTTCTTGGGAGCAAGAAATTTTTTTTTTTTACAAACCTCCAGTTATTTTGGTGAGGTGTAAACAACAAAAGTGTAAAATAAACTTCGACTTACTCGTGACCAAGTCGTAGATCACTTTCCTGGGCATTCCCCTGTCGCCATCCCTGGCTTTGACGGTCATAACCAGGGTTCCAATGGGATCATCCTCGCGCACCACACCGGTTAGCGAGTCGAGAAATTCCGGAGGGCTGTTCTGGATGTCTGCCACCTTGATTTCCACTCCCGTTGTCTCATTGTTCAGCCCGTCCTGCGAGCAAAATTCGCGTACGTAATATAGTCATTCATAGCTCGACCTCGGGTTACCTTTATCGCGGCTCAAGACAAGCTGTACAATCTGCTCTCTCTCCTGTCAGCTATTTCAATCGCGACTATCTCAAAGCTTGTCGGCTAAATTCTGCCCAAAACTTATCGTACAGTGGGGCGACGGTATAGTAATGTTGTACATTGGGACAAAATACTGAAGTTTAAATTTAATAATTTGTTTATATTTGATGAAACTATGAACCATTCACAATTATGTTCTACAGTATTTTTATATTTTGTAGCATTTGTCCCAATGTATGCAATATTAAATACCTTGGCCAAAATTTAGTTTTTGCAATTTGCGTGTTAATGTCTTTATTTTACAACTTTACCCAAAGAAGGTGCCGGTACATAATGTTCCAGTTCTATTAATTCCAAAATGAACAGAAATTAATACTAATTTGATAACGGCAATTGTTTACACATTGTGATAGATATTATACACGTTTTATTGAATTACAAACATTGTTCAGGATTGCTGGCAAAAACTTTTTACCATTTGTTTCTAAAAGGTGTATAGGTTGTGGGCATACAAATACTTTTTGGTTTTTGCTGCTTTTTCGCCAGAAATTCAATTTTATTTTCATAACTGTCCTAGCTTTAGAGACTCGAGTCGAGCTAAACAGGGTATTGGTTAGATTTCTTTAAACAATAATGGTATTAACTAGTTTGATATCGATTATCAGAGAGAGGTATAGTACAAATATAAAAACAAATAAAAAAAGTTAAAAGATTACAGGTTTTATTATAATTTTGCAATAATTTTATGTTTATGTAATTTTTTGACTTTTTCTGTTGTTTGTTTTTTTTATTTTTCCTATACCTCCCTCCAGTGATCGATATCGAACAAGTTAATATTATTGTTGCTTAAAGAAATGTAACGAATAGCCTGTTTAGCTCGATTCGAGTTTCTAAATTTAGATCAGTTATGACAATAAATTTGAGTTTCTGACGAGAAAGCAACAAAAAGTAAAAAGTATTTGAATGCCCAAAATCTATACATCTTTTAGAAACAAATGGTGAAAAGTTTTTTGCCGGCAAGCCTGGACAATTTCCGTAATTCAATGAAACGTTTATAATATTTATTATAATGTGTAACCAATTGCCGTTGTCAATTTAATATTCTTTTCTGCTCATTTTGGAATTATTAGAATTGAAATATTATGTACCGCGCATCTTCTTTGAGTAAAATTGTAGAATAAAGACATTAACACGAAAATCGTAAAAAAAAAATTTGTACCAAGGTATTTAATATTGGATACCTTGGGGTAAATAGTGCTACAAAATCTAAAAATACTGTAGAACATAATAGTTTCATAGTTTCACGAAACGATAAACAAATTATTAAATTCGAGTTTCGATATTTTATCCCAATGTCCAACATTACTATACGGTCGCCCCACTGTGCGTCGTTGCGACGAACAGGTTGAATAAATTAGATCGCGAGAAAGCTAAAACCCTTTGATAATAAATTGGAAGAATTATAATAGTTTTATAGAACTTGTTCCATTGCTAAGAAGTTTAGCAACAAAATCGACACTTTTACTCAAAATTTAAATATAGTCAGGTCTGAATTGTATAAGATTCTTTCTTTATTTCAAACCATATATCTTCACGTGTGTCTTTATACAGGGTGGGGCATTTAAAACAAGTCACTTGAATAATTCGCTTGGTTTTGATGATAGAAGAAAATGCTTCAGATCAAACTTGCTTCGTTTCAAGGTATCACATAATGTGATGTGATCAACTAATTTTGTTATAGGATGAGATGTAGAGGATGTACAAAAAATAAACCTGTATTTTTAAATGGGAGGGTATAGCTTTTTATTTGTATTCTGGTAGAGCGTTTTAAGACGAATATGACGACCTATATGAAAGTAGTTGGCTGTGAATAATTTTCACATAGGTCGTTGTATTCGTCTTGAAACGCTCTATCAGAATATAAGTAAAAAACCATAGCATTCCATTCAAAAATACGGATGTACTTTTTATATTTTCTCTGCGCCTCCCCTTATACAAAAAATTGTTACATCATATTATGTGCCCTTTGAAACCTAGCAAGTTTGATGCGAAGCAATTTTTTTCTATCATCAAAGTTAAGCGAGTTATTTAGATGACCTGCTATAAATGTTCCACCCTGTATGCATACCTCAACAATTTATTATGCCAAAGGAGTTTCTACTCGTTAATGAATCAAACTTAATTAAATTAAAGTAAAATTGTTCGAGATAATATTTACCGAGTTTTTCCGTAAATAAGCCCACCCAAATAGAAACCGAATTGGGTCTTTATTTGGGGTTGGCGTTATACAATATAACGTCACATACAGTATAGTGTGTCCCTATATGGCACCTATATGGCAGTGCTATATGTGCTTCCATGTATATGGCGCATGGGCTTCTATGTACACGGATACAATGGATACTTAAAAATGTAAAAAGCAAATACAAGCCTATGGGCTTCTTTACGAAAAAAGCCCGGTAATACGTTATTCAATATGATGAATCGCATAATTATTTATGTATTGAATACTCGAATTGAAAAGTCATAATATGCATTGTACTGATTTCGCGATAAATAAATTGAGTTACGATGCAGTTGAGCTCCGTGACGATTAGAGATTCCCGCGCGGTAGCACAATAAAAATCAATTTTCAAGCTCCACTCACGCTCGCCCTGAGTAGCAGTTGGTAAAAGGGCCTCTCCCTGTAGTCGAGTGGCTGCTGCAGCACTAGTGCTCCCACGTACTTGTTCTGCCTTCTCTCCACGCTCACTATACCGAACTTTTCGCAAGCATCGGGGAACTGCAACAGAACCATCAAATTGACCGTGTATCGATCTGCTGCTTCCGCTTCTGAACATCCGTGTTCTCGTACAATGTTCGCGGGCTATCGGAGCTGACCCTCCGGGCGAAAGAAATCTCTTTTGTCGCTGTGCGGTGAAACGGTAACAAAGATACGCTGTTAATAGTGGAACTAGCAGGGCGGTCAATATGACCCACTTGTGATTTCTTTAATTACGTTCGTCTATTTATTTTCTTGCAAAAAGTGGTACAGAAGATTTGATGTATCTATTCAATTCTTAATAATATTTATTAATAATAGTAATAATATTGATAAATCTTTTTAGCAATAATAATTATTTATATCAGTGTCGTAGCGCTGGTGCAGTAACAATGTTAATAATGATATTAATTAGACCATAGTTTATAATAAAAACACCACATAAGAGTACCATACCTATTTTTGTTAGATGTTGAATAAAATAAAAAAATTATAAGGATACCGTTTCTTCTGTTAGACAGTCACTTCTCCAGACAAAGGTAATTCTAGTGTTAAACGTGTTAAATGTTGTGTGAGCTACCGGTGAACCTCCCTCAATTACACTGTTCAACACGAATTTTGTTTCGTAATAACCATTAGGTGACCCTTATAGTTTCCCGGCTGGAATACGAATCCGGAAGCAGAATTGCTTTATCATCCTGAGATTTCGAAAAACGCGAGTTTTTGTAAAAACATGCGATTTTGGACAAAAAAGAGGAATTACGTGAAAACTAAAAACGATAGAAAGTTCATCTTGGTCTTAAAAGATAGGGGAGAGTCTCTCCCCAGATACAATGATATATAATTTTGTAATATTTTGTGGTACTGAATGCTTGTCAGTGGCGATCAAAGTTCAAAAAAGGGACGATGCGCGTACTTTCCATTCACTATTTTTGCATTTGTAGACAAAGTTAGGTCTCTGGCATGAAATCGCTTCATGGCATCGGATTCTGTATGCATTTCTGCAGAAGAAACAGTTCAGAGAAGCTGTTGGAACCTTTTTTAATTCGAACAGGTCGAGAAAAAGTGCATCGACAGCGCGTTGACGTTTTGCCGCCATGCGGCCATCGCTTGCGCATATCAGGCCGGCAGGGCTGTAGCCACGCGTGAACGACATCGGGTGGATCCCCCCTTACATAGCACCCGTTTTCTAAAAATAATAACTGCTTTCTTTCTTGGATAATAATTCCGGAAGTACAACAAAGTTGTACGAATCACACTCAGTTTTCGGTATTTCTGCATAAGTATATGTATATGATTTGTTCATACGAAGCCTTTTAATCCTAAGAAAACCTAAGCGACATTTATACTTCGACAATGTCCTCTGATACGGCTCTCACATCCCCGTCTTCACGAAACCTCACAAAATTATATTACTTTTCTGCTTTGAGCTATATTTCTGAAGAATTGTGAGGGATCTGTTTAAAAAAGATGTACAAATGATATCTAAATGGGTTTCGCGTTGGCTTCAAATATTATTTGATAAATTTCAAATATTGATATATTAAGGACAGTACCTCAAATTGCATGCAATCATAAGAATGAAAATTTTATAAGTTCATGAACAATGTTGTTTGCTTCAGTTGACATCGTATTAACAAATCATACGTGTTTATGCAGGAATACTGAAAACTGAGTGTGATTCGTAAGGCTTTGTTGTAATTTCGGAATTATGGTCCAAGAATACATGAACGAAATAAAACATACACTGTTAGAAAGCACGTGCTATGTAAGGGAATCCACTCGATGTCCATCACGCGTGGCTACGGCCATGCCGGCCCGACATGCGCGAGCGATGGCCGCATGGCGGCAAAGCATCGTCAACGCGCTGCTGATGCACATTTTCTCGACATGTTTGAATTAAAAACCGCACCAACAGTTTCTCTGGACTGTTTCTTCTTCAGAACTGCATACAGAATCCGATACCGTGAAGCGATTTCATGTCAGGGACTTAACTCTTCCTACAAATGCAAAAATAGGGAGTGGAAAGTACGCGCATCGTCTCTTTTTTGAACTTTGATCATCATTTACAAGCATTCAAAAATACAAAATATTACAAAATTATATATCATTGTATTTGGGAGACACTCCCCTATCTTTTAAGACCAAGATGAACTTTCTGTCGCTTTTTGTTTTCACGTAATTCCATTTTTTTGCCCAAAATCGCATGTTTTTACAAAAACTCATGTTTTTTGAAATCTTTGGGTGATAGAGCAATTCTGCTTCCGGAATCGTATTCAGGACGAGACTCTATAAGGATCACCTAGTGGATATTGCAAAACAGAAAAAAAGTTGAAATTTGTTGGACAGTGTTTTCTGCTCAGGTTCAATTTTCAGAAACTTATCATGAAATGTTTTAATTAATTTTTTTATAATACATGTAATTGGCATCTAATTATAATGAATAGTGTAATCATCATACTCCGGATACGCACATGCGTAGGAATTGATTCAATTAAATTTCTCCCACACGAAACACCAACTTTACATGCGTCAACCTATTATCTTATTCAGCGAGAAAACTCATCAATTTGCCAAATATCTCCACCACCATAAACATTAGTTGCATTTAATAACCGAGCGCCACCGCGTCGCGTGATCCCCGTAAAACGAAATAAAAAGGGCATCAAGGTTCGCCACCGTAAAGCCGGCGAGCCATTAGTTAAAAGGCTTTATAGTTTTATGGGTCGTCTAACGGCTCGGCGAATTTATCGAGCGGATATGACGTGTAGGGGGTGGTACGCGTTCTACGTGCTAATATTCTAGCTGGATCCTCCGTGGTCGTCCCGTAGATCCAGCAGAGGCCAGATAATTTCCACCGCATCCCGATGATAAACGCATCGGGCTATTTTTCGAACAAAACGTCCGATACGGCGGCTATTTTTCTCGAGCTTCGATCGCTTAAAAGCTGCGCGCAGTATGCTCCGTCGTCATAGCCGAGAAAGATGATAGGGAAGTTTTCGAGTGCGACGAATATTTCAAAAACCATTCCCCCTGCGCATTACTGCTATCGAAAGTCGCGCGAACACGGAATTTGAGAAATTTCCAGCACGGCCGCATCCTCCTGCAAAATGCTTCGCTTTTATGACGTACTTTAGTGACGCTGAGGAAAGAGCTGTCACGAGTTACGTGCGATTGTTTGACGTCGATATTAAGCTACGTCTACATATAGTATATAACAAAACATTGTTATATAACTTGTTACAATACCCGATCAGTTACGTCTATACTATCTAAAACAACACATTGAAATGACTTCTTATAAACACGGAGAGAAAAATATTATATAAATAGGGTTATCCGAATTAAGTATCGCACCTTCAAATTAAAATAAAACACAAATTATTTGAGATTTTTCTGGTTTCTTTATTTTAAAATAAAGTTTACTTTGTGACATTAATGGTGAAGCATAATTATCACTCATGTGCTCTCCTCTGCTTTTCTTACAGGAGCTCGACACGTTTGGCCCATTTTTTCATTCCATTGTTACACAACTGGTCTTCAATTTCATCGATGGCGGCTATGATATTATTTTTCAGCTCGTTAGTCGTCCGTGTTCATTATTAACGTAGACTTTACTTTTCAAATATCCCCATTAAAAAAAGCCCAGCGGGGTAAAGCGCAGGATCTAAATAGTCAATTGATGTCTCCTCTTCGTGAAATTAAGCGTCCATTAAATTTTTCTTTAATTAAAACGATTATTTCGCTCGATATATGGCATGTGGCGCCGTCTTTTTGAAATTACGCGTTATTCACGTTCATCTCATCTAATTGGGCCCAAAGAAAGGTGGCAATCATGTGACGATAACGTTCACTGTTCACAATTCCCTTAAAAAAAATAAGGTCCAATGACTCCACCAGACCAAAATCCACACGAAACCGTCACTTTTCGCGGATGCATCGCTTGTTGATGAATTATGTGAGGGTTTTCGTCTCCCCAGATACGGCAATTTTGCTTGTTTACAAATCCGTCGAGGAAAAATGTGTCTCGTCGATAAAAATGATTGAATCTCTAAAACTGTTATCAATTCGTAACTTTTCCAAAGCCCAATTGGTGAATTCACGACGCATGGAATGGCCTGTACCCTGCAATTCTTGCGTCAATTGAATCTTACATGGATACAGATTCAAATCCTTATGCAAAATACGCCGGGTCGTACCGTAAGAAAGTCGCAATTGCTGGGAACGACGAAGAATTGATAAGTTTGGATTTTTATGCAGAAATATTTTCAACAGAGCGAGCTGAACGTTGATACCTACGACGGGTTGTATCACAAACTGATCCAGTTTCTTCGAATTTCCTCACAATACGACAAATTGTATGTTCGGAAGGTCGATTTTATACACTAAAAATTTCACATAGAGCGCGAAAACAAGCTCGAACAGAACTTGGACTTTGATAGTAAATTTTAACAATTTCTATGCGTTGCTAAACTGTATAACATTCTATCCTGATTTATTTACATTTTCTGATAAAATCCATAAAAAAACAAATGAAGATCTGTCAAACCGTTTCGCAATGCCATCCCATGAAACATGTGACAATTTGGGTAACACGTTAGTACAATGCTATATAACTTTTTTCAGTGTTATATAAAAAGTTACACGTTACCTATCGATTGTCGGTAAAGATCAAATAAATATAGGGAAACATATATTACTGGTCAGTTCATATAGTATACATATGTATATGTTTGCGAAATCGTGGTACAACTGGTAAGGGGATGATTCCTCACATAAAATCTAATCGAAAACAAGGAATATATTGTTTTTCATACGGAGCTTCATTTTCGAGAAAATCGAGTTTGAAAATTCGTTAGGTACGCGGGTACGTAGACAGAATCTACTTTGTTCGCTCGATCTAGACTGCAATTTCCGTTGCTGCTTGCATCTGTAAACAGTATCGTTTAGGATATGGTATGACTTTAATTAATAATTAGCCGTTACACAATTATGAGTTCATCAGTTCACAGTTATCAGTTAGAAGACGTTTATGAAGTCACGTGAAAGAAATAGTTTATGCCCAAAATAATCGAAATCGCAACCAATTAAAAGGTAACATCGTCCAGGCATTCGAAGAAGTTAAAAGATCGAACAGATTTGTTTCGGTTCACGCTTCATTAATTTGTCGAGCAAGAATTTACCTACAACAGCAAGTAAGACATTTTCAACATTTGTAAATTACTAGAATAAATCAAATATTGAAATGTACGGCTAATTATTAATTAGCCTAATATTATTAGTTAGCCTAATATGATTAGTTAGCCTAATATTAATTAACCTAAACGATACTGTTTACAGATGCAAGCAGTAATGGAAATTGCGGGCTAGATCGGACGAATAAAGTAGATTCTGTCTAACTACACGCGTACTTAACGGATATTCGAACTCGATTTTCTCGAAAATGAAGCCCCATATGAAAAAACAATATTCCTTGTTTTGGACTAGATTTTATATGAGGAATCGTCCCCTTGCCGTGTGTACCACGATTCCCCAAACACTGTATGTAGAAGGGGTTTGACTACTCTGACGTACTAAAAATAATATCATTTTGAAGAATTGTGGAATGATTTCTTAATATTTTCAGAATATTTCAAAATTTTCTGTAATCATGAGGAGTTATAGATCGTCTGCGAGAGTGCCTGCACAAATTAGTTCTCTATGGTTGCCATAATTACTGTTCGCGTACTCTGAAAGCAAAAAAGGTAAAAAGATTCTTAATCTGTATAACTGCTGCCATTGTCGGTACCAGAATACTTTAAAAATGTTGAAAACAAACGGTGGGTTAAAAAGCGAAATTTCTTGCTGCCATTTCTTTTTTCCTTTCAACATTTTTAAGCTATTCTTGTACCGACGATACAGATTTACAAGCTAATTACACACTTGTTTTTTGTTTGTTTTCTGAATACGGGAGAATGGGAATCATGATTGCCATGGGGACTAATTTTGTTTTAAGCATCCTCGCGAACGATCCATAATTCCTCGCACATGCGACATCTTGGCATAAAAAAATGTTTAAACATCAATTCTTAAAATATTAATAAACCATCCCGCAAAGTTTCAAATTAGTATCTTTCTTTTAAGCCCCTTAAAACATTTGCTATCGACATTTTCTATTGGCATTATGTATACTGAATGCAAAATGTTTCAGAAGTTCGTTACAGTAACATATAACGTGTTATATAATACAAAAAAATGTTATATTACATTGCAACATCATGTTACATAACATTTTGCTTCTTGCATTTGTAACTAGTTATAAAATTTTGCCACATGACATGCTGTGTTATATGTATAGTGTAGACCCAGCTTCACATTGCGGACTTCTGTTGCGCAAGCATTCTCATCACCTTGACAAGATTCCTCTGATTTTTCTGATTCAATTAAAATATTCGGTTTCTAATTACCGAGTCCTTAGTTGAGTTTATGAAATCTGTGATACTGTTTCTAATATAAATGTTTTTGCGGGAAATGAAGCTTTGGAATCGATGAGGTTTTTTAATTATTTCTTTTTGGCATCTCTTTGATCCTTTTGCAATGATGCTAGCGAAAATACGTCTTTAGATGTTCAGCCCCTGTCTTCTAAGAGCGGGTATAGGCGTTCTCTAGAACAGTGCTTGTTATTGTAATTATTATTTATTTTGTATTAGTTAATTAAGTTTGGTAATAAATGTTTGTATGTATAATTTCTTCGAAGGCATTTTCCGCTTTTAAATTGTCGTAGCGAAAGTGTTAATTGTAGGAGATATTTACTATAACATAATAAAAGGTTATTTGAAACGGCGGAATAGTTGTTAATAGAATTTAGGTTCATATTTATTCCTTTTATTCACTTCTACGCTTTTGGATGTAAAAGGAATGCAAGAATTAAATGCTTTTTCTTATTAAGGAGAACATATAAAATTGAATTTGATATTCGACTTAATCCGAAAATATTTGTGATTTTTGTAGTTATTAAATTATTGCAGAATTCTTTCCCGCACTTTGGACTTCATTAGTTTATTAGATTATTAGACGACTTTATCAGATTATTAAGTTTATTAGATTATTATTTATTATTAAACGACATAATGCAAGAAAGATCAAATTTCTTTTATCCAAAAAAAGAAAGACGGATTCTTTTACCCTTCACAATACCGTAAACAGATATTGGAAAAAGAGAGCACGGTTCTGTGTAAAAAATGTATCGACTTCCTTTGGCTCGGAACTTTTGCTCCCTGATTACCCTTATTTTCGCCCGACCGGATTTTCTATCCTCTCACAAACGAAAGTTTCTCTGTAAAAGCAGCCACGTTTAGTACAGCCGGTGTCGTTACTCGCTGGATCGTTACCGATTACAGAAAAAGGGAAGTTCCAGAAACTCACGCTCGAAGTAGAGTAAACGATTCGTCTCGTTGCCAAGACAGCTCGCGCGATCCCTACTAAAGTTGAAAGAAAAATCTTCTCTATGATTTTTGTTACGAAACATTGCTTTCTTCGGTAGAATATGCAGTGTACTGTGTTTACTGTATGCATGAAAAAGAGAGAGGTAAGTTGCCTAATGCGTAGTGATCTTCTAAATAGTATCTCATGCAGTTTACTGTTATTATTTAACATTTGAAATTTCCAGTGACATATCTTGAAAAGCTTATAGACTCCATTATATAAGTTACATTTTAGTTTGAAAAAATTTACCCTCCGTGCTCTTCTGGTCGACTTTTAAAAATCGAGCAAGGTTGATGTTACATTTTATCAATTACAAGTAAGCATTATCTACTTCGAAAAAAGGTTTAATTATCTTTTCTCCTGTATTAATATAATCTTAAATACTTTATATTACTTTTCCATTTTTTATGAAGCTTTTTTAAAATTCATTTGGAGGATGAATCAAACGTTTTGCAAGACGTTGGAACAGTTTCGTAAATAGAATGCAAAAAAGATCTCAAAGTTGTCTTAAATAATGTATCAACAAGGGCATTTCGAGACGCAATTGTATCAGTAAACGAAGAAGATTGGTTCTGTGTTTTAGATATAAGTTGGGAATGTAAAATACGGGTATATGTATGAAGCTTGCGGAAGAGTATTAAAAGATGATACAGCTGCCAGAAATGTAATATTTCGTAAATATATTATTTTTTGACAATTGTGTATTATTATTTTCTTATTTTGAAATCAAATCCTCTAGGTACAATTGGTAGAAAATGTAGAATATATTTAAATAGTGTCTTTGTATAAAATGCTTAAAATAGCTGTCACTCTAATATTTGGCAAACATACTTTCATGGAGGTATAACAAAACTTGTACAACGATGGACAGAATGCACTGACAATCGAAGAGATAATGTTAAAAAATGTTATTGTTGCAACTGAGCTGTACTGAAATAAATTTTACAATTACATTGTGGATAATTATCGAATCACTCACGTGTGTCACAGATACTAGTTATGTAAATGGGTTCTAAATTCTTATTATCAGATTTGAACGGATGAATATACAGGGTGTCCCAGAACTACCTTGAGAGCCAAAAACCACGCGCCCTCTAATTGATCAATGTTTTTCGTTAACATTCAAAAACGAAGCCTCAAAGAACATTTTGAATCACCTCCTTTCGACTCTAGAGGTAGTTCTGGGACACCCTGTGCAGTTATACACAGAGCTTCTGCTTATAAGGTCTTCTTACGTTTTGACTTGCTTAGGGGATTCAAGAGATAAGCTAATAGAAATTATTTAAGGCAAGGGGGTCTCTGCTGAGGCAGCTGTAGCTTGCTTCCTTTAGTTTCTTAAGCAGGAGTAGCTTAGGATTAAAGGGGTGGATCATAAATTACGGTGGTGAAGGAAAATCTAGTTTACTAATAAAGCTATTATTAACGTTGCCACAATGTTTTGTGCAGTTACTTGTGCATACTGCACAGAAAGAAAATCGAGGTCACATTTTGGAGGAATGTTGAATTTCATTGCAGGAAAAGAGGTTGAATCGCAATAAGTTAGGATGTAATAAAAAAGGACGTAAAACAAGAGGGAAAAAAGGAAGAAAGCCTATGAAATATAAAGATATAGTGTATTTCCTGCGATATATAGGTATTTATGTATTTTTTCTACTACATATTTCTATACCTGATATGCAGGGTGTTCTGCTACTGCATGTCAGTATTTCAAGAGGCGATTCCTGAGGCAATTCCAAACAACTTTTTCCTTTGCCAAAACGGTGGTTAATGCTTCGTTTTTGAATGATTAGCGAAAAACGTTGACCAATCAAAGCGCGTGTAGAGCGTGCGCTCAGTCGAGAGAAGATCGTGATACGCTCAACTGCAGCCTTCAACGCCTTCTCGGCTAAGCGCGCGCTCTACACGCGATCTGATTGGTCAACATGCTTCGTTGATCTTTCAAAAACGAAGCTTTAACCACCGTTTTGGCAAAGGAAAAAGTTGTTCAAAATTGCATTAGAAATCGCTCCTTAAAATATTGACATGCAGTAGCAGAACACCCTATATATGTTTTATTTGTGTTATTAGTTGCAAGTTTGCGCGATTTTGCGGAAACCAACTTGTGTATCTCTGATTTATCGTTTACTTGTTCGAGCCGAGGATTGCCAAAATATTCCCACTTGTAGTTTTTGTTCAAAGATAAGTATTTATTCTTCAACTTTTTGTGTATTTTGCAACAACCAGAATGGTTGCAACGATTTTTCCCGGGTACACATTGGGAATGAGATATCAATTTGTTTAAATACTTTGTATTTTTTCACTTCCAATCTGCTGTTTCACGTTAAAATACAGTCAAGTTATTGTAAACAGTTATTTATCCTTTAAGAAATAAATATGCATTGCATTTATTTTCTTTTTAATGTGCTAAAGTAATCTCGCTAAAAGTGAATTAATTTTGGTTGATTCAAGAGCATAAAACAAATACTTTATTGCATAAACCGTTTGACTGAATAATACTATAAATAAATAACCAACATATTACTGAAGTTGCTACGCTAAACAACATAGCAAATTTTCCAATCCTAAAAGTAAGCTACTATTCAGAACACATATACAATTCATCGTTTAAAAGCAAAATATCTGTATTGCAAAAATCATTACTTTCGGGCTATAAACCGATCAATCATAATTCACCTGCTTTTGTTCTACCATGCTTCTTTTTGTATAAACCTACTCTATCATAGTAGATAACCCGTATATGATATATTATGCAATATAAGTTTATTTAAGAAATATTTGATAATTAAAATGAAGTGTACAAAGCTGGAAGATTATGTTTGCAAAATATTCAAACAAATGTGAAGAACTGGCCAGAATTGAAGGAGTTTATGGAGACACAAGAAAATTAAATTTTGCAAAAAAGCTAAATACCAGACAATATAAAAATTGTTTTCCTATTGCCTCAATTTCGGCTTAGACTGATCCGGATTATGATAAGGGTTAAAAATAGGCCTCGGCTCGGAAAAGTTTGTAACTCTTCGGAAGCCCGAAACATTTCGAAAATCCGAAGCATTTCGGGACCGGTAAAGTATATAATTACCCAAATGGCCAGATCGAACTAGTTGCGTGCCAATCGACAGCCATTTGACAACAGCTGTAATATAACCTAACCGCCAATTCGCTCGCAACTGATTTCAACAGACTCCGCTGTACTTTTGTTGCCCATTTACTAACATCATCGAATACATCAAATACTGTATCGAATTTGTAGCCACTTTGTCAACAAAACCCTGTAGCAAGCTTTGGCAAAACGTTGTCTGAACAGCTTGGCTATCAGAGTGCATACGAAAATATGATGCTTATCGTTGATGTTGTTGATAACAGGCTTAACCACATTATGATAACCTAAAAAGTCAGAATTGGGAGTAACGAATTATTTAAATTAATGTATTGTTTAACGATATTGTTATTATAAAAACAAAATAGGAAAAATAACTTTATGTTGTGTAAAGCAAAAATAAATAATTTTGGAACACACTTGTCTGTTTTAAGTAGATCATTAAAAAGAATGGCCGTTCTACCGAAAATGCCAGTTGTCCAAATTCAGATTAGGCTTATTCTTTTGCATCTTTCTTTTGGAATAAATTGCATTTCTCTCAGCCGCTCGACTGCTTTTGTACGACCTCTTTATTTTTTAGCAAGTCACACGTTATTTATTAATAAAGTATTTTAACTTCTGGTTTGCCAAAAACCATTATGATAAACGTTGTTTCTAACAAAAAGCAAACTATGATCAAAATTTCACTCAAAACGGATAAAATATGTATTCCTAAAACATAATATTTTCCGAATTTGTATACAGATTTAGTAATGGCAAATTGTATGTTGTAAGATATACTGGGAATGTTATTCAAAGAGAACATAAAACACGATGTTTGTTAGTAAGCGACTTAATGTGGAACGATTATTAGAGACACTTTCGTATTCAGTAACGTGGTTGGCCTGCAGAATTTAGGCGATTCAGAGCTGAACTTGCCACTGGTCGGGTTTATATTGCCGTATTAATATATTATACGGAACACAGCGGCGGAGAATATGCAGCGCGTCCTATTAAATAGTCAAATGTCCTGAGATTAATTTCACGGCGGCTACCGGAAGAGAAGCCGGATTTATTATATCTTGTGACAATTAATCTTTCTCCTCCCTTCCGTTTGGATGTCGGAAATTTTCACGAGAGAAAGAGATTACTAACAAATTTCGTTACTCAATAATTAGGAAGCACTATTAGATAATATTTAATTGACGAGAAATTACTGTACGTTTAAATGGTTCACCGAATTTCGATACGAAATGAAACCTCACGGCGATAAATTTTTAAAGAATTGTTATCGATACACGAATTCTGATAATTTAGAAGGAGTTTGGTAAACTAGGATATGCCTGGGACGGAATGTCTGTCTTATTCTGCATTTCTGCTGTATAGGCATTATAGGAGTCCCAGGGGAAGGCGCATATCCTACAAGCGGAAACTACACAGGGGAACGAAAGGTGAATCCTCCACTGGCAGTTCCGATTGACGCCTCGATCAAAATAGGACGCGGCGTGTTGTTGCTTTTATACGGGAAGGTCACGAATGGAAGTCCCTCGCGTAATAAAGTACGCGAACGAAGCAAACGCGAAAATTGAAACGCAACGATTTCTTAGTGGAGACCGACTGGAGAGAGCAGGGGCTCTTTCCCCTATGGAGTTT
This sequence comes from Holcopasites calliopsidis, assembly GCA_023838395.1. Taxonomy (NCBI): domain Eukaryota; kingdom Metazoa; phylum Arthropoda; class Insecta; order Hymenoptera; family Apidae; genus Holcopasites; species Holcopasites calliopsidis. The sequence goes on from JALHAQ010000063.1 coordinate 236,296, forward strand.
CAGTTTGCGGGTTGTGCGCCGTCTCCTGGGACAGAGTTGGGCAAATTTTATTCTGAATGACGAATAAAGAATAACGAATAAAAACGCCACATTTATTCGTAAATAACGAATTACGATTTTATTCTATATTATACACAAATAAATATCACTGTTATTTGAACCCAATTTATTCGAATACGATTTAATTCGATCGTTTATTCGACGAAACGAGAAATAAATGTGACACCTGCCACCTACCGACCTCTGTAAAAGCGTATACATATGTATACATTGTGGGATTGTTTTATAGGAATGTATTATGAGAGTGAAGTTGTATAAACGAGTTATGGTAAACAATGATAATTTCAGATGATACATTTGATTGAGGGATAGTTTCATGTTGTTGATTTTGATGGTTAATTATAAAAATGTACAATGTTATATTCTGATATAATATAAAGATTATATTATAACTATTACCACATGTATAATTTGTTCATCATCCCATCACATACAAAAATTGTAGAAGTCACATGATACTTTTATTTGTCTCTTCAGACTACTTTATTCGAATAAGAAATTATTCATTATTGTCAACTAATTTCCTTTTATTCGAACTTTTTATTCGCAGATTATTCGAATAAAAATTTATTCGAATAATACCCAACTTTGTCTTGGGGCGCCTATAGTACATATTTGCAGAAAATACACCAGACATACTTTTCTGTACTTTATTCCAAGATGATCGATAGATTTTACGTAATAGATATTCCTGAAGCCATATAGCATAGAGTATAGAGCATGGAGAAATAGCAAGACCTTATCCTTTCTTTTTCTACTTATATACCTAGCGTTTATGAGAGGGGTGCTTTAGGCTAATGGCATGAACACTCTGGGTAGCCTTGTAACTGTTAACAGTTTAATATCTCGAGTATTGCGCGATCAATTTTAATCATTCTTATCTTCAATTTGATAGAACCCTGGGGCCATCGAAGCTGTATTAAGATTGACACTTCTCCACTTATCCTGTGGGGTAAAGCTGGGATCGACTTGAAAATTTTAAATGAAACCCTACAGAAAATGTGCAATTTTCCGAACTTACCTAAAATAGATACGCGCACTTTAAAAATAAAATAAAATAAATTATGTATAAATGGGTGACATGTATTTATAAATCACCCAGTATATTATTTAATACCTCGTTATACTAATAAACGCAAAACAGAGTTTTGTCTTGATTCTGGGTCAAATTGACCAAATTTTTATATACAGTAAGTTCCGCAAAGAAGGAACTGGTTTCGCCTTCAAAAGAAGAAGATCGCTATCCCTTCTTTGTTTGAAGTCGCCGCGCTGAACGAGAAATCGGAGAACGAGAGAGAAGGCGTGAAGTCGCAAATCTTTACGGTCGAGTGAACAGTGACGTTTTTTAGTAGAAGGATAGAAAATTTAATGCTTCCTCACTTCCTACCGTGTTATGTACGTGAGAACTGTTATATTGCGGATGTTTTTTTCACATCTGATAACTCGATTTCCCTAATTATTGAAGTAATTGTCAAAGAGTAAGAATGTGTGTGACACGGAATTAGTGAAGAGGTGCGTGCTTCATTCATACGATTCTACATGCCCCGGAGTCGCTTAGTGTTAAAACGAGAGGGAATGTCATATTCTATCGTTTAAAGTATAACATTTCACCTCAACAGTAGCTTTTATGGTTGGCCGCTATCTCGAGCCCCCCGATCGTGAACCGTGTTCGTTCACGGCCTCTTCGAAATCAAAATCATACCGAACAGTCGACTCCTTCGTTACAAGGAACTGGCCGGTCCCGAGCTACTTCTCTCTATACGGGACTTACTGTACAGATTGAAAACTGTTTCTACGATTCGCTTTATGAAGCATCATTAACGTACATGTTATAGTTTACACCTCTTCTGGAACGCAAGGTGTATACAAACGTTTGCAATTAAATATACAGAAAACAGTAAAGCGTTAACTTTTAACGACATACACTCTACGCTTGCAGCTCGAAATCCACTCATGTATAATAGAGTTTGATTAAAATCCGAGAGTAGAGCTTCGAACTTGCTCCTTCAAAATTACAACAAAAGAGAATTGTATAATGTTGAATGTTCTCGCTAATTCGTTCGAACATGAGCTATAAATATTCTGCAGCAATACTTTTAGATATTATTGTTAAGAAATATGAAAAAGCTATAGCAGTATTTACTATTTGATAGAATATATATAGAATGATGTATTTGTTTCTTGCTTAAATTGTTATCTTATGGAACATTCTATAAATTTTTGTAAACTTTATATTTTACACAACGTTCATATAATTCAACCTATTTCGGATAAAAGTAACACAATTTTTCGAAATATATACCAATTGGAAAAGGCTGTTATTTTTATATAATCTACCTGTAATTATTCTACAGAGACTTGATGTAAACACATGCAAAAATAGCAGACTACATCTTTGTATCCAGAAAAATAATGAAAACTACAGACTTGAATTATTAGTTTATACTTAATTAATAGTCTTGTTTCATTTTATTTTTGTTAATAGTTTCATTTTGATTTTACTTATTTAATAGTAGCGACTTGCTTTTCGTTACAGGTTGACTTATTTTTATTGCCCTGCTTTTTCCAGCAATAATGAAACGAATGAACTGCACAGGTAATTCCCGAAGTCATGATCGATGCAATGCTATAATTATATCAACATTGAAATAATATTATGCACTTGAATGTATAAACAGTTACAGATAACATGATCTAACAAAAAGTATTAATTCGTAAAGTTTAAAAAACCCTCATCTATAGGATAATGAATATTCTACTAAAACTTTTACCAAATGTAATGCGCATACGTTCGCATAGCGAAACAAACACTTATTCTCTTTTGGCTGATACGTAGCTGTTTCATTCAGTTCAATGGGGGAAATGAAATAACCATGTATGCAAATTCGGTTTTGAGTTTGCGATAGAGTAATGCCTAGACATGATGTTGCGATTTGCATTCAAACAATCAGTACAGACAATCGCGGTAAAGTATGAAACATTAAAAATATGTGTTATTTGTCTTTTGTTTAGTTTAACACAAGTTGTTTACCTATTCAAGGGGATAAAGAAAAGTTTGCGTACAATTTGCATAGCGTAATTACAACATTGATATTGGTTATTTGTAGAATGTTCATACAAATTCTCTCTGCATCGCTTGAAATTCAAATCCAAATTCATATCGCTGTGACCATCGTTTCCAGTAGAATGAAATATAAAAAATGCAATTTGGCAGGATGGGTGCTATGCAAACTGAAACATCGATTTTTTTCTAAATTGCTCGGAGTTTAGTGGCTGCACAAAAATACTGATATATCATACTTAATAGTGAGTGCAAATTGAAGTTAATTTAAATAGAAACTGTTGTTGCAAGAAAATACAAAGCATTTAACGATCTAATAAAATGAAAAAGAAAGGCATTATACAAATGATCTACACCAGTACTTGCACCAAACACATGTATCTATATAATGTACTCTCTACAATACATATCGCACGTATATTTAAAAAGTACCAATAATTCAAGAAAATATGTTTCTCGAAAAAAGCAGAAAACTATAATTTTTGTGTCAACTTAGAAATAGTTTTTTGCTTTACCTGGAAAGCATAATTTTTTGAGTTTAGGCACTTTCGAAACACATACATACGTGTGCGATATACTATTACCATAGCTAAATTGAAAATAGGTACTCTTTATGCGCCATCAGTCTCTCAAACATACAGTAGCACTTTGTGCCATCATTCAATGGTCTAGCAGGAAAATGTACATATAACATAAAAATACCTTCATCTGGTTAGTTTCCTCTAGCTACTCGTAGTTCCGATAAAATAATAAGACATGCCTCGAGTATTTGTTCTGTAACACTTTCTGTTTCGCCAGAAAAAAGTAATGGGAATGGGTGGAAGTTCGAACTGCGAGTCCACGAACAATGCATGCCCATGGGACATTAGTGGCGTAACGAGAATTAATGACTCACCTGTGGCTGAGGTACGCAGGTTAAATCTATGGTGTCGCCCAACGTGTCAGGATCCTCCACTGTAATTCCCGGCAGTATCGTCGAGCCGACAGGAAGGTCCTCGTCTGCTACAGTCTCGTATGGTGCGTTTAGAAAATGCGGAGGGTTATCGTTTTCATCGAGGACAATCACGTGTGCGTCCACGCCGACAATGTTCGGTTGTTGGCCTTCGGGTACTTCGTCCTTTAACGTGACGCGAAACCGTATAGTATCATTCTCCTGGAACAGTCGAATAATGTCCACATGATAAGCGGAAAATTGATCAATTCTTGAATTAAAAAAATAAGTAAAAAATGTGCAGATTTATTTGACAGAAGCGAAGAATATACATATGTCATTTTGTATTTGAATGTCCTGTTTGAATATTTTCGCTATTTATGGTGATGATGTATATTGGGTATAATATTTGGTAATAAAATTGTTAATAAATTTTTGCTCTGTGTTTTTATATAACATGGGAAAACATTATTTAGTATTGCGTATACTCCTTATAGCTAAGTCAGGCAGGTCAATATGCTGACTCGGCCAAAATTGAGCCAAGTTTGGCTGTCGACATGCAACGCCACATTAAAAGCCTAATGTTGATCAACTTTTCGCAGCGTACGTTTTATCGAACTGGCGGCTCGCGATGTTAGGGTTGGTATGAAAGAAGTGAAGTTGGTATGAACGAAGACGTTCTTCTATGTTCACCTACAGCCTTGAGAAAAAGCAGCCAGTTCGATAGCCCTGATTCAAACAGTTAAAGTTGGTGCGCTTTGGCTATGGCGTTTATAATTATGTAGGTATTTTACTAAACAATTTTGAACTAGCTTTTTTATGAACCGTTTGAGTCCTAAGCAGCGCGAACGCGCTCTTCAGATTTTGTGTCGAAAAGTCCCAGTACATTCCGAGCGCTACGGACAACTGACGGTGCAGTCACCGACTGTCGAAGTCGCGCGCTCAACTTTGCTGACGCACGTAAATACTGGACAAGGATAGCTTTCCTCGGGCGGCCAAAAAAACCAAGATTAATTTTTTACTTACTTTTAGCATTGCTTCGTGTAGTTATTTTGAATCACACAATTATTAGAAATAAAAAGCACTTATAGAACAACGCGTCTGATCATTTACTCGACATAAAATTAAACAAGCGCTATCGCGACGCTTGGGCTTCTTCGCAATCGATTAAGACAAGCGCTATTGCGTTCGTCAGGCTTCTTCGATCGTGTTTATCTAAAATCCCTCTGGGACGCAAACGGTTGGTTAATGATACAATAATGCACGAATTCTGGAGTAATTGATAAGCAGAACACAAATTTAATGTTTTATATAAAACATGCGTATATACGCAACACGTCTTTTTTTCGATTCTATTCTTCTGTATTAAGATGGTCAAGCGTATTATTTATAGATAATATTTTCCGATCTAATATCTTTCAAATAGAATTGCAATTAGCAAACTAATAAGACACGCATAGTCATATTTTCCCGGGAATAGCTCCTACTCTTGGATAAAGAGCACTAATTGAGAAGAAAACAGGTGTTGGTAAGGCTTAAGATACAAAAGCCTTGCCGTTGCAAAGAAGAGAGTGGCATCTTCTTTGGGAAGTTTCAAAGTTTTAATGAACATACTTTTTACACTCGTGCATCCAAACCACTGCCCTTAACTTGCTCTGTATTAAACCGCGTGTTTATATTTAAGCTTCCGTGGTACGCCATAGACTTTCTTAAACCATTTCCCTATAAATATATACCTGCCTAAAACTCATTACATTTTCTCTGGTATTGCAACGATGTAGAAGACTAAAACGAGCAGTAAAATGTCTCTTCCCACCATGTACCATTACTAATTACATACGTATATACGGAGGTACTTTTATCCGCAACATTTTTCGATACAGATAACGATTTTGAAAATATTTCAAACTGCAGTCTTTTGTGGCCCTCCTTGTATTAGCATTATGTATATTGTACAAGTTTGAAACATGCATACGGTAAATATAATACATGTGGCGTACGCAAAAAATTCGGCCACTAGACAGCGAATGTTTATACAAATACTGATTTCTACTATTTTTGCACAAAATAAATAAATGAAGAGAACTTAGAAATGTGTTTTATCAGTAGTAGGATGTGAAAATATACTTTTTATTTTACATATTGTTACATAAAGAGTACCCACTCGTTTATAATAATAATAATAATAATAATAATAATAATAATAATAATTACAATTTACAGACGACAATATTCAAGAAACAATTATAATATAGATATATGTGCATATTGCAATTTAGTTATTAAGTAAAATAATAAAAATAAAAAATCTATATTATTTATTTTTTACACAAAGTGTTGCATTAGCAAACAGCCGAAGTTTATTGGTAACTGTGCACAGATTTCCACTATTTCCAAATAATTAAATTATCTATAAAGTTAATTACACTATTTTCAAGTATTTGCACATCACCCATATTTTACTTTTAGTTACAAAGCTACACTTTACACCAGGTTTTTTGTTATACGAATACTTTCTGTTTCTAGTACATCCATTAGAACATGCACCAAACTCCCTGCAAATGCATTAAACTTAGGCGTTAGTGCAAGTTTATCATCTAATTTTCTCAGCATTTAACACTATACCGTTGTTGAGAGTATAAAGCGCTACATTCGAGATCGAATATATCATAAATATACGTCCAATCTATGAATTTGGATATATAAAACAATATTTTAGAGGAAGTGGTGGTAATATGGTCCCTCAGTTTTATATTACATCGCTTAAACTGCTTAAAATTTTTGATCAAATTGTGAGTAAACTGGTAAGGTTACCTATAACTAAACATGACAGTAAAAGAAGTACATTTCAGTACAATTTAACATGTGTATGTAACAGTACATCACTTAACGTATAGTCACAAAAGTGGGGGTAACATGGCGCCTAACAAAAATGATAAAAACTAACTTTTTGGTTGCATTAGAGGTCAAAAGTGAATGACTACACATAGAGTTGAGAGAGTACATTTTGAGAGTTGTCAAGCAAATTTGTCCAAGTCGATAAAGAAGAAGATGAAGTTTATTTGCAGGTAGTATTACTGTTACTGAATGGGCCGTATTACCCACCATCATGGGGGGTGGGGGTGGGGGGGGTGGGGTGACTTATCACAAATACAAGTTCGGAAACAATAACTGAAAATTGTGTAAATTGTTTACCTCTTACATTTTGCTTTCTATTACTTCATCGAATTTATGAAATTAATTTGAGTATTACACAAATCTATCAAATTTAATTAAATTTCGAACGCACTGTCCATCTCATTCCACGTAGATTTTGTCAAATGTATCCGCGTCAGAGAAATCGTTGCGCATAGTGCTGGCCAGTGAATGTCAGTAGCAAGTAGCAAAATCAATGTATGCCCCGACAGGGCTTGCACCGCACCGGGCTCAGCTAATTCATTTGTGCAAAAAATGATGTACTTCTTTCACCGCTTTAACTGGCAGTTCCTGTTATATTTTCCACAAAATATCGGTGATTGAATGAGATCGGAACTTCTATCAAAAATCGAAACAACCAAATATTTCCATTTACAAAATGACGGAAAATCGGTCAGGGTATACTTCTGTTTATTTGAGTTTTATTTCGTATCTGTACTGAAACGATATAGCCGACGAAAAATATCTTCTAATTGAATAAATATTTAGTTGCTGCAAGTGTTGTATCAATGCAAATGACTGTATTATTTTTTTTATAGGGACGTTTTTTAGAGATATGAAAATCATAATGGGGGGGGGGGGGGGGGACGTTACCGGCAGGAGGCCATAATACCACCACTTTCTACGATTGTTCTTTTTAGGCATAGGAATAAGAAAATTATGTAAGATATGTAAAATTAAATTGTTTATCTCTTACATTTCACTTTCTATTATTTCATCGGATATATGAAATTAATTTAAGTATTACACAAATTTATCAAATTTCATTAAATTTCGAACTCACTGTCCATCTCGTTCCACGTACATTTTGTTAAATGTATCTACGTCAGAGAATTCATTGCACATAGTGCTGGTCAGTGAATGTCAGTAGCAAGTAGTAAAATCAACGTATGCCGCGATATGGACTTCAACCGCACCATGCTCAGCTATTTCATTTATGAAAATCATGAGGGGTCAACATTACTTTCGATAATAATTTTCCTGTTCCCTATCTAACAATAAACCGAGTAGGATAAAATATACTATAAATACAATAAATATACCAGGTAGCAGAAAATAATACGTATTATCTCGTCGCTCGAAAGTTTCTCATTGTCTGAAATTTCAGCGTGAAAGCACGCCGGAGCAGCGCTCCGTCGGAAGCAAATTTGCCAAGAAGTTAAACAGTGCGTTCGAGTTTCCAACTTCCATTATACGGCTGCACAGGGAACGATATCTGTTTCAGGAGTAGAAGATCGACACGTGAATGATCGATCCGTTGAAGCAGAAGCCGCGCTGCGACCTAACCTCTTTGGTTTCTCACGTACCGACACGAGCACGTTAGCAAACGAATCCAAAGGTTTCTTCTGAAGGGCAGTAAAACTTTCGTAGTAGCTTCGCGTGGATTCGAACGTGCGCCCCGGGCTTGTTCATGCACGCGTGGCGGTCGAGTTAGAGCAGTCCTGGTTTTTGGACCAAGTGAATCTCAAGTGACGTCGACCTAATTGTGCACGATCGTGTGCAGTGTCTACGCCGTAGATTCTACGTGTGCAACGTGGAGAAAATAACGAGCCGCGGAGAACTCGAAACCGCATGTAAAGGTGGGTTTCTCAGACAAAGGAAGTGCTCAAGACACTCTGGAATGAACCATGTTTTTTTCTGTAAACTTTATTTTTTGGTTCTTACGTTGCTCCATTTTGCAGTTTGGTCGTTAAAAATGCTGCGGTGTAGGGTATTACAGTTTCTTTAGTTCAGATTCTGGTCCGTGTAATACACTTTTATCGCGTTTTCATCGTAAAGAATATTTTGCCCAAGTTACGTGGCCTTGAGCAGGAACTTTCATTCGCATGGAATATCTCTATTATTTATCAGATGTAAAAAATTGTATTTGCGGAAATTTTACGATGCTGAGAATGTATAGTATGCTGGAAACGTTTTTTTCATGTGCAGATTTAATGATTCATTTAGAGTTATATTCAACGTCTTAAAATAATGTACCATGTGCAGTTTTTATAAATTAGAGAAATTTATTTACGCATGCACTTTTGTAAGATACAGTTTAAGCTGGATGTCAGTATACGAGTACACAGTTTACATAGTTTGCATATGCACATTATGTGAATGATACATTTTTTATATATTAATAATTAATAATAATTTATTCATTTATCCATCTTATTTTCCACCTTCTTGTTTTGATACGAAAACGGTTCAATATTTCTGCGTGTAGACTGCATTAAATCTGCTTGTTACTAATATTGTTATAACAGTTCATAAATTATTATTATTAAATAACTGTTTCTGTCACCTCTCGCAATTATACATATTAACAAAATAAATATAAGATCATGAGCTGGGATTTCAGTTAATTTGAAAAAAAAAACATCTCTAGAAAACGTTGCGACACAAAAAAAATAATACAGCCATTTTGCATTGACACAACACTCGTAGCAACTGAATATTTATTCAATTAGAGGATATTTTTTCGTCTGTTATACCGTTTCAGTATAAATACGAAATAAAACTCAAATAAACAGAAGTATACACTGATCGATTTTCCGTTACTTTTTAAATAAAAATATTCGATTGTTTCGATACTTGATAGAAGTTCCGATCTGATTCAATCACTGATATTTTATAGGAAATATAACAGGTACTGCCAGTTAAAGCGCTAAAAAAGTACGCCATTTTTTTGGACAAACGAATTAGTTGAGCCCGGTTCAGTAGGAGTCCATGTCGACGCATACATTGATTTTACTACTTGCTATTGACATTCACTGGCCAGCACTATCTGCAATGAACTCTCTGACGCCGAAACATTTTACAAAATGTACGTGGAATGAGATGGACAGTGAGTTTGAAATTTAATGAAATTTGATAGATTTATGTAATACTTAAATTAATTTCATAAATGCGTTCAAGTAATGTAAAGTGTAATGTAAGGGGTAAACAATTTAGTTTTACAAATCGTACACAATTTGCTTAATCCTGCACACTGTTTATTCTTGCGTGTGGTTGTCTAAAAAGAACAATTGTAGGAAGTGGTGGCAATATGGCTCCCTGCCGGTAATGCGGCACTCTGGTGATTTTCATGTTTATAACAAAGATATCCAGCGACCATCGGTATCATCTGTAACACCTACTACCCAAAAACAAGGAAAAATATATTTGTCCTAAAGGTCGCATAACTGTCGCTAATAAGAACCATTTATAACATAAGTTACGAAATAAAAGTTTTTTGTCTTTCGGAAAAACACAGTACTTCTTGAAAATTAAAGAAGTCGAAGTATTGCGTGTTAGTATATGTGTGATAAAAGATACGCAGAACCGACATGTTTAAGTAGATCACCTGATTTTTGATATTTTCAAAAATGCAGTTAATGATCCGTGGATCAATTGGCATCCCACAGTAACAGGCAATGTAGCCCCTTAGTAACATTATTTATACCTGCAAATTAACTTTATCTTCTTCTTTAACGACTTGCACTTTGCTTGACAGCTCCCGAAATATTTTTCTATAAATGTTGTATAGAAATGATAAAAAGGAAGGAGACGCCATCTTACTAAGTCTACATACCGCGCTCACAATTAGTGAAACGCCGACAAATAATTCACTGCAAGTACCTTCCACGGATATAGTTTGTGAATTAATTGATTTCACCCTGGAGGAGGAGGAGGCCAAACCACCAAAAAGCAGTAAAATACCACGACCACCGACACTTACAGAATTACTAGATACTTCTACAAATACAAAAGTAAACGATCATGAGCAAATTCGAACTGAATTATTAATGTCACATATAAATAACTGTAGTACACAAATCATTCTGCAAGACGTATGGCAATGGTGTAGTCTAACGTCAGATATTTAATAAGTAATGGTTTTAGAATTGAAATTAATTATTATCTTCCTTTCGTGACCATCAAGTGACGTTACACACGCTCCTATTCATTAATTCCGTGTCACACACGCTCTTATTCTTTGATAATTATTTTAATATTGTAATTAGGGAAATCGAGTTACCAGATGTGAGGAAACAACCGCATCACAACAGTTCGCACGTATGTACTTTTAAAAACCTATTTATGAAACCTTACTAAAGAAATATACAAGCACGGAATCATTTTTTAATAACCCAAAAACTGTAAATTTCGAGTCATATTATTGTTACAACAAATGAGCGACATGTATGTGTTGCGCGATTGTTACTACTATAGTTCATAAGTTATAAAATGTACAGAGGATATTTAGTTAAAAATACGTTAAACGTTTATTAAACTATTCATATGAATGAAAATATAATATACTTCGAATGACATAAATATTTTCTGGATTTAAGTAAAATTTGTAGCAGGTACATACATATACAGTGTGCCTCACGTAACACTTTTCACGATTTTTCAAGTACTTGCGATAATCTGACAAAAAAATGTTTCAAACAAAAGTTGATCAGGTTTGGCTATACATTGCATCGAGACCTCAAAATATTTCGGGACCAGAAAAGTATGTGACTAAGCGGGTTTCTACATAGGAAAGTACGATGCTTATTGTTGTTGTTTATAGCAGGCTTAACCATATTTCTTTTGCAACAGAAAGGAACAGAGAGAAAAGAAGAAGAACCATGGTATATCACAGAGGAAACGTGATGAAGGGAGAAAGCGTCCGTACTGTGATCATACTGTGACCCCATAGAAACCGGCCCACTCACAGCCGGTTGCAAGCCATCTCGAAACGTTTCGGGTTCTTGAAATGTATTGGGATCCCGACCGATCTCGCTCAACTTGTCCCGACCCGCCCCGAAATGTGGAATTCCCGAGATTTCGGGATCTCCCACAGGCCTAATATCTGTGTATACTTATTAGGTACGCTTCCATTAAACCATTAATTGCATAGAAAAAATTTTTATATTCAAAGTTCGAATAACGAAAGTGGACGGAATAGTTTTCACTCGCCTAGTAACACTACTTCAATGCACGCATAAATTCGTGAAAAAGAGGGCAGGGAAACGAGGCGTTCACTGGTTCTGCACCACTTGATGCAAGCCCGCAGTGGAACAGGAAGTAAAAAGAGACAGAACGGTACAATTCAACGTAATGACTGGAATTCAGCGCGAAGTCAAGGATCCAAATACGCTGTATGGTTTTATCATCTACGTCACCATGCTGCACACGTCGTCTCTCATGTAATACACGAACAATTCGCGACCATGGTAATTTTAGTCCGACAGACCAGAGAAGAACTTCCTTTTCCGTCCACGAACACGCACCCGTTTCATTTTGCTTTTTCGCTTTCCCCTTTACCTCAGGATTAGTGTGATACATATACACTAACGCCAAAAGGTAATAGAATGCATTTGTGCAAATTGTCATTTCGAAAAATAGGATATTTTAGCAAATAAGTAAAATATTTATAAGCTGGCTGCTTGAAATTAGTGTTTTTTTTTTATAGTGTAGATTACAATATAATGTTAGCGGATTGACGAACTATTCATCGATAACAATTTCTAATCGAAGTAATTAAATAAGGAAGGATGATAAAAAAAGATGTTGCTCTTAGCGTTACTTGGATGTCGAAAAAGGAATAAGTACATAATGTGGAAATCAAATAACAATTCAGTCATCAAAAAAATATTTCAGTTTTGAGAGTAGCATGTCGTAATGAAAGTGTTAATGACTGCATGCGCTATTCAAGGCACTTGCGTAATTAATTTTGTAACGTTTCCCCAGCTATTGCATATTATGTTTGTTGTAAATTCTTCAAAATATTTTCTTTATTGGTAGAAAACACAACTTTAACTTTTCTATACATATATTTCGTCACACATATGTTCAACAGAATTAAGGTCTAGGAAAAAGTCTGGAAAAATCCACCACTCCCTTCTCATTATTCTACCTTTGCAACTAAATGAGCATCCAACAAAAGGCGTTAAGGATAACTATAATTATAATAAAAGTTATATTCAAAGGAAGAATCATCTTGCTGAAAACAGCGAAGGTTACTTGTTTGCCTTGAAATGCAGGAATAAAGTATAAAACCTGCATCGTTCCATTAATAATGAATAGTACTGTATGCAATCTTTTATTTTCTGCGGTTGTAACCCCGAAGAGTCCTTCAAAGCTTTTCTCCTTTCCGCCGGAAGTGACACTGTCACGCGAATGCCCATTCCTCTCACCTGTCCCACCACGCTTCGCTTCTCCTTTGATTCCCTTTCTCCGCTCGCGGTTATCCTTCCGTTGTAACCCTTTCCTCAGCGTTCCTATTCCCTTTTCTCCCGGTTCTGCCTCCTCACCGGCCCTCGTCGGATTCAGCCAACGTTTCCAGATAATTCTCCTCTCATTCTTGTGTTTCCTGTCGGTTGCAGACGTAGCAACCGGACCAGTGCAGTTGCTTTCGAGAGATACGATGCATTGACAATCCCATCGCCTCGACTTGTACCTTCGCTCTGCTAACTTCCCCGCTACCGTGTATCGCGCGTACGTGAGCCGAATAGCGATTCACCGAACAAAAGCCCGACAGAGCCGCGTTTCGACAGCTTTTTGTGCTTTTATTACAGTCGCATGCTCGCGACACAAGCGGCAAACAACTTCTGCGATCAACTGACTCTGCGACTTGCTTTTTATCAATGCGATTGCAACGCGGTGTCGTTTCCGCCGTGGAATTTGCTAGATATCAGCGGTTCAGTCTGTAAATTAGGTTCAGCTGCCCCCAATATGGAATACGTGTCTAATATGGAATACCACGATATATTGAACAATCCTGACATTTCCTTTCATTGGCGACCAATACAGTTGGCTACGTTTGTCATTTACCTGAACTAGTGCGCGTATGATAATCATAAAGGGCACATATTCGCAAAAGAATATTGAAGAAAAACCCACCATCAGAATTATTGAATAGGAATCTTTAAACTGGTATCATACGTAACAAGATATTATTAAGGTGTTATTATTTAAATAAAGATGACTGTCAGACAGGTTACTTACTTATTTATATCGTACTTCCCTTATTCTAAAGCGTAAATTCGATATAGTACGATATTCGATACTAGGCGAATACAGTATCTCATATTAGAAGTACTATCAGACAAATACTTCTTTGTCTACATATATGTAGATAGTTCGTACTTCATGTTTGCCCTTAAAACTGCTCTTTTTTCTCAAAAATACTGTCCGAAAGCTTCTTCGACTTTGGTTCGTAGTTCCCAAAGAAAATATCTTATATTTTATAAATATACATTTTATTGCCGAGTGTGCAATAGTGATTTAGTGCCTATGAATAATAAATAATAATTGACAAATAATAACTGAAACTGTATTTGTAAATAACAATTAACTTTATTATTTGAATAATTTATTCAGACTTGCTCGAATAATAAATAATTATTTTTGCTTTTTGTTTAAATATCTAAATAACAAATAACTTACTGTTTAAATTTTTATTTAGATATTATCCAACACTGGTTGCACGTGGTTCTAGGAAGTGTACAGTATGTGTTCCTTGCCGTAAGAATGTGGTGTGTGAATGCGTGGAGCGGGGAAGCTTGCTTTAAAAAGTCGCAGCTATGGTTGAAACAGTACAGAGACGTCGTGTGAGAAGTATCGTGGTGAATTTCGTTGAGGATTGCGCGGAGCTGCATTGCGTTGTATTGTGTTGTTCTATTATTATATAATGAACTGATATTTGTCAATATTGCCACTGCACACTTCATATTAAAATTCTATAAGACCATAGTCTTGAAGCTTGTGTAAAAGCATCTTAAACGGGTAAAATATGTACATGAAAGGGGTGAAACGACTTCTATTAATAAATGTATTGTAGCTTCCTAAAAAGCTAACCCGACGAACATTCTTCAACATCCCACAAAAAACATGGTCTCAGAAAAAGAATGAAAAGGCGTCTTCACAAAAGTTAAGAAGAAGTCCATTTAGTTTTAATTTTAATCTTTTCCTTGTAAATGAAGAACAATCACAATATTATTTACAACAATCACAAATTTTTATTTATTTAATTTTTAATCTGCGAATGATGCCTTAACTTAATCAATCCCATTACGAACGAAAACTTCAGTCACTTGTAGTGTTTCACATTTTTTTACAACTTGGATGGTTGCCTAGAAGACGGGCGTATGGTACAAATTTTTTGAAAGGGGTTTTGCATGCAATATGGGCCGACGATGATGTAGAAGACGCTTTGACAATATTTTTGGTGCTCGGCAAAATATAGGAG
Organism: Holcopasites calliopsidis; assembly: GCA_023838395.1. Taxonomy (NCBI): domain Eukaryota; kingdom Metazoa; phylum Arthropoda; class Insecta; order Hymenoptera; family Apidae; genus Holcopasites; species Holcopasites calliopsidis. Next base: position 251,749 of record JALHAQ010000063.1, read on the forward strand.
GATGAAAGAAGGACGCATGTTACGCCAGCTGTTTCTTTGATTTCTACAGTTTACAGTAAATAATTGTTCTTGCGCGTTCAATTACGGTTGAAATTTTACGAAATGTAACATACACTGTTGGCCAAAAGTATCCCCATCCCACTTTAAAACAGTATAACTTCTCTATAATTGCACCGAACAACTTGAGGTTTTGCAAGAAGATAAGAGGATTAGTTCACTGGGTATCGTGTTTTTGTCGTTTTGGAAAAATCGGATTTTTCGAAATTACAAGAAAGAAATAGTGAAAATAATTTTTCTTTTTTCTTTTAACTTTTTTGTCTGAACTTATAAAGAAAATTAAAAAAATGCATTTTATAGATCTATTAAGTTAGATATATGTAGCCTGAAAATTTCATCCAAGTCGGTTAACGTTGTTGTGAGATACAAACGTTTAAAGATCGCAGCATAAGGTGATTTCGGTCGATTTTTGCGATTTTTGACTGTATGCTGCGATCTTTAAACGTTTATATCTCACAACAACGTTAACTGATTTGAATGAAATTTTCAGGATACATACATCTAACTTACATCTATAAACTGCATTTGTCACATTTTCATTATGAGCCCAGTCAAAAAAACAAAAAAAAAGACGGCTGCCATTATTCTTTTCTTGTAATTTTGTAATTACCGATTTTTTCAAAACGATAAAAACATGACACGTAGTAAACTAATCATTCTACCTTCTTGCAAAACCTCAAGTCGTTCGGTTCAATTATAAAAATATTTATTCTGTTTTAAGGGGAATGTGGGGATAGTTTTGACCAGCAGTGTACGAATCTTTTATTCAATTTTCATTCGAGCTTTGATTGGTGAAAATCTGTGCATTTTTTCACGCTTCCGCTAGTGCCCGCGCCTTATGGCATTAACAAGTAAACGGGAAATGTAACAAGTTTCCAATGTCATTATACATCATGTCCAATTGCAGCAACGACGTGTCCTACTGGATGCGAAAACGATACGTTGCGGCTTTCGTTAGCAGCTTATCGGATCTCGTTATCATGGATCACGCAATTAATGCGCGGCCATAACGAGAACGCCATAAATGATTTACTGGTGAATTTCTCGCCAATGTATCAGGAGTCGGGGGCAGAAGGTAATTATAGTTTGACCAAATGCTGGCCACGTTCGCGACCATTCTTTGCCACACGCTACCGTCCAACTCATCAATGCAATTACGATGCCAACATGCACGGAGAATCCATAAGTCTGCGAGCACGGAATTTGCATCGTGAATTGGACCCTTGAATCAGTATTTAATACCCAAGCTGCGCGGACGTTTGTGCGGCATTATTAGTTATATGATTGCCACGTTTAGGAAATTCTTATTTCATTTTATTGCCACTGGTGCTAGTAATATTCATTCATACATTATTGTACATTTATGTTATGCATTTTGCTTTTTTTCTACATTTTTTTACATTTTGTTATAATTAGGTTGTATCAACCGAGTGCAAATGTTTTGATGGGTTTTACCAGAAATGAATGCTTCAATAAAATTGTCTACTGTTTCCACAGAATAATGTAAATCGCGTCATCTATCAAAAATCCATCAAAATGTTTGCACTCACCTAATACTCATTATTTGTAATCCTAAAAGATGTATATTTATGTTCCATTTTCTGTAGTTGATTAACATTGATAGAATATATAACAACGCGTTTTACATTTTATGGGAATAATATTTTATTCGATATTGTTTTGATCGTAACCTATGTTGGGTAGGAAATGTAAGTGAATTTTCTTAACGCTTCATAAACCAACGCGAAATACTCGAATCCTGCGTTTCCTAGATCTTATTTCACTACTTTAAATAATTTATTATAATAATTTGCAATTTATTTTAATACTGAGGTGTTACATCAACTTCTGAGGGTTATTGGCCATCACGTTCCGTATTTTGCAATTTCGTATTATGATGCAATTAATATTTGTGCTTTGTACTCCATCGAAAGCTGTAAATCCGGCGTTCAAATGTATTTCCTACAATAAACTATGTTTAATCTTTTCAGGAAGGAAAAGGAAGTGATTAATACATAGAGACTTAATATTAACGGAAACAATAATATAAAGCATTCACCAAACTGACGTTCGTACCAGATTTGACATCTGTTTTTAATATTTGAAGGGTTCCTTGCCGCAATAAAGAGCATAATACAAATGAAGCTTGAAGTTCCTCTAAATTCCAGAATTTAATTTCAATATCGACAAGAGTGTAGCGATCCATTTTAAACGTTTCCACGCATTTTGTTGTATTTCATTATTAGTTTTGTCGAATAAACGATGAACGTTTTACGGTAGTTATATCGGAAATATCATTGACATGAAATCGGCACACTACCCTCTCCACTACGAGAAAAAGAAATCGTCTGTGCAAATGACATACAAATGTGGGTCATCGATAAAATATTCTATAATTCCGGGTCGTCCTCTTTTTCTCCATATCGATGAACTGCAGCCGCCTCATTTGTGTTCTATTCTACTTAGGTTGAAACTTCTGTTGTCATATCCTGCATTATTCACGTTGCCGATGGCATTTATTTATTTCTTATAAGCGGTCAAATAATAAAAATAAACAGACGCACATTTATGTAGCGGTTAACGAAAATCGAAATTAAAAGTGGAGGAAACGTAGCATGTTTGCAATACTGTTGGTAATTTGTAATACCTATCGAAGTATCTAAAAAATAGTTAACATTATTTAATTTATAACACCGCGAATAGTAGGGATGAATGACTTGTTAACCAATAAGAGTTGCGAATGAACCGTAATTTTCACATCTCCAAATCAAATGATCTTCGACTATGCTGTTGCGTAAAGAAACGCCACTTTGCAGAAGTTTTTCAGCAACTATTTAATCGTTGCAATCATGGTAACCTTAGAGTAACTTATTCAATCTACTCATTTGTAGGTAAATATTGACAGTAAGTGACCCAGCTTCAATCACTTTGACCTTGAAATATGTTATCAAATACATTATTTTGAACAACTTCCTCCTCTACATGTTACCGTTGCTCCGCTTTAGTTTTCGAGATATTTGCAAAAAAACTTTGGTAGTTACGCAGTTTAGCGGCTTCCCTCAAGTTTGGCAACTTTAGTATAGTTTTGTCTTTAACACCCCCATTTTATCACTGAAACGACAAATCGACAGTGAGAGACGATAAAAGTGCTCTCCCTTTTTATACTGTTTTTTAAAAATATCAGACGAATGTTTTTGTTGGAAGTTACGATATATTGTTACGACGCTAAAATGACTACCTCCAAGCCCAACTCTAATTGTAAGGTACAGGTTAGGATAGGCAAAAAAACTTTTCTGTCTTAATTTGACATTGTTAGAAAAAAAAACACCAGAAACTAGAATACTTTCATCGTCTATTGCGACTGACTTCTCGGCGAGGATCTTGAGATCTTTGCGGTATACACGTTGGGCTAGTAGAAAGCAATTCACACGCACGAGCTACCACACACGCACAATTACAGGGAGAATTCATTCTAGTTGTAATGATAGTTTTTTGCAAATATCTTAAAAACTAAGGCCTAGCGTTGGTTATACGTATAGGAAAAGGTTGTTCAAAATGATGTCCTTGACAACATATATCAAGGTCAGATTGATCGGAGCTGGATCCCTTATTGTCGATATTTACTCACTTGTGTATTAATTTTGTGGTTTCGTGAGAATTTTGTGAATATTTCGAGAATAAAATAAGTTTTTTATGTACTTGGTTTTTTAATCTTATGGAATGAAAGTAAATTGGAATACCGCTATTTCAAATTACCTGCACCGCAACAACATTATTACTTTATATCACTTTTCAATTAGACTAAAGTTTCAGATAATTTTCGATTTTCATTACAACTGAGAGTTTTAAATATGAATGTTTATAAGTTTCTCTATAATATTATGCTGGTTTATTTATTTCAATCCTCTGTTGTAATTTTTGATTCACCTTATACATACACAAACTAGTATTCAACATGCTGCACTTCCTGTATGTGTGTGCATATATGGCTTGTTTTAACCAAGAATGCAACCCTATCATAACACGTACACTGTGAAGAGATTAGTCGAGTGCACGAGCACGATGTAAATACGTGCAAAATCATTTCCGGAAGAATGCGAATCTGTGTAAAAGCATTTGCGCGGTAGTAGCAATGAGAAGCACGTGGTTGGCTCAGAATTAAAATTCATAATAATTGTAAGTTCACTAGAAGAAACATGTTGCCTAATTTACCGTGAGACACACAACAGCCGGCATCTGCGGTTGTGTTTTTTTTTTTTGGTGTCAAGAAGCTTGAATAGAATTTTGAACTGTCAAATGGATATTGATTTCTTGGTTTATTCTTGCTGAATCTGGGATCACTCATAGGGTGGGAATAATGAAATTATCGAAGTGGCCAAGAGTTACAAATAGCACTTTATTTGTAATTTCGAATAGAAATAACATGTTGATTGGTGTGAAAATTCCTTGTCGTATGAAGTGCAACAATCTCTACTTGATATTTAACCCTCCATAAACTCACGTATTTAGTATACTGGGTGTCCCACCTAACTTGAGCATCCGAAATTTCTCGCTTACTCTTTATGATAGGGAAAAATGTCAAAGGAAAAAAATATTTGGTTTGAAGGGACGAACGAAATGATGGGCAACCATATATTCTCGAGGTTATTTTTTCGAGATTTCAAACTACCCAAGTTTTTTTTTTAATGGGGCTACATATTTTTCATATGACGATATGATAGCTAAGGTCAAGGCGCGTCCAATGAGCTATGATATTATGACCTTTGCGTGACCTTCAGTACGAAACATTCATAAAACTTGGATTATTGATTATTCAGTACGAAACATTCATAAAACTTGGATTATTGATGTAAATGGTGAAATAACCGTGATTAAATGGTTAATGAGGTAAAACTTATTTGAAAATATTGATGAAAACTATGCAACATGAAGATTCTGAAAGGATGAACTAATATCAAGCCTACCTCACGTTTCCTTCCTTACTGAATATTAGTGAAGAGTTTGAAAGTGCGCAGTGAGTGTTGAGAATCTTGCGAATTAGACAATTTTTAATTAATAGTACCTATGACTTTTGCATATCGTAATAATATCATAATTTAAATTTCCTACAGAAATGATTCTTTAAACACTGATCGAAATTGTTATCCTCCAGCAGATTTCTGGTTAAATTTCCTTTAACTGTATTTTACCTGGAGGCGATTCGCATCGTGTAACCGATAAGAGAAAATTGATGAGAAATCTTACAGGCCATAAAACGCGCACAAAATTTCGCCCTTCACTTATCAACCCTCTGGACCCTTACAATTGTTTGTCAGGATGGCTGGAAAGGCTTATCGTAAATAGACAGAAGGGATGACAACGATCGATTTTCTTTCCCAAGTGTGCGAACACTGCCGATGGATAGTTGTGTTCATTCAAGGAGTAGGATATATCATAAATAATATTCTTTCAAGACATACCCTGTCAGCATCGATTGTTTAAGCATCAGCGGAGAAAAAGCATATAATTCTTATGAAGTGACTGCTTGATCGATGGAATATTCCATTGTTGCAATTACATTTATATTTTTGACATCATATTCCGTAAAATGATATTTTTTCAGTATTCTACAACACAATAAGTGCACACAATAACTGTCTGTAATACAGTCACTTGTTTTGTGAGTAGACCTTATTATCCAATTTAGGTGCATATTAATTATGTATAATTAGAACACTAAAGATTACGAATTCCAAAATACCCATTTATTAATCGATAACAATAATTTCGATGAACTGTAAGTGTATGAAGATATGTATTCCTGTTCACAGTAAACAAATCTCAATATCCAATCTAAGAAATGATGCCATTCGAACGCTAAATTATCGTTGGACTCGCGCATTTCTCTTTACTTTATATAACTACCAACGACTAATCCAAAAAACACTGTAATTTGAACGCAAAATGATTAATTCCCAAATGTCTGTATACTAATTCATGACAATAATTTCAACATTAATCGCCCTTCTTTTAAATAAAAAAAAAAGATTCACAGTAATTGTTCGTTTGTCGTTTTTCACGTAACGTTTAATTACAACCGAGACATTGCACATACATTGCTTCCGGGACAGTCGCCCGAAAATACACGGTGTTCCATGTAACAACACTTTTCACGATTTTTCAAGTACTGGCGATAATCTGACAAAACAATATTTTAAACAAAAGTCGATCAGTTTTTGACTGGTTATACATTGCAATAAAAAAAGTTCGAAACTTTTTTTTTATTATTGTCAAAGTCCCCTTCATTTTCTTCTATTTCCGACTTAACAGTATTATAGCCCGTATCAATACGACTTCAACGATCCAGTGTGCCATGACCTTTAGATGACCTTGAAGGCAAAGAAATGAAAATTTCAACAAAAAATGACAATCTAATTAAATGGGTGATAATAACTTGTGTTCACTATTAAGATTCGAAATTACATTCAATTCAAGAGCCTTGACTAAATGTTGTATTACTAGAAACTTATCTATGAACTGTCGACAATTCACAACAAAGAAAAAATGTCAAGATGGCTTAGCTATTAAGGTAGTTGGTGACTAGAACTTAAGACAGTTCTTCTGTTTAGTCTTGACTTGTCATGAGAGCAAATCGTAGTTTAATATTAACTTGTAGAAAATGTATTCTAACAGTGAAAAGGTTGATATGTTGCTGATACTTGTCGAATGTTAAAATATTTTTTTGTCAGATTGTCGCAAGTACTTGAAAGATCCTGAAAAGTGTTACATGGGACACCCTGTATAAACAAAAGTTGATAGGTGTGCACTCCAATCAACGTAACAATCGGTTCCAGTTGAACTTTTTCATCGCACTAACCCCGATAACCGAGAATAACGATCTTTTTTTCCCCGTTTTGATACACGGCCAACTAGTATCGACGTTCATTATTTAGGACGTCCGTGGAATTGGAAAATTATTTGTAGAGCAGGGCGGCCCTTAGCGTTTAGGAGTGCACGGAGGATGGAGGTGATTTCGCGAATATCAGAAGAGATCAGCGATGAATTATTATGCAGCGGCGGTTGTAAAGTGCAGCCACTGTGCCAAAAGCGATTTGTAGATGCAAAGGTAACAAAAATAGAGGATGTATACGAATGTTTGATTTGGATTTCCCTCTGACTTACTGCACTTCTTTTGTCCAAACAATTTTTTTGAACTAAAGTTAACTCGAAATTGAAACAGTTTTATGTACTTATATTTGGACCCATGTAATGATTTTACTATTAATTCGCGGTTAGTAATATATATATATATATTGATAATTTCATCATAATTAATCTTGATAGATTTTATTAGTTTGGTGCGAAACAGTTTTCAAATTTGTTTTCACGTTTTTATGACAAATTAGGTAACTAATTAGGCGAATATCAGTCATTCTTTTGTAGAGTCTCCTATTGGTTTGTTAGAGACAGTTAATAATCCTTAAATAAATGTCTCCAATAAATACATATAATGTGTAAACAGTAATATAGGTATTTTAGCTATAACATACAAAAGAGAAAACTGTTTCATTAGTTTAATTAGCTTTCCAATAACCACTCATGTGTATCAAGTCAATTTAGTGTAAAGTTTTTTTACATCCACTTTTCATAATGCAATTGTTTTGACCTCCAGATCCTTTAATTCACTGCTCTGTTCACTATCAAACTCGCGGTGAAACTGAACAGGGATGGCGCACAATTAGCTGTAACTTATGGCATCAATAACTAGCTAATGCATTCGCGTAATGTAATTCACGTAATTAACTAATGAGTTGACAGTGGTGTAAAATGGCCTTGAAACATAATCAACTCGTATATATTCGCAAATCCGCAGGAATGATGATAAATGTTTTATGCGATTACATTAAAATCAGTTAGTTATAAAGCAACAATATGTGAACGATTCTTTAAATCATATTAATTCCTTCGCTACATTTTATTAGTTATGAAGGTATATTTTACTCGCTACTCGAAAAATGACAAGTGGTACTTGAATAAAGTGCCAAGCAAATCTTAATAAAAATCGCAAGAAGATTAGTGTACCTACTTTTTTATTATAAATTTCAAAACATTATTGAACAGTTATAGGGTTAATACTTTTTATTTAACAAACTACCAATGAATGCTTCTAATGTTTAATTGGATAATTGGACTTTCAGCCCAGGCAATATTATTGCACTATTTTCTTAGTGAATTTAAATCGCACTATTTTATTGTACAAGCAATAAAACTAAAAAATACAGTTTTAATATTGTATTTCTCTTTTGTTGAAAAATCAAGCACTATACCAATTACTCGTCGCTTGAAATTCATGGAACGAAGGGATTAAAATTTATGTGCGAGCCTCGATCACGTCGAGTCGAGAGAGAATTTTATAATCGTTTTTCTATCACGCTGCGATCGATCGTGCTACCCTTTTGGGGCTCTGACCCCACTAACACAAGATCGGTTCTCATTACTTAACATCGCTGCGCAATATTGGGTAGCTTTGTGGCAAACAAAATCATTTAACGCTGGTTCAACTCTATACTGGACTTCTGTAAACAATACAAGACGATTCGCAATTGGAATTTGCCTGACAAAGGCCGTCCGATTCACGCTTCGCATTCATCGTGAGTCTGCTGATCATCCACTATGAATGAACAGCCCCTGCCCCATTTCTTCTATGTGATTCGCCACCGTGACGCGAACCTTTCATGATGCTGAGAATATAGCAATGTTATGCATGCCTGTTGGTAGTATTTTCATGCATATGAGTTTTCATAATTCGACTGTTTTTTGTAACATCGAATCTGCGATAATGCAGACTGTCGATTAAAAAATTTTGTATGATTTCTTAGGTTGTTGTAAATAAAGTGGCTGTTCTTTTAATAAAACTGCGAAATTAATCAATAAGGAGTTTGCTTATTTCCAAATTTCAATTGTATTTCGGAGACGATAATATAACTGGGAATATAAGTTGACTGTGTCACAAGATTTTTATAAAACGAAAGCATAAAATTAAAGAATTAAATTTTATAAATGAGCCTTATCTATATAGAACTACCTTCGCTGTTAGATTAGTAAAAATATTTCAACAAATTATATTGCCTGTAATATCTCTATCGAATCTATAAAAAAACCGTTCTGCCTTTATTTCTCTATTTTCTTTGCCTTTTTCCATTCCTTTCTCATTTTTACTAAGAACGGAGTAGCAAAGAGTAGGGATACCAAGGGCGACACTATAAGGGAAAAACCACATTTTAGAGAGAGATAAATTGTACTACCAATCTGGATGACTTTTCGGAAAACTTTGGTCTTTCGTGTAATGTAAATAATAAGGCCTATATCTTATTGCTTATTATATTTATAATATAAACCCAAACACATTCGTGTTGGAGAGAGATTAAGGTGAAGTACATAAACGTATTCAGTTTAGCTATTTTTAGTCTAATATATCTATTGGATGTTTCGCTACCCCATGCAAATGTTTTAAGGAGCGATTGCTGAGGCAATTTTGAACAACTTTTTCCTTTGTCAAAATGTTGGTTAAGGCTTCGTTTTTTAAGTATTAACGAACAATACTAACCTATCACGGCACGCATAGAGCAAGCTCTCAACCGTGAGAAGATCGTGATACGTTCCACCGCGGCCTTGGACACTCCCGCCGCTGAGCGCGCGCTCAACGCGCGCCCTGATTGGTCGGTGTTTTTCGTTAAATAATCCTAAACGAAGCTTTAACCACCATTTTGGCAAAGGAAAAAGTTGTTCAGATTCGCCTCAGCAATCATCCCTTAAAATATTTGCATGAGGTAGCAAAACATCCTGTATACTACCAACTTAAAGGGACAAGCATAGTTTATGTAAAAAATATAGTTTTTGGTAGAAGTTTTATAAAAAAAACTACTTGAAATTGCTGTAAATTGTTGGAACAAACTGAACTTGACGACAAGATCATAGTGTAAACTTTTTAATTGAACGAGTGTACGGTCAAAGTTGCTTAATGTAAACGGGATTTTAGTGATAGCCTAGAGATCTTCATTGACTGTCGCTTATCGAGAATCTACTGTATCTCGTTCGGTCGAAACCTTATTCCCAGGGGCGGTAGATGAGACTACAGCATCGTTTCCGAAGCGTTTCATAAACCAGTTCAGTCTTCCCGCCAAGGTGGTCAAGTAGCGCCATGAAAATTGCTGACGTTACTTTCGCGCTATAGCTTCACAGTGAGTGGACTTGTGAAATTGCATCGTACCATAAATAACTTCGCCAAAGTTTAGTCATCGTATATGGAAACTATAGGTCTGCGATAGTTCACCATCTATTTAGACGAGATCTTCATTAAGCAATAAATAATCATACACTGCACAGTACAGGTTCGATTAGCGAGCTGAACGATCTGCACATTAAGCGAGCGGAAATTATCCCTACCACTGGTTACACTACGCGTGAATACCCAATCTGCGTATCGAATAAAAAATCGCTTCAACTATTATTTGTTTCATCCGAGATGCCGAGCTGACCTGAGCTTCCATAAACTGAACACAGGGGCAAGGGTATAGGCCTTCTGCGCCTCCTAATTCCACCCAGTCGCCCCGACGCTGCGTCATAGCAGTCACACTACATATGTGTAATGTCACATATGCATAATAAAACATATGTACATGATGGTTTCATCTCTTTCTATCTCGATTTTTCCATTTTATTGCTACGTCACGCGGCAGTCTTAGGAGGTAACAGACCCAACCAATAATGACAGAGCATGTGATTACAAGAGGGTGCCATTATTTGGTTGGACGGCATCTCCGATGAAACAAATAATACACGATGAACTTTATTGTGCCGTGCCTCCTCGTCGGACGATGGTTTTCGAATGTCACGAACACGACACGTCGTGAACTCCGATGCGTGCGTTTATTCCTACCAAGGGTTGTAAATCCCTAGATACCTTTTGGGGCAAACCGGTGGATCGCGACACTGCTCGCCAAATTAATCTTGAGCAGTTAGTTGAAAATGCGTGAATATAGTTCGGACTGCCGAACGTGAGAGAGTATATGTATATTCCGTTGAATGTACGTCCGGCGTCGATTGGACTTGTTGGCGATATTGCTCGATAGCAATGTGACTTTAACGATAGAGCAGCGGTGCTCTTGCGGGTGATGCGTTCGATGGTTGAGACGGTTCTCGTGTTCACTTCTCGACGGTCGAAGTGTCTCTCCTTTTTCGTCTTCACTTCTCGACTGATTGGTCAAAACGAAACGGTAATTTTTGCCAATCAGCGCACAGGTCACGGGTCCACCACTCTTCCGGTGCGCCCGTAACGCGGTACTTCCCGGAATAAGTGGGGCGACACCTGGAATCGCGAGGGTTTTGGAAATTTTGGCCGCGGTAGGAAATTCCTCTAGCTCCCGTGAGTCGGCTTCGCGTACCGTTACAATATGGCCGGGACCGTTCGAAAATCCAAGTTCATAGTATTTGTCGTTCATTGAGGATGGCAAGAGTAATTTAAGTGGCAACGTTTTGCCTGCATGTGAAATAAATTGCTTGCAGACGGCAAGCAATTTAAACGAAATTCTCTCCCTCAAAAATAATCTTTTTCCCGAAATACGTGCCATAAACCTTGCCAAAATTTCCACGCGCATTGTTCCGTGCGACGGAACACACGATTAGCAATAGACTTGTATCAAGTAAATTGTTTGGTGTTTCATTAAACGACTTAACGGAAGTTGGAAAAATAATTTATAATAATAAATGATTTCTTTCTGAAAGTGTAATGCTTTTTGCCACTTTAATTGTAATTGAAAGTGTAACCTTTTCTACTTCTTTATTCGAACTAGAATTTCTAACAGAATATTCTGTATACTATTTCTATAAAAACCACAATTTCAGAGTTACATAAACTCACTAGGTCACATTTTCAATTGAATAAAGTTCTAGCACAACTACAAAAAGTAAAATGCACATCCGGAGCCGGGGAAAAATTATAATTTGCAAGAACAAACGACCGATCGAGAAATATTAAACTTTACTCGATAAAGCAAATCAGTGGCGGTCGATAACTGAAAACAATCAATTCAGAATTCCACTAGCGGCGACAAAAATCAATTTTATGTCGCCGCTCTCGGCCATTCCAGCTTTCGTTGACTGGCTAGTAATAAAAAATCAAAATCTACGGCCTCCATTTCCACACAGCGTCACAACGGCCAATCAAGTTTCGTCATTTTCATCGTTCAACTTCGACCAGATACAATCGAGTTACCTGTAAATTTGCATTGAAAACTCGCGGCGGTTGAGCGGAGGAGTAACAAAGAGAAAAAAAACAGTGCTTCCAGTGGTCGAGAAAGTTTATACGCGTCATTGGTGCACGGCTCATTTAACGAGCAGCTTTAACAAAAGGGTGAATCCTTTCTACTTGCAGATTTACGAACAGATCTCTAGCTTCGACGAAAAATACAGGGTATTCAAAAATAAGGGTCAACAACTTAAGGAGCTTATAGTACTCATCAGGAAGAATAAAAAATGTCTAATCAACATAGGAGCTAAAATCAACCCTTTCATTGTAAAATCAATTTACCCATGATGGATTGACCTGTTTTTTAACATCCTATACATGGGTCAGTCAAATGTAAATCGCAATTTTCCGAAAATTCAGATGCTATCAAATAGTTGCTTTTTCCATTGCACACACAGTATTTTCTCCATATTCTCGAATACATACGTATAAGCTTTTCCAGCTGATTGGTAGTTTTTCCATTCCAGTGTCATAAAAAGTAGCGCGTCGTATCCGAAGCTGATTGTACAAGAATTCTTCTACCGCTTCCTCGTGCGAAAATCGCTGCCCTCCTAACTTTTCCATCAGTGGGCCAAATAAGCGCTTATCACATGGTGGCAGACTGGGACTGTAAAGGAATGTTCAAGAATGGCCCGATACAATTACACCAATTTCTCTCGGCTTCTACGTGCTGTGTGGAGCGTTAGCATTGTCGTGAAGAAATAACATACTGTGTTAAAATCTATCGTACAGTGATTTTGCAAAAATTTGGCTCATTCTGGATAATGGCTTGTACACTACCTTGGTCAAGGACTAAGGTTATTAATTGGGCGATTGGCAGTCTGCAATCTTGCAGAAGAAATTTTGAACATTTATTATAACTACCAAAATAATTAATAATAAACGCTTGTGACATTTTAATAAGTAATTTTCAGACATAAGTTTATATGAACTTTCTTGACCCTACTTGACCTCATTAACACGTGGTATAAGTTTGATTCTGCCCTTTTCGGGCACTTTGTACATACATATGAAGATGATACGACGTTCGCTTCGGCGAACCACGAACTCTAATCCATGATGTCAGGCAGTTTCTCTTTCCTTTCGGTAGTCGTTCGTGTCCTGTGAAACAGGACTCGGCCTGGAATTAGTTGGAAAGTCGAAAGAGCTACGATCAGGACGTGCTTGAAATGACCAAGTCGATCCGAATATTCTTTCCCTGTTCGCCTTTTTCATTTATACGAATCCAGGGCCAAGCGGTGTCTGCATAAACGTGATGAAATTTATGGCCGAAATGCGCCGCACCGTTTGCGTAGACAAGCAAGGACTAGGGAAGGAACCTTATTTCCTCGCGTCTCAGCTTCCTGCGCGGACGCGCGAGCAAATCCACTGGAGCGATAATAATTGATTACGTACGCGAGCTGTGTTCATCCCTTTTAGATTTCCACTTTCCAAGTGGATTTCGCAACCAATCTACGTCACTCCTTTGACCCGACAATTCGTCATTTATTTTCCTGCCAACGGAGCTCCTCTTTTGTTTCCTCCTATTCTGCTTCGGTGATTGGTTCGGCGTTTCATCCTGCATCAGTGGAACGCAAACCTTCCCACGGAGTCGAGGGTAATGGTTTTGTAATTGGAGCTCGATGATTCCTTGTCGAAGACTTTCGAAGCTGAAGCTCGGAATTAATTGGCGCTGTCGTCTTTTTTTTTAATTTTTTGCGGGTTCCATGAGGATTTTGGGCTACCAAATATTAGGTTAGTGCATGTTATACACGGTGTTGAGAGATTTATTAGCCAGCGTTTTTCTCGATAGGGGTAAGTGTTAAAACAAAATGTTAAAGGAAAATGTTTTTCTGTTTTCTACCGGCTATGGTACACATGAATTTTTTATATAGGCAATATTTTTTTAGACATGGAAGCGACATTCAATTTTTTAAATGCAATGCTTCATATGTTTTTGTATCATGTGAGACATTTTGTATCGAAAATAACGACTCAAAAGCTTCAAGAATTAGAATACGAGATTTTGCCACGTGCTCCCAAGTACCTGCACCTTTCACCTACAGATCTTAATTTCTTTTTAAACATGTGACTATATTTCTATTATGCAAATTATAATATTTTGCAATGAAGAAAGTACAAATGCAACAGTTGAATAACTATTCAATTCTACAAGTGATTATTATTTTATAAATCTGGAATATTTAAAATAGTTAATCGTTGAAAAAAAGGTGTAGAATCATGTAATTAGAGATTATTTTGATTAAGTATACATATGATGTTTAGGCAATACCATGTGCGGTTAAAAGTTCATTTATGAAAACGATGTTTCATATGCATTAACCAAACACTTCAATAGTAATGAATAATAAAACATCACATAAGTAATAAATTGTTAGCATGCATGTGTGTAATATTTGAATAGTTAATCAAATTCCTAATTAAATTTGATTCAAGTCTAGTCTCAATTGAATGACCAGGACGCATAAAACACGAAAAATAATTTAAAATATTTAAAACTTTTATCTAAGAACTGGAACTCTGTATAAAATATTCAACAATTAATCTTTCTCGTCAACATTCGATCTATCCAAACTCCTACAAGCTCTTTTCCACAGATCCTCCTTTGTGCATCTCATGTTCTGTAACATTCCGTCCGAAAGCCATGTATTCAGCTTATCCATTGCCTTTGTGTTTCATATTATCCATGCATTTTCACGACCAATTTTCTCGAATATGAAACCTCAAACGAAAAAAAATTTATTCTTCCTTTTCGTCTTATTTTAGCTCATAGAATGACTTCTTAAAATATTCGCAATCTGTAGGGGGACACCCTGTGGCTTCGTATGAATTGTAAAAATGTGTACTTCCGACCCGGCCGTCAGAATTCATGCTTCCATTCTGAATCCGCCTCCATCGCGTGCGGACAGCCGCATAAGTCGCCAAATTAACGGTTAAGCCGTGTAGCGTTTTAGTGTCAACTAAATCCCCACGAGAAAAGAAAGGGCTGCGATATTGTTGTTGAGACGGTAATAAAGTTTCGTTATGCTTTCGCGAAGCGCCAAGGCGATATAACTAAAAAGTGTGTTGCTGGCGGAGTCGCGCGTGTACGCAGAAACCATATTGCTGAGAATTTCACGGCGACAGGATTTACGGTCACGTAACGCGTAATATTAGACTCGAGGATTTGTTATGGGCATGTTTTCGCGATTAAAATTGTCTAGCGGCGTTTTGTAAATCTTTAAATCCTGTAAACTTGATGAATAAAATGAAACACAAAGGCGATGGGTAAGCTGAATGCTTTAGAACGGTATGTTAAAGAACATGAGATGCGCAAAGCAGGATCTATGGAAAAGTATTTATATGAGTTTGACTGAACTGAATTTTCATGGGTAAGATTAATTGTTGGATATTTTATACAGGCTCTCAGTTACGTGAAAAAGTGTTTCAATACTCTGAATTCCTTTTCGTGTATTACAAACCCTTGCCATTAAATTAGGACCACCTACAATTTTCAAAATCTTTCGTGTTTTATAATAAAATTGAAAGGCCTAAATGAAATTTAATTAGAAACTTCATTAACTATTAAGATATTGCACAGATGCATGTTAACAATTCATTACTATACATGATATTTTATTATTTATTACTATTGAAGTATTTATTGTGAGAGCGATACGATTGTTATGCATGTTAATTGGTTGAAAGCCAAGTGGTTTCACCCTTGAATTTAAATATTGGAATGGTGAAAAAAAGATTACCCGATAGATGCACAATAGGTTCTACCGTGAGAGAAAATGGATCTGCTACATTAGAATAATATACAGTATTGTGCAAATTAATATGAACACGCCGACTATTTCACATTTTTATATGCCGCCATATTCTTATGCTTGCATTACGAGCGCAAGAACTCGTTCATGTCACAGGAAGACACATTTCTTATTAAAAAATTAGCATGACATACAATGGTATTCACATGCAAAACTGATTTTTAATTTATATTTAATTTTAAAAAGTATTTTTTCGATAAAATAATTTGTGTTCACATGAATTTTCACAATACTGTGTACACCTATAATAAGCTACAACGATACAAGAAAAATGCGATTGCTTTCTACGACTGTTAAAATTGAGCTTTCCTTTTTAGATTGTTCACCCTTAGCCCTTGTTTATAAAAAGACGTTGGTTACTTGCGCCACTTCCCTAAGGCGAACACAGTGTCCTCTTAAGTTATCATCCTTGGCCACTCACATACAGTAAGCCCCGCAAAGAAAGAACTGGCTCAGGGCCGGTCAGTTCCTTGTAACGAAGGAGTCGACTATTCGGCATGACTGATTTCGAAGGGACCGTGAGCGAACACAGTTCACAAGCGAGGGGCTCGAGATAGCGGCCAACCACAGAAGCTTCTGTCGAGGTGAAATGTTATGCTTTAGAGGATAGAATATGACGTGCCCTCTCTTTTTAACACTAAGCGATTCCGGAAGCAGGTAGAATCGTATGGATGAAGCACGCACCTATTCACTAATTCCGTGTCACACACGCTCTTATTCTTTGACAATTATTTTAATAATTAGGGAAAACGAGTTATCAGATGTGAGGAAACAGTCGCGATATAACAGTTTTCACGTACATAACATGGTAGGAAGTGAGGAAGCATTACATTTTCTATCCTTCTGCTAAAAAACGTCACTGTTCATTCGACTGTACGACTTCACGCCTCTTTCTCTCGTTCTCTGATTTCTCGTTGAGAGCGGCGACTTCGAACAAAGAAGTGGGGATAGCGATCTTCTTCTTCTGAAGGCGAAAGCAGTTCCTTCTTTGTGGGGCTTACTGTACATCTCCATTATTAACAATCCTTCCGTTCGGCAAACATTCCAATCGCAAAGAAGCGGCAACAATTAATCCCCTGCGGGGACAGCGTTTCACGGAAACAGTGGGGCGGATTTCAATCGGTTCATCGAAACGGTCCAATCGGCATTGATTTAATCCAGCCGAATAAGCTGCGGTGACGTTTGCCCCGCATCATTCGCATTAGTCACTTGCATTAGATCGCTTATACGACGAGCCTTTGATGGTCCCGCGCACCAGTTCACGTTTCAAAGTGATATCCTCTGATGCAGAGCGGAGTGGACAAACTCAGTTACCCTGGCTAAACTACCGTTTAATATCGCGATCCGCACAAGAATCTCCTGTCCACGAATTGCTTGGAATTCCTTGGAATTAGGTGCTACCATTTCGTGCACCAAGTCTTTCAGGAGTGCATGCGAAACTTCAGGCTTAGACAGGTTAAGATTACCACTGTGATGAAGGAGGTGGCAGCATTATTGCTTAACTATAACCTTTTCCGTGAGATATAAATTTACGAGCTACTAAATGTTACAGAGGTACTCACGACGGCGTATTCGTAATTAATAATCCTCGTTCTAATCCAATATTTTATAGCATATGTTTTGAATGCTCAATGGAACAATTTTTAGAGCTGAATATTAAATGAAGTGACCTAACTATGGGCTAGCACCTCCATTTCACAAATTATTGCCAAATTAGTTGAACATTTTTTAAATGCAACACTACAGTCAATATCCACATGCTTACTTTACGATATGATGTTCAAGTAAGCTGAACAACAATCGTGTTTGTTATAAATTATGTATTTAAAGTAAAAATGAAAATGCACGTGTTTAAAAGTATGGTCTAAATATGGGCTACCTCCGAAATAATCGAAAGCGACCCATGCACGATGAGACATGTCTCGGGACGCGTCCAAAGCCACGTCCGAAGATCTGTCCCAAGGGACCTATTCTCTGTCCAGAATAAGGATAGACCTACGTTTGGACATGTTTTCGACCGTTATACGCAGATCCACGTCGTCTACATATAGCGGCTCACACACGATGAGACTTGTGTCGAGACACGTTCGTGGGCACGTGCGGGAACTCATCCCAACAGACTTACCCCTGGAGATCTACCCCTTCCATACGTATTTGACTCTCTATGCAGTTCTTACGATGAAAAAAGAAAGAAGAGCAAGCTCCATTAGTAGTGGGAGAACGAATAGACTCATTATAGGGACCGTGTCTTTGTCGGAAAAGAAACTTCTTGGCAGAAGCGATATTTCGAGGTCTGGACCCGCAAGGTGTTTCACGATCGCAAAAATTGTACGTTCCTGGGGTCCACCTGCAATCCATGTGCCTGATTCTGCACAGTACGTGTCATAAATCCATTGTAGCAGGAAATGGTAGTTAGTGGACAGTTGTCTACTTCTGCCTGGGAATTGTCACAAATAAGTAATAGTCAGGAAAATAGAGAATTTCTGTAAAATACAATTCGATATTCCTGAAAGGCGTGATTCCCGCCTGATTTGTACTTGCCCTTTTGATTTTTATGCATTTTTATCGTAACATAAATTGAGTTTGTTTATGTACAAGTGGGCGAGTTCTTATGTTGTCTCGGGACGAGCTCCGTTCCTCCAACTCCGGTGGAGATCAGCGAGACGGACCTGTTTATACTACCATCAGTCTTCGTCCTGATATCTCAAACCAATCCTAGGCCTTCGTCGTAGCAAAATGGCTACCAACATTTACCCCAAGAAAATAACATTTTCGGAGTGAATCGCACAATCGCTACCATGAATCTATTCGTTCTCCCACTTCCATGTAGTTTGCTCCTCTTTCCTTTTTCATCAGAAGAACAGCATAAAGACAGCAGAGTGAAATAGGTACGGAAGAGGATTAGTCTCGAGAGACCAGCGTAGGTCCCTTGGGACGGTCCTTCGGACATGTCCGCGGACGTGCTTCGAGACAAATCTCATCGTGCATGGACCACTTAGGATCCATTTATACATCACTGTGCCGCGTCTGGGCCGTGTCCGGATTTTCGGAGAGCGACGTACTATTATAACATAACAAAAAACTATGCGCTTTCTGTCGTATTTGGTGTTATTTTAATTGCAAAAATTTCAGGAGTTCATTAAAGTTAATTTCACAAAGATTAAACAAAAACTAAAAGAATTGTATTCCTTGTGTGCAGAAAATGCTCCTTGTAATCTCTTGTAGGCGACCTTTTCAAGAGTTGCCCGTGCCCCGTCCGGACCACAGCCACAGTTTCTAGCCGGCGATATTAATTATTATAGTATATTATTAATTATATTATTAGGATAGGTCTCTGGAGCTCTGTCCCCTCCCCCCCCCCCCCCCGTAAATATCTAACTCTGCTGTCTTTATGCTGTTATTGTGATGAAAAGAGAAAGAAGAGCAAACTGCATAGTAGTGGGAGAACGAATAGACTCATGGTAGGGACTGTGCGACCCGTGTCGAAAATGCTATTTTACTGGGGTAAGTGTCGGCAACTATTTTGCTACGACGAAGACCTAGTTCGACAAATAATTGTTAAAAAAAAAAATGAAACAAACATCCCTGTAAAATCTCTTACGGTGGTAAAACCAATCAAATAGTGCATTTACAACTTATAACGATAACAAAATAAATACAAGCCATTATCTGCTTCCCCAGCTTTCTTTAGTTCTTGAACCATAGTTTCTCATTATTGCCACTAAGGTGAAACACCTAATAGGATCTTAAACTTTAACTAGCCCATACTTGAACCATCTCCTTCACCTACTGTGTTTTTAGAGCAATTTTAGGATGAGGCGCAAGAGTTTCATTACTTCTGTGCTTTATATGACATATTTAACCAATTTGCATCAGAATTTTTAGCTATGCTCTTGAAATTGTTGAACCGTAACTTTTCCTACAAGTTCCGAATTTATGAGCCACTAAATGTTATATATTCACTATATGGTATTCGTAATTAATAATTTTCATTCTAGTCCGATATTTTATATAGCAGATAGTACAAAATGTCAAATTAACAATTTTTACTGCTAAATATTACAAAATAAAAGAAATTGCAGCGTCCATTACAATTGGTTGAAAGCAGACGTTTCTGGTTATTGACTCATATATTGTAATAGATATACATGTATGTGCTGTTTGAACGTGCAATTTTGATTATTAGGAGCGTTAGGTGAATCAAGGCAAACGTACGAAGACATAATTGCGGAACTGTGTACATATATCGACGTGAGTTATATTTCGATTACAGACACTGATATACATATATGTTTGGGTTAATAAATTGCATACAGACCGAACACGTATTTGATAAGTCCTGAAATTATTGTGCAAACAACCCTGTAATATCTTAATATTAACAAATTGCAAGTAAACTTAGGAATCATGAAGCACGAGGTGACATTACTCTATAAATAGCTTTGCACACGAAGGACATATCGATGATCAATTAAGAGAAACATGTTTAAATACTGCTAGATATTACATCTAAAATTGTAAGTAATATTTAATAATATTTAATTGTATAAGAAATGTTTCCTTTTGTTACAATATGAACGAGTTTTTCTTATTATGCATATTATTATACATATAATAAATACCTGACGCAGTCCCAGTTTTTATGTCATAATTATTAGATTTAAGAAAGAAATAAGACTGGTCGATGGATCTTATTTTCGCTTTTAATTAATTAATCATTTCTCAATCTGATTGATGTGAAATTCAGTTTTAATGAATAGTGTTACTACTTCTTTTACTTTCAGAGGAGAGATGAATTATTGTGTAAAGGAGCTTGAATAATTTAACCGTAAGAAATAAAGGGGATCCGGGATTTTGCTGTACACGAAACTCATTTAACAGAAAACTCGGTTCTTTACAAAAGAGTCAAGGAAGAGGAAGAAGGTAAAAAGGATTACATTCATCATCGGAAACCGGATCGCGTTTCCTACTCTCAAGGGTCTGAAAATGGAGTTGCAGTTACTAAAGATCTCTTTGTACTGTCTTTAATATGAAACTGTACTCGATGCATATTCTATTCGTGCTCGTTAAAATTAAATACTATAAAGAAATACCTTGGAAGCTCATTACTTTAAACGATATTGCGAATTAATGGCATTACAATTTAGTGTCTTTTTATTCAAAGCGAATCGTTCAGCCAGAATTTTTATTCATTCAAAGCTATTCATATTTTTAAATATTCTGGAAAATATGTACTGTAAAAGATTTAACCTGTGCCAGGTACAATTCTTTTTGCACGTCAGCTTCGCTTTTATTGCTTTCTATTCAACATGGAGTTTTTATTATATTTTTAATTCTGTTACAGAATTTAATAATCATTATTACTTGATAATTAATTGATATTATCCTATTGATGGCAAAATAAATTGTTAAAGAAAGGGCAATTAAGATGCATATGCATCATTCTATTATTCCATTTTAATGTTTTACCTTTCTTAAAATTAATGACAAATCAATTTCAACGAGGAACTCCAGTATTAATTAATATATTCAAATTGTAGTTACTAATTACATACACAGCATGATCAAAGCAGCTTCATATCAAACAAGGAATGAAATGTAGTATAAATGTTATTATGTCACATAGAATAGAATATTAATAGGAATTTTGGTGAACAATGCCGAACAATTTTAAGCATAGCAATTAAGGCACAATAGTGTAAAACTGAATACTTTGGTTCCCTCATTTCTGTTAAATAACTTCCAAAAAGACGTCAAGCAATCATTTCTACAACAGTCTGAACGATTGAGAGAAAACTTCAATATTAACATTCATATTAATTTTCGATTTGATCCGTGGTGAAGCATCTAATTTGGTTCGAATCAAACAAACAATACTGCAACGAATCGTGTGTGATATTTACCATTTGCGGACCTGAATACTCAGGATTATGAATAAATACTGTAAATTTCTATCCTCAGTGTATCGCCGTTTTCAATGGCATCATTCATCTATACGCTTCGTTAAGCATTGTGTCGATTATCGAATATGCTTTCCGAAATAGCCTTTCAATAAGAACCGCGGTACATCGATCCATTCTCGTTGAAAGGAAAACATAATGCCGGATTATTTCTCGATTTCAGCGGAAACGAAATTAAGTTTTCTTCTATCCATTGCTTTACTATTTTTTTAAATCATTTCTCATGGAGATGTTTCGGTGTTTAAATATACGATAAGTCTTTTTGTACCTCACGAAATAATTCTTTTTTCTTTAGTAATAATTTATGCATGGAGAAGGAAGGATTTAATATCAATCCAAAGCTGTGGTAATGAAACTCAATTTTTTATCTAGATAAATATCGAATTTTTTTTAATAATCATAGAAGAAGTGATTGGTTAGTATTGGTTACAAACATGACTTCACCTGCTAATTTTTCCCAATATTACTGTACAGTAACATTATATCAGAGATATTAATATTATAGAATCTAATAACAATTTAATAATATAATATTTCTGAGCCCAGTCGAATTTATCAGCTTTCAATTTATTATTATTATTGTTAATTACTCTGAAAATTTCTGTAATTCTACAATAGAAGAGAATCAAGAAAAAATTATTGTATAACATCAAATACAGGTTGTTTTGCTATCGCATGCGAATATTTTAAGGGCGAATATTTTAATATTATAAATATTTGTAGGACGTGGCGAAACACCCTGCATATTGCTTCAAATTTTACCATTCTTGTAATTTAGACGTGTTAATATTTAATCGATGATATCCAACTATTCCACGAGAAGGCCTGAATTTTGCAAAAGCCAAGAAGAAAAGCATGAAAGTTGACTTACCTCGTGATTGAGCGGTTTCGCCAACGTCATGGTACCAAGGCGCGGATTTACGGTGAAATAGTCCGTGAGTTCTATACCATATTTCACGGGCGATCCTTCGGGATCGTGGCCCTTAAGGACGAACACTTCGGAACCGACTTTGGTTGACTCGGACAGTGTCAGGCCCGCGGGGTATCCTTCGTCCTCCAGGATAGGTGGTTCGTTTACATTCTTGGCGTCTGAAACAACAGAAAATCCATTCCAGTTTTCAGAAGTATCGAGAGAGAGCTAAAATTCAAGTTAATATACATACGATGAGCAACGATGGTATTGTTTGAACGGCTGGATAGGAAATAATTCGTCATGAAAAAAATTGTGCAACGGATTGAGATTTATTGGAAGAAATGATATTTATGGTTGTATTTAATTGGGGAAGATGTTGTGCCTCGGGTCAGTTCAATATTAACATTTACCCTCGTTGATTGTTGATTACCGACATTGGCATGACGATTGTTTTTCCCATAAATGGCAGTAAAAGAAAATCATTGCGAGGCGAATATGTGCTACGTAAGAGCATGATTTCGTTTTAGCATTTGAACCGTTCATATTGAAAGTGGTGTGTCTATTTAAAAAAAAAATTGAGAAAAGGAGAAATTTCCATATATTTTAATGTGAACTTTGTATTTAATTTCTTTTCTCAATTTTTTTGAAAAATGGACTTACACCACTTTCAAAATAAGCGGTCCATTCGTCAAAGTAGGTATTAGTCATAACGATAATCCTGTACTATTACTTCAATGTAACTAATAATTAATTTACTTCTAATTTGCGATTTTTATCATTCCTTCGTGTTTCTAAACTGATGAACATTTTCTGAAAATTTATAACATATAAAGCTCTAGTACGATAAACATTGACAAATGCTAAAAGTTGTACCTTGGACCTGTACCTCGGACCGTTCCAACGTACAAACGTATAGGAAACAAGAATATTTAATTCTGTTCGCAGTACATTGTACTTATGTTTTAAAGCTGATGTAATTTGTCAGTGAATCAACAGAATCACATGATTTTATTCACGACAGCATAGTTTGTAAACTTCCACTACCGAATATAGTAATGTTCCGAAACAAACAACTCGCTCGGGACCGGCCAGTTGCTTATTACGGGTCAAATATACTATTCGGCTTAACTTTGTTTTCGATTTACGATTTATCTATCCAATGTACGGATTGCGAATGTTTTTTTTGTGTAAAATATCCAGTTAATGGGTATGTTGAATGTGGTTTGCAATAAATTGGGATAAATTCCACCATCAATCGTTGATTAAATCCACTAATGCACACAATTTCTACGGATTATGGGAAGTTTAGTGTGTATTAATGAAGCCATCGGTGCACGGATTATGAATCATTTAACACCGTGAAATATTCAGACATTTTGCAGAATAAATACACAATTATCGTAAATGGATGATATTGCGAAGGTTTAATTGTGTTTTGCGGTAAATCGAGTTAATGAAAACAAGTTCTAGCAATTGTTCCTGCAAATGTTGTACAAAAAGATGTTGAAGTCTAATATAACTATGCATACACACTGTAATACGGTTCAAAGAAAAAAGAATATAAATTAGATACTAGGTGAAAAGGGGGAGAATTTCGTTTCATCCGCAGCGAACATCTGACTGAAAGCGGTGTTCGATTTGACTTAATTAGTGGGCTCGATGGATTTTAACATCGAGTTGCACACAATCGTCAAAGTGACTGCTGGGGCAAGATTTCGATTTCAAACAATGCAACGAGGCTATTAATTTGCAAACTGAAACAGGACCAACGCTTTTAATTTTTTGTAAAAGCTCTAAGGATCCTTTCAATTTGAAAAGTCCGCGATTGCAATAAGTTTTAAAACATTTCTGATGAATTCTTTAAACCTTTCATCGACAGAGAGTTGCTTAAACATGAATGCTTTAATTCCTTCGTAAAAAAAAATAAAACATTTTTTAATAGATGGCTAAAAGCTTTTGCATAGTACTGTATACAAATTACTCGTATTCGAAATTACTGAATGCACGAGGACCACTCAATAAGTAAAGGAGCAAACAACTTCTGTTTTCAAATTGTTTATTCAATAAATGTTACAAATTTCTATTCCTTCAACATAATCCCCTGTTACAACTATATTCTTGCCCTATTGCTCTACGAGTTTTTAAAATAATAGACAGATGTCTGAACGAATAAATGATGAATCGATAAATTAAAATAAAAAAGCGAATTAAGTAAAAGCGTTCTTTCAGTTCCCTGCAAAAGTAAAGTCTAGTGAAATCTAACAGCAAGATAAAGAATTTTTTGCTTCTAGAATAAGTTATTTGAGTAATGGGTCAAGGGTATAATTGTATCGGATTATATTGAAAGAATAGGAAAGTTATAACACTTATTGAATAAACAATATGAAAACAGCAGTCGTTTGTCTTACATATCTAATGACCCCGTAATAATTTCACGATTTTCAGAGCTTTCAAAATTTGTCTATTCGTATAGATCTGACAATCATATGTTCCAACAAGTAACTAAAAATAAACTGCTTAATTAATATTGAAATGTATTTTCTAATACAAGCACGTGTTTGACAAATATTTTAATCAACTAATATCTATGAGGACATGTAGCACGTCCAGTCTATACGAAAAAAGATATCAACTAAAATGGCAAATAAGCGAGAAAAGAATATTAACGAGCCAAACCACGTTTTCGTTAACCCAAAATACAGTAATGTGGGAAATTTGAATAGCTCAAGAACTTCGCGAACGCGACGTGGTCCATCGATTGAAAATTCATAAAAGCAACGAGGCGTCAGGGAACCGTGGAACATAATTGGCGTTAATTAAGGCGTCACATCTCGCAGGAACATCGATCGTCCCATAATACCTTCGATTACCAAACGCTGCTTACGGATTTTGAGTGATTAACAACGCGAGCAGCGAAACAGATTATGATTGATGGGTACCTCGCCACCGGCGTAGATTTTTGCCCGAATCATACCCACAGCCTGTCGATAATGAATTTCGTTCGAGAAACACCGAGCTTATCAATATCGCGTTCCTTATCCGCGAAAGCTGGATCTCGACAATCAATCTGCCCCGATGTCACGAGTCATTGCTTGAATAACGAGATCAGCACGATCGCGAGCCGCGTTCCTTCGACAGACAAACCAGTGTACGATGTGAATGCAAATAAATGGAACGGGTGCAAGAAAGGAGAAATATTATTAAGCGTTCAGAATGTATTGTGCGGGAAATTCTTGAATTATTTCCAGGTTGAAGTTTCGAACTACAAATCTATGAGTTGAACGAAATTCGAGGTCCAAGGGTTGACTAAGTTTCTAGGATTATTTTAAGGTATTTTGCATATTTTTAAATAAATATCAAAAATACTGGCGATGAAGGCGCTGCATTCCCTGCAGATATGCCATACGCAACTTCATTTTAATCTTCTCAAAATAACTAAACAAAATTAGACTGCACCATTCTGTCAGCTAAAAAAAACGCAATGCCCATTAAAACTACTGACAGCGTGCGCCAAATTAATTTCCCGCAACGAATAAAAAAAAACCCTGCTATAAATGAAATTACACTAATTGGACCCGGGTCAATGCAATACTTCTTTCGATGTTTCATTCGGTATCACCGTGGAAACATTGCACACGTAAAAACATACACGTGAGCCAATTTCCTTGGTCGACCAAACGGGACGAAGCAACCGAAAGCAAGAAACTAGCAAACCATTTACTCTCCCGAACGAATGACCGTTCTCCAATCTTCTGCAAGCTCCCAAACAGTTTTTTTTATAAGGTCATTACAAAGCGGAGGGAAAACTCGGGTAGAGGCCAGTGCAAAAAAAAGGTGGTGGTAGCGAGGAAAGTTTCAGCGCGGCGCGTAGGTCCTCCGGAGTCGCTAATTCATCGGGGACGCGCGGCGGCCTAGTAAGTCCGAAAAGTCATAAAACTATTAGGAAAGTTGGAAAAGTAGCCGGGCCATTGTGGACTGTTGGCAAAAGCTTCCAAAGCCGCGCGAAACTGCAGACCTAAATAGATACATCAAGCTTTAATGTCGAGGAATGTCGCGTCGCTGCCGTTTCGAGAGCGTATTTCGCTCAGCCCTTGGCGGACTTCTTTATTGCTTCTTTTTCCTGATACTACCACTTCCCATCTTTTCGCGCCTGCCACGATCACGAAATGAAACAACAAGGGAACTGCTTCCGTGTTCTGACATCTGCGCGATTTCATACGTGTACGTACATACAGGGTTAAATGGGATGGGCTATACATATAGGGTGTCTCACAACTTATAGAAAATCCGGATATGGGAGATTTCTGAGGTGACAATGAACAGCTTTTTCCTTTAGCAAAATGTCCTTTGAGGCTTTGTTTTTGAATTATTAGCGAAAGACACTGGCCACTCAGAGCGGGCATAGAGCCCGCACTCAGGGACGGAATGCCGCGTCGCGCTGGAAGGTAACGTTCGGCCGGGGCGTCGATCCAAAAGCGTCGGTATAGCCTGTTTATTCGTAATTCACGAATAACGAATAATTCGACATTATTCTTCATCGCATTGATTCGGTGTTCGATACAATTTTTCTCCCTTCTATACCGACGCGTTTGGATCGCGGCCCCGGCTGAACGTCACCACCCAGCGCGACGCGACATTCCGTCCTCCAGCGTGGGCTCTACGCGCGCTTTGAGTGGCCAGCGCTTTTCGTTAGTAATTCAAAAACAAAGCCTCAAACGACATTTTGCCAAAGGAAAAAGTTGTTCAGTATCGTCTCAGGAGTGTCCCATAATCCGGCTCTTCTATGAGTTATGGGACACCCTGTACAGGGTGGGGCATTTAAAATAGGTCACCTGAGTAACATTCTTAGTTTTGATGATACAAAAAATGATTCAAGTTAAACTTACTTGGTATCGTGGAGCGCACACATTTTTATATGGACAGGCGAAAAGGAAATATAAAAAAACAAACTTGTATTTTTTTAATGGGATGGAATGGTATTTTATGGTAGAGCGTTTCAAAACGAATATGATGACCCATATGAAAGTTGCTCGAATTGAATTACAACGGAAAATAAATTGTCTCAAAGTTCTCTATGAATACTTGTATGTTTTCCTGTTTGTTGATTATCGCTCTTGTAATCGCTAATAAAGGACACAGAATATAAACAAATATTCATGTTTACATCGTACATTTCATTCACAAATGTTCAGTTGTGTTACACGTTTCCTGTAGCCTGTGTCAATACTGCTCATCAGGTTAAATTGTAAGCATTGATACATTACTTTCTTCCTTTGTTTACTACGATTAGTCCAGAATTTCACTTTGATGCACTCGTGTTTACTAATATTAAGCAAGAAAGGAAACAATGAAATATTATTTCATCCTTCCAGAATCTTCATGTTGCACTGTTTTTATCGATATTGTAAAATAAATTTTCCCTCATTAATTATCTAATCACAGCTATTTCACTATTTACGTCAATAATCCAAGATTTATGAATTTTTCGTACTCAAAGTCATGCGCAGGTCATAATATCATAGATCGTTGAACTCGCCTTGACCTTAGCTATCATATTGCCTATTCTAAGAATATGTAGTCCCTTTTAAAAAAACTTCGATGGTTTTGAAATCTCGAAAAAAATAAGCTTGAGAAAATTTGTTTGCCCGCCATTACGTTCGCCCCTTCAAACCAAATATTTTCATCCTTCGATATTTTTCCCTATCATAAAAAATAAGCGAGATACTTGGCATGGCCAAATTTGGTGGGTCACCCTGAGCAACAACAAAACGATCTACAAGAAAATTAGCTTCAAAATTGTTAACGCAGAGGCTTAACGCTTTAAAATAGGCACAGGCAGACTATTGTATTTTTTTTTGTTTAGCGAAGTTGCAACAATTCAAATATCGACAATTTTTCGGTCAAAATTTAGTGATCCTTTAATTTTTTTGCTTGGCGTATGACAGTTG
Source organism: Holcopasites calliopsidis (assembly GCA_023838395.1). Classification (NCBI taxonomy): domain Eukaryota; kingdom Metazoa; phylum Arthropoda; class Insecta; order Hymenoptera; family Apidae; genus Holcopasites; species Holcopasites calliopsidis. The sequence goes on from JALHAQ010000063.1 coordinate 280,725, forward strand.
AATTATCTTGAGATTAAATGATCGGAATGCTATGATTGTTGAAGTCGTTGGATTTGTTTTTTTCATACTCTATGAGCACATCGAAAGAAATAATGTGCTTCATTTAAAAAAAGAATAACGTACTGAATAACGTTCCTCCCACGCTACATGCGATACTTGAAGTAGTCTAACTTTTTTCGGAAAAACATTTTTGCATGCAACACTCAGAGTAAGGTGAATAAATATTCCGGTGATCCCATTTAGCTGACCCACCCTATACATATGTATCTAGTAGTTGCGGAGAAACAGTGGACGCGGAAGAGGGTTGACAATAATCGTTAAAACGTAATGCGCCTCGGTCTCCCTTGGATCTCGTTTCATGCGCATCCTGCTCGTCAAGGATTCGAGCCTGTTCTCTGGAATTTCTCCTATTACTGACCACAGGACTGGTTAAATGTGCTACGCGTCCAAAAGAGTCTTCCGTGGTGCGAGAGGCATCGTTGTGTAACGTGGTAATAACGTTGGCGTGGATACTTCGTGACGCTGCATTTAAGATGCGACGATAGATCACCGTCCTGTCTAATGCAATTAGAGCTTCCGGCTTGGGTCTCAGTTGGGGGCTAATCTTGGAAATGTAGTCTGCTGATTTCGTGGATGGAGGACTGTATTATAATGTATTTACTTTTGCACGGTAGAATGATTTGTATGTCAGATGCTACTGGAAGTAAGTGGTTCAATCGAAGAACGAGAGAATTTACATGCAAAGGCAAGCTGAGAATGTAGACTACTGTTTTTTTTCATATTACGTGGAACTACCCATGGTGGTCAAAGTTATCAATTTGCGATTTCTTATAGTTCTTGCATTCTTATTAGAGAAGATTTTGTGGACTATTCGTTTTTTAGTAATATTATATTTATATCATTCTCTTACTAATGATAGCATTGTTACAGAAAGGCTTCAATGAAACGACCAATACCGTTTCAGTGTTAGCAATATTCAAATTAAAATGCTCCACAACCAATGATTTTTTGTCATAAATGGTTTGGTACTTTTTTTTGTAGGAATTGATGAGCTGTGTCAATTAGCACATTAAACAATATATGATTCTTATTGTAAAAATCAAAGTTGTCCTTTATACGTCCTTGACGCGTCCAACCACAAAACGACTAATAATATCCGAACATTACCTCGTGGAATTATTCAAGTTAATAACAAATAGTATCATTCTTATTAACTTTTCCTGACAACGAGTAATATCAAAATTATAATAATCTACTTGGATTGATCATAGAACGGGCTGTCGAGTAAAGGGAAGGTAAAGCAAATATTGAATACTGACCGTTTTACGGTCATGGTAAACCTAACGCAGCTTCAACATTATAAGTTAAACATGATTTGTTTTTGTTGAAAGTTAATAAAAGTACTCTTCAATTATTAGATTCATTTTGATTTCAGCAACAGTAATAGAAACCAATTATGTAGGACGTGCAAGATAAGGGTGTTGCGCGATAGTATGTCCAAGGCGCGTGAGGAATACCTTAATCGAGCATTGGGTGTGAAAGAAAAGTGTTTGGGTCGTGAGGAAAGCGAAATGACGGTTAAGTGCCCCATACACGACGAAACTTGTTTCGAGGCACGTCCGCGGACATGTCCGAAGGACTGTCCTAACATATCTAAGCTGGTTCCTGGTAACATATCCCCCCCCCCCCCCCCCATCATACTTATTTGACTCTACCGTCTCTGTGCTGTTTTTGTGATAGAAAAGGAAAGAAGAGCGAACTGAATGATGGTAGGAGAACGAATAGGCTCAGGGTAGGGATCGTGTGATCCGCGCGGACGTGTCTCGAGGCAAGCCTCATCGTGTATAGACCGCTTAAGATGAAAATCTTAGAGAGAATGCGGAGCAAGCAGATTGTATCGTAGATCGAAAGAGTGAAGTTGAAGCGACCCGCGTGCTGTAGACCTTGCAGTTTCGTTTAACATTAAAATTAAATTCATTAAGTTTATACGAAAAAGACCACCTATTTAAGATCCCCTACAATTATAGAAATTGATTTGCTCATTGAAAAAAGTTTGCGCGTACCAGGAACTGAAACGTTTTCGTTAAATAATATTGTGTGACACCAAAAAGCATCCAATACACGCGCGTATTACAAAAATACGTGGGTAATCGATGCACTATGTTGTTCCTGAATTTTAACAGAGTATTTGTAATTTATGAAACGTGTTCCGAAACGTAACACGAAACAGAATACTAAACGCAACGAACAGCTGGAAAAGCGATGGGTTAGCCAGAGAGTTATTCTTCCCAATCGTTTTCATAATGGATACCAAAAGTTGAAACCTACATACCAAACGGAATTATTGATATCCATATGCTGGCTTGACGTTATCCCTTTTTTCCGTCAAAGTAATAATAACTGTAATTTGCATATGTGTATGCGTTCGGACAAATACAAAAAGCGGGGGCAGAAAACTGATTACGTAATTTGCACGAGAATTTTATACGCAGGGATCTAATAATTGAAATATTGGCCATGGGATTTCTTGTAGTCAAAAATTAATTTCACTTTCAAAGTTGTTGGTGGAGTACACACATACGTACCTTATATGGTGACCATATAAAAATCATGTGAGTAGAAGTTTACACGTTCGATGTACAGTAATGTTCCGAAAGAACCGACTCGCTTGGGACCGTCCAGTCATATAAGGTACGTATGTGTGCACTCCACCAACTACTTTCAAAGTGAAATTAATTTTTGTCTGCAAGAAATCGGTCCCAAGCGAGTCGGTTCTTTCGGAACAGGTATACTATTCGGCTTGGTTTTGTTCTAGAACGGAACGAGAGCGAACACGGTTAACGAACGAGGGACTCCAGATAGCGACAAACCATAAAGGCTTCCATCGAGGTGAAATGTTATACTTTGGGGGACAGCATATGACATGCACTGACGTTTTAACACTAAGCGATTCCAGAGTACATTCTACTAAAAAATATCACTGCTCGCTCGATCGTAAATATTTACGACTCCGCGCTGCACGGGTTTCTCACTCGTTCTCGAATCTCTCGCTCAGTGCGGCGACTTCATATAAGAAGCGGGCATAGCGATTCGGTTCTTTCGAAACAGAAGCGAGTCGGTTCATTCGGAATATTACTGCAGTCACTGTGCGAAAGTGTGTGAAACCTAGCATACCTTTTCCTAGTTATTAAATGTAACCTGTTTTGTTATTAATAATTCTACTATAATTATTCCTATTAGGCATATTTTTCTTCCACATGTATTTCATATTTCATTTCCCGACATTATTGAAAGATTTCACTTTCTGTAATAAACAATTTTATACTTGGTTCGAACATAGTCGGAACGTTAAAAAACAAATAAACTGATTACTTTTAATATGAGAGTTTTTTTAATATGTCCAACGAGCGACTGTTTGTTTTTTAAATAACTTTCAACCCGAACGTACAGAAATTGATATATCAAATAAATAAACTTTCCACAGAAAATTTCATTAAATCTTTATTTATCGGGCGAATGTTTTTTCCGAGACTTTTGGCTCTTCTCGATGTCCAACGAAAATTACTTTAATATTCAGCACGAAGTAATAACAAGGCTTTTTCATTAGTTCTCGACCATAACTAATTTCGAGGTACCCGCTCAAAGGAGGAGCACTTTAATTTTCTCATGCGCTGATCTGTTCTATCCAATAAAGGTGTAAAAATCCCGCTTTGTATTTCTCGCCGTTGACACTGCCTACTTCCTTCAGCTGTAAGCTTTTCATAATTAAAGATTGCGATATAAAATTAATTACCTTTGTCCCTTGGTTGTCAAGAGAAACGGACGGTTGGTGGAAGCAAAAAAAAAAGAAATAAACAAGTGATCGGAGAGTCGGGAAAATGGGGAATGGAAAAGTATAGGGCATTGCGGAGCAAAAAGAATTAACGCTTAATATGGTATATCTCCGTACTTTTTATTGAAGAATTGCAATGTTGTTTTGAGCAGTATGACTTTGTAAATTCCTCTATCAATAAAAACTGTTAAATTCATTTTTCTTAGACTGCTACTTTAAAGTATTTCTACTAATTCACGTGTGCTCATAATGACTAAGGTAACGGTATCTAATATCGCTTAACAAAAGTTGAATCGCTGTTAGTTAAATAATAATCGATATTTTTGAATGCAATTTGTTTCAAAGCATTATTATAATCGACGAACTCTACAAATTAAAAAAAAGGATTAGACATCCAAAAATCCGTAACTGCGTCCATCGTTAGTTGTACTAATTTCAACCGAGAAGCATAATCGTTTCATTTTCCTCGTCCAATCGATCGAAATTCGATTAGCTGGTCATTATCCGAAGCTTCCTGCCGGAAAATGCAACACACCTGGCCGAACGAACAATGATCATCACATATCCCGAGGAGAAATAAGATTTCATAAGCGCTCAATCCGAGAGATCTCGAGTTACGTCAGCATCCGGAAATTGAATTCGCTCAGAGAAGTGGAAGAGTATAAGAATTGTTAGATTTAAACGATCCGCGTATGGCGTGCGTGTCGTTACTCTGTATTCTTCTGTTCTTTCGTTCGTTGTTGTCACCTCCTTGCATTATACTCGTTAAATACTTTTTGTATTTCATTCTAATAATAATAAAGACACGATTATATTTGCGCTGTTGCACTTGCGTTAGTAACTCCTGCCAACAAGAATAAATCTTAAACGCGGAATTCCCGGGAGCGGTCCTTTAACCAGACAAAGGGTAGCAGCTTAAAAGAGAGGAAGAAGGGAAAGGAGCCATTAGGAATTGATTTTGTCTGGCAGTCAAAGGTTTTCAGCTATTCGCGGAAAGATGGAGAACTTTGCGAAAAGGCGAGTGCCGATCAAAGGGAAACGAACGGCTTGTTTGACGGTGAAAAGGGAAATCATTAGCTTCCACCGTGTCGCATCAAACGTGCAGGAAATCTTTGCCTCCTCCCATGCTAACGTTGATTGAAAGGAAAACGTGACACGTGCTAGTCCGGGAAGGATTGGAAAATCGTTTTGTCGACTTTGATAATGTATCGGCTAGACCAGATACGACGTAATACAGGGTGTTCCACCTAACGTGAGCATCTCAAATATCTCGCTTATTTTTTATGGTAGGGAAAAATGTCAAAGGAAAAAAATATTTGGTTTGAAGGGACAAACGAAATGGTGGGCAGAAAAATTTTCTCAAGTAATTTCTTTTCGAGATTTCAAAACTACCGAAGTTTTTTTTAATGGGACTACATATTTTTGATGTGGTGACATGATAGCTAAGGTCAAGGCGAGTCCAATGACCTATTATGACCTTCACGTGACTTTGAGTACGCAAAATTCATAAAACTTGGATTATTGATGTAAATGGTGAAATAACTGTGATTAGATGATTAATGAGGGACAATTTATTTTAAAATATCGATGAAAACAGTGCAACATGAAGATTCTGGAAGGATGAAATAATATTTCATTGTTTCCTTTCTTGCTTAATATTAGTAAACACGAGTGCATCAAAGTGAAATTCTGGACTAATTGTAGTAAACAAAGGAAGAAAGTAATGTATCAATGCTTACAATTCATCTCGATGTGCAGTGTTGACACAAGCTACAGGAAACGTGTTTACTGATATTAAGCAAGGAAGGAGACATAAGGAAAGCTTGATATTAATTCATCTTTTTAGAATCTTCATAATGCACTGTTTTCATGAATATTTCCAAATAAATTTGCCCTCATTAATCGTCTTATCACGGTTATTACACCATTTACATTAATAATCCAAGTTTTGTGAATTTTTCATACTCAAGGTCACGCAAAGGTCATAATGTCGTACGTCGTTGAACTCGCCTTGACCTTAGCTTTCAAGTCGCCATATCAAAAATATATAGTCCCATCTAAGAAAAACCTTGATGGTTCTCAAAGCTCGAAAAACTCGACCTTGAGAAAATTTGTTTGCCCGTTATTACGTTTGCCCCTTCGAATCAAACATTTTTTTTCCTTTGACATTTTTCCCTATCATAAAGAAACAAACGAGATATTTGTGATGCTCATGTTAGGTGGGACACCCTGTACAGTGTATCGAAATTCCATTGACGCGTGGAGAGTCGAAAGCGACGGACACGGTTTTATCGCGTCTGGTCCCCTGTTCGTTACAAAGTAGAAACAATTTTCGATATATGAAGAATTAACAGAGTCCCTGGTGCGAACAAAGGCTTATCGCGATCGGTTCGTCGCTTTTCTGTGAACACGGAGAATTCTATCTGGATGTAAAAGGGACAATGGGATGAAAGGGAATTCGAAACGCACATGCGCCGAGCACCAACGGCGACATTCACTCGATTGAACAGCACGCGATGAAAGATTAACAATTATTCTGTACTCTGTATAGCAAGTCTGGAGGTTGGTATTGAAATTTCTAGTTTATTCTAAGTCCTCGGATAGGGCTAGAAATTTTAAAGCTGCAAGGTATCAAATGGAGGTCTCTGTTTCACGTTTCATGCATACACATACATTAAAATTGTACATATCATCTCTTGTTTATATTACATACATTATTGTTATTTAAAAGTCACGTGGTGCATTATTTCCTGCAATAAATTGACAATTTCTTTCGAAAAGAAGACGTCTATTTCGTAACCGATCAGATGATCCTATGAAGCGCAGGTATGGTTAGTTATAATAGATATGGTAATTCAGTATCACGCGTGCAAAATAGTATATCAATAAAATAAAAAATATATGGTGCATCCTTAACATCGATGAGAAGGGAATCTCAATACCATTATAAAGTGTTATTTTCAATAGTATTACATACATACAGGTGCATAAAATAAACATACAAATAATATAAGTATATAATATAAGGGATCAAACGATTCCAGAAGTCCTGATATAGATCCTTAAAAAGTTTGGTAAACTTGGACGAGAGTCTATTGGTTGCGTTGACGACTGAATACGTCTATTCCCTTATGATTAGCGACAATGCAATTCAAAACTTTTAGAGAGAAGAACGTGATACGCTGAACTGCAGCCTTGAACGCCTTCTCGGTTAAGCGCGCGCTCTGCACGCGCTCTGATTGGTCAGAGTTTTTCGTTAATCATTCAAAAACGAAGCTTTAACTACCATTTTGGCAAAGGAAAAAGTTGTTCAGAATTGCCTCAGCAATCACCCCTTAAAATATTGACATGAAGTAGCAGAACACTCTGTATGTAACTGCCACCACAGCGTGATTATACACCTTCGGATCGGTGGACATTTGTGAAAAAAAGCCCGCGCAAAATTGTCTTTGACCTTGAAAATTATGGTCGAATTTTTTTTTTGTTGGTCTATCGAATTCTACTCGTCATAAGGATAAAAAGTGTGAAATTAACCATGAGAGAGAGAGAGAGAGAGAGAGAGAGAGAGAGAGAGAGAAAGGGGGGGGGAGAGAAAGGGGGGAGAGAAAGGGAAAGGGAGAGAGAGAGAGAGAGAGAGAGAGAGAGAGAGAGAGAGAGAGAGAGAGAGAGAGAGAGAGAGAGAGAGAGAGAGAGAGAGAGAGAGAGAGAGGAAGCGATGGTCTTGCGTGACGCTCCATTACGAGAGCGGCGGCCGACGCGATGTTGAATCTTTCTCTACCTCTCGGTTTAACCTGTGCCAACCAATGCAAAACATTAACATCATCTATTGCAGGAAAACGGTTGAGTTGCGACCCATGGTTCCATTGACACTTTTTATCCTCGTGATAAGTCGAATCCGATAGGGCAAACAGATTTTGACCTTATTTTTCAAGGACAAGGACAATCTTGCACAAACTATTTTTCACAAATGTCCACCGAGCCCAAGGTGTAGAATCATGCTGTGGTGGTCGTTACAAATAATTTCTTTACACCCTGTACAGTTTTACACAAGGGATCAACTATTCTATCAACAACCGTTTATTTCTTAAGCAAGCGAAATATTGTTCTTACAGAACTCAAACAGCAGAAGAAAACTGTGAATCCCATACCTTCTCACTTCTAATTCGTACACTTTTCGCGCAGTAATGAAGTATTTATAACGCATTATTCCAACATCATGTGATAAAACTAGTGCAAGTTCATTTTCGTCGTTCTCCGCAACAGACACGGTACACTTGTATAATTAAGCAGTGTCTCGTTTGTACAATTTTTCGGTAGGCAATAAAAAAAAGGTTTTACTTTCTTAACAAGAGGCGAACAATGGATTTCCTAGAATACTATAACTATTTGAACTACGAAGTAGCTGGTGAGTATGAAGAGTGCGAGTTCTCATGGGGAAAGATAATAAACAATTTCGTGATGTGGCAAAAATACTTCAGACGGAAGAACGCAAGATTGGATGTTCGTAACCACACCAATACCCCTGACGCTGATCACAGTGCCGTACTTATACTTCGTTCTAAAATGTGGTCCAAAATACATGGAAAACAAACCGGCATACTCTCTTCGTCCGCTTACTAGGATGTACAACATTTTTCAAATTATGGCGAACGTGTGGATTGTATACAGAATATTCGAGAACGGATGGTACAAGGGTTACATATTCCATTGCACTGATGTTGATTATACAGCCACTCCACAAAACATGGGGGTACGAAAAAAGAGTATAAATACGTGCAACGTGAACCTTTAAATCATCTCTGTAATTTAATTCTCCTGCGACGAGCAATTTAAGCGACCGAAAGTAGCGGAGAGTTGCCTCTATTGGACCGACTTCCAGATTGGACCGCCAGTGTATCCATAAAGAAATACAGGATGTCCCGTAACTGGTGGTACAACCGAACAGGGGACGATTCTATATGAAAAAGTAAGTCGAAAATGTAGAATAACATTTTGTCATTCAACGCTTCGTTTCCAAGAAAAGCGATTCTAAATATTTGCTTGGTCCGCATGCATGCCTGTTGCTAATATATATTTTTACTGGTGCTCCCGTTAAACGAATGTTAATTTCACGATTGTCGATGACCACGATAATATTATTCAACCTATCGATAATAACTTTGGATAATGTTTATTTCTTTATTATACACGTTGTACAAAATTGAAGAAGAAAGTTCGTCTATGATAAACTTCGTTATTTGAGAAATTGTTCAAAATATTTGTCACCGAAAGGATTTAATTTGTCATTAAATCCTTTTTATCCTGAATGTCATAAATTAAAACTCCTGGCAGCGGTTACGCTCATAGATTTGGCAATGAATCTTATTCTCTTTTACAACTTTTATCAGAAAAAGGAATGCAAGGAAAACAAAACAGAAATGATAAGAAGCAAATTTATTTCCTCGATGCAAAAACAAGTATTTTCGATGTATAAATAATTTATCATCTTTAATAAGGTATGATTGTTTTTTCATTTATCGTGATCACTAATAATATGTTAAGTATCTTTACCTTATTACTGATTTATTGGAACGTCTGCCAGTTGGAAGGATAATTATTGGCATTCAATTTCGCTCTGCTATTCTTCAGCCAAAATTCCACGCCATAAAAATTGAGGTGGATCGATTTATCCAAAAATTACCGCAAAAGTGCCAACGAGGATGAAAAATATGCATATCCGCCTTTTTAATAAACATTTCACAGCCACACTCTTATAATTTCTATTTTAACGACAAAAACCTTTGTCCCGCGTGACCATACATTCTAATATTCCCGTGACGATTCCTCGGGTCTCATATATGGTTAAACCAATTTACACGAGGGTAGAAAGAAGCAACGATTTTGCTATTCAGTGAAGTGAGAAAGCTTACTGGTATCGCGTTAAGTTAAATAGACGTGGACTCGTGTATTAACGTTTATTTATTTATTTAATACTGGAGATTTTACAATTTGTCCACGTAAACATTTAGTAAACCTTTTTATCTTAAAGTTCTGTTGATTTCGTTTAATTTCTACATTTTATCGGAAATTACGTAGTAAGTGCACGAAAGTATTCAAAACAGTGTTAATAATTTAACAAGCATAACATTTTATTAAACATTTCTCAGGCACATTCAATGATATTATAATACCGGTAGTGTTCATTATTTCTTTTTCAATTACAGTTGTTACTACATTAAGAAATGTTTAGAATTAGCACTTCAACTAGCATGATATTTACAATGTATATGTATTATAATTCATACAACAAAAGCATTGTATGGGTCAAGTAATGCCGAATGCTAGCAACCCTCAATGATCTGAAATTGAGTAAATTCAGTTTTTATATCTTAAAAGAAAAACAGCTTTATTTCTATCGCATATATTTTCTTCCTTGTTGGCGCTTTATAATGCTCTTTAATGACTCATTTAATATTGAGTAACAGGTATAATCAATATTATTTAATTGTTTATTTAAGCCCAAAATGCTGTGGCCTGAACTATGACTTGGTAGTTTTAATAATTATTAAAAATTTAATAATTGTGCAATGATAGAGTTGTCCTAGAGTTCTGGAGTCTGTAGCAAAATATGAAAGCATCAACACTAGAGTACTGCGTTACGTCTTTCTTGGTCCTTACACGTGGTAAGTTCAATTAGATTAAAGTTGAAATGTCATTGAAACTAATCGGTTTTCAATTATGTTTAACATTATGTTTATCTATTACTCCATATTAAATGAGGCATTAAAAACCACTGCAAAGCACTAACAAGAAATAAGATGTATGCAACAGAAATAAAGCGGTTCATATTTTGCTAAAAACTTCAGAGCTCTAGAACAACTCCGTCATTGCACAGTTACCTTAATATATTTTTGTGCAGAATGAGGGAACAATTCGATACTTACAATACAAAATACACAGTCCCATTAAAACAAGACCAAACTTGCTTCTCATATTTCATTAAATAACAAAAGTAATAAAAAATCACTTTCATTGAAAGCTGTGCCCTTTTGAACTATGCAATCTTTACATATATTAACAATCTTTTTTTCTATCTGCAATATTTTAAGAAGTAAACGATGTATAGTGTATTTTATCGTTGTTCTTTAAATGAAATTCCACAGTTATTATACGAATCAATTAACTCTCTTCGGATTTACGATGTAAAAGAAACTTATCATCATGTATGCACATTTCGCAGCGGAATTTATGAAGCGCGAAAGGATTTGTCATTATCACAATTCCAGTGCACATGAGCTGAATATAATAGAATATAACTGAATACGAACAAATGAAAATTGTTCTTGCTTGACCGGATAATAAAATTCGTCGCCCACCCCCCTCGTCGGAAGCCAAATACCTCTTGTATTTCGTAATTGTGCACATTGCAAGGGTACTAATTTCAGGAATGAATAATTAATCGGTTCGGTGGACGATTCGTTATGCTTCATATCTGTGTAGTGGATCGATAGTAGTAAATATAACTATGTTTCAATAAATATTGGTACGATTACTGTATACTGAGGGTTGCTAATATAGCTTTTACATAGTCGGAATGATTCCTTTTTCGATCGATGTACATATTGCTTGGGAAGCATTGAGTTTTTATTATAGAGAAAAATATGAAATTTGAACAAAACACAGAATCGAATGAAGCTAATAATTGTGATCCACATTCTTCATTATTCAACAATATTATTATTATTCCATTTGGAGATTCTTCTAATTAATTTAGAAGGTCTTTGCCCATTATACCGTCTATTATGCATGAAATAAATCTATTGCTACTACATGTATAATAAAGGGATGCTAAAACTATTTAGACATATAATATTTGATTATTTTATAGTAACATTATTATATGAGAGAACTTACATCACATTATATGTATAAGGAGAAATAATGAATATTTAATCCAACAGAAAAATCAATTTGTTTCTCTAATCCACTAATTGGAAAAGCTATTTAGTAAAATGTCTGCGATGCCAATTTCTCAAATGCAAGGATTAAAAAATTGTTCCTTTCTCCTGTTGTAAAAGATTATTTTTCTAAAACATATCAACATCTTTTGACTGTTTCAAACTTGATATCAGGATCCTAACTACCCAGCAAGATTTATTAATTACTAATTCCTGCAGGTTGAAAGAAGTTGAATTCATCCTTAAAACAAACGGAACATTGTTTCTATTGCATTGTTATTCATAAAGTTACATTACTCCTCTTTTTGTATTATTATTTTTGTAATCAATATACACTATTCCAAATTGTAGTGAAGAAGGTTCCCGCACTCAAACCATATTCTACAAGTAACGTGGTTGTCGGGTATTTCTTTTGTTCCCGCTCGCGTCTTTTGCACACACACACACAAGCGCGCGCGCACGCGCACACCTAAATACCAAAAATTTACTGGTACACCCGCTTAACACTATACCCATTCATGGAATATCTCCTCGCAACATTCTCCGTAAGCAATTTTCTAATACCCGACTACAATAATTATTTCCAACTATGCCGAAAATTCAGCGAAACGCGTCGAGCCTTTAATACCTCTCGGAAGCATCAACGAGCATCAGTCAAACTGCACTTTTGTCCCATGCATTTTTCACATTCCCGTTGGTCCGCAGAGAGAGAGAGAGAGAGAGAGAGAGAGAGAGAGAGAGAGAGAGAGAGAGAGAGAGAGAGAGAAAGAGAGAGAGAGATCAGGATAATGCATAAAAGAGAGGAGCGTGCATACATTCTTAAACGCTACGGCCACGGCGGTTCAGATATACGCGTATTTATGCCCCGATGTACGGCACGGTAGCTTTTAAGGAAATTGCATTAACAAGTCTAAAATAATTCCCGGTGCCGCCAACGCCGATACCTGGGGTAGGGAAAGGCATTGCCTCTATACTTTTCCTCGAGCTTTCGTACCGCTCGCTACCCATTTCTTTTCACGCCCGACTCCCGTTCGAGCACTTTATCTGATGGCGAAGACGCCACGAGCGTGTCGCCGAAAATCCGATTTCTGCAGGGGAATTGCTTGCTGAAAACTATTACGCCATTTTTGCTGCCTTCGACTGCTTCTAAAGAAAAATCCTCATTTCTTTTGGAAACGTCCACCCGAACAATCGCGGGTACCCTCTGCGTACATTGAAATTAGAGTGAACATTTAATCTAATTTCTGGTGAGTAGATTTTTAATTGTGATCGGTACGTATGTTTGAAGATGCATGAAAAATTTTGAAGGGTAAATCGACAAAGTGATAGGAGAATTTGATACATGTAATGCCATCTGAATATGCTGTCAGGATATTTGATCGATGGAGGTAAATTAGGCAAATCAAACTTTTAATTATGAGAGTTCAAGGTGTTCGACAAAAAGCTTCAATGAATATTTCATGTATTAATTCAATCATAATTTTCTATAGCCACGGAAGGTATTAAACGGTAATATACAAGTTCTACGCAAATGTGTTGGACTGAAACGATCGATTACTATTTGTCAAACAATCCAACACAAAATCACGAATAAAAACATTTTCGCAAGGCTACGAACTATTCAATAACTATTGTTATAAATATTTCCCTTCAGTTACGAGCTTTATTTTCCATTATAAATCCCCATGTTTCATGGTTAATTTTGACACATAATAACGCTGGAACGAGTCTGTTAATTATTTAATTGTGGTCTGATCGCGAGCAGTCCTTTGAAGGATTTCAGTTATAAAAGCTCATGAATTTGTAAAGACACCGCTATCCAGTTGAATACATTTGTTTCGAAACAATTGATTCACCTTTTTAATCAGATGAATCACGAAATCGAATTCAAAGGAATACGGAATATAGAAAGGAGGGGAGTACCTTTCAAGCGCGAACAATTCCTTCAGCCACATTTGCATAATGTTCTCGGAGTGAGATCATGGAAATTATTTCAAACGACCTCTCGGAAAGTAAACGTTTAACTTTGTATTAACGAGGAGTAATTGGTGTTTTCACCTCGGCAAATTATGCTGCAGCAACGTTTTACTACATTAGCATCTCAAGCCCAACTTATTTTAGAGTTTCACGCATTATCTCGCTGGAATGCAACAAACACCAACAATTACAACAAAGTATAAATATTAGAAACAATGTTGATCGCAGTTTTTAAGTTTCTTAAGCTGTTTGATAAAACAACTTAAACTCACAGGAATTAACAAAATTCGTCAAGATTAATAGGATAAAGTGTAAAATTAATATTTACTATATTGATACTAAATATTTGCACCGGTTGCACGTTTTTAAGTACAGTAAATCAAGTATAAGCTTAATATGAATTCACATCGATATAAAAACTTAATCATAAACTTAATGAAGTTAGATTTATAAATAAAAATTCGATTGCTTAATCAGTTATTCAAAAATCAAATTGTACAAGTCCCAATTTATAGAATAATACTTTTGTTCTGATTGTTTAATATTTTACCTTGAGAAATGTAGCAAACATTGATTGAAAAAGGGCTAAAAATCATGTTAGGAATACAGTAAAAGTTCGGTATGTGCGAGAAGACGGGGACCCAAGTCTAGCACAAAACATGCAGTGGAAATGATTTTTTATTAGATGCGCACGCTGTCGAGCCGTGTCTACAGTCGGTGGCATTTGTTTACTCTTTCGAACGTAGAAAGGGGTCCGTGGATTGGGTGGTAGATAAAAGAAACATATCGGTGAGCGAACACTAATGCAACGATGAAACTTTCTTGTTATTAAGTTTTTTGGAAAAAAAATTTCACTAACATTTTTGTTAGTTTTTTCTGGATAAAATGAAACCAAACACGACATAGTTTGGAACACATTTGGTCGTTTTGAAATCTGAGATTGGCGAGAGCCATGAAACCAAAAATATTCCAAACTGTCGTGTTTGGTCTCACTTGAATAGAAATAAATTGACAAATACGCTAGGGAAAGTTTCATTAAGAAAAAGTCAAAAATAAACAAATTTCAACGTTGCACTAGTATTTACCTACTACTGCAGGGTAGATAAGAAACATATCCGTGAGAGAATTTTAATGCAACGATGACACTTTCTTTATTTCAGTAACATTTCGACAAGGAAACAGGAAGATCTGCATGCAATGTGTAATCCGCGTGGCCTGTCTACTCTTTGCATGCGTATCCAATCGCGTGCGTTTTGCTACGTGCGTAACAATCAAAAACCACCTCTCCTGCACGATATCTTCCTGTCGCATAACGTGCAAATCACTTCTCGAACTTTTACTGTATTAACTTGACTTTTTCTTAATGAATCCTTCACTGGCGCACTTGTTAGATTTTTCTGATTCAAATGAGACCAAACACGACATAGTTTGGAATACATTTGGAATACATTTTCAAAACGACCAAATGCGTTCCAAATTATGCCGTGCGTGGTATCATTTTAATCAGAAAAAACTCACAAATACGCCAGTGAAAGTTTCAGTCCAAAAAAGTTTCTTTCGATCTTGCCGATTGTTGAAACTCTTTTTCTTTTCACTCGCTACGTCCTCCGTGCGTTCGTCAAGGGCAATTGAGTATGAGAAAAGCGCCAGGGGCAGGGGTTTTGGGGACCGTGGGAAAAAGAGGGGAAAGTGGCAGGGATGACTTCCTCTCGCATAGCGTGCAGATCGTTTCGTGCGCAGAACGAACAACTTTTACTGTACCATAAATTACTTAAAAGATACAAATCTATTCTTTTAGATCTGATAGCAAATGAATCAACTTTGATTCCGTCGCTAATTTCCACGCAGTACATGCGATGCAAAACTCCAAATCAAGTAGGAATATAAGAAGTACACTGTTCAATAAATTGTAAAAACAAAAATTGCCTCGCTGAAGGGGCCAAATTTAGACACTTTTCTAACCAGCGTGGAGGAATGAACTTTCCAAACAATTACTGAACCGGTCCTTAGTAGAAAAAGCGGCATTATCAATGGGAATACGAATGAATCCAAGCCTCCACAACGACAAGTACCGAAATTATACGAAAGTTCAGGTCGGGACGGGTGGCTAGTGTCGCGGACAAACGTTCGTCTGGGGACTCTATTGGAACTAGGTGGCAAAAAAGGGCTGAAGAGAAAATCGTTGCACGACGGGAGAGCGCGGGGCAGCGAGCGAAGCTTAAAGACGAGGAAACGACTACAAGAGAAGAAGAGAGACGGAGTTTCAAAGGTAGAAGGGAAAGAATCGAAGTTTAATGGAAATTCCCGGCGCTGCGAGGATTTGCATGGCAAATGGGTAATTAGTTGGTAAATATGATCATGGTGAGACTCGAATTTTCCACTGCGATCATTACTCCCGTCAAATGACGCAGTCGCGGGATAAAAAGTAATTTTCCAAAGCACATTTAGCGTTAAAGAGGAAAACACACGGGTACACGTGATTGAATTCAAGCGAGTTGGCATTTGTTTGAACATTAGTACTGAAATCGCAACACATCAATGGTAATATAGCCGTAAACTATTGAAGTTCGTTCTGGCTCGGTTGTATCGTCATTGGAATGGCCAGGTAAACGATATATCAATTTGGAAACGGCTACGCGGTAGCCAATGTACTAATCATTCGTAATAAATGTTTGGCGGTATCTTCATTAATTTCTATAACGAGCAAAAATCCATCTCGTTAATTTGCTAATCGTGACAACATTTTCCTATTATTCCAGATTTATTGGTTTCTGCACCTCCCATGGACGATTCTGCGGTAATTACGCATGCTAACTGATTAATAATGGTCTTGTAATGCATTTGTGTTATTTATTCGCAGCTACTTATTATTGTAATGAATGAAATGTGAATATACATGTAATGTACGGCATTTACTAATTGCAGAATGAAACCATAATCATATGTGCTTTTTAGAGATCTTTCTTTTTGGAAATGTATATTTTTTGTACACTTTTCTTTCTGAAAAATTGTGTTACATTGTCTCATCAATTATTTTGCTTTACTTACATGTAATTTTAAACATGTGACCCAGTAAAGAAATAATATACTAAACGCTACTAAATTTTTGAAAGTTGTTCCACACATATGCACATGTATTTTACACATGAATTACTAGAATTTTTGTAAATTTAGTTTCTCTACTTTTAATATTATTCGAAATGTTTAATTATAGGCTGTGGTTGTATTTATTTAATAACCATCTGTTTTATTGGCAATACTACTTTGAATAGCTACTGGCTGGTCGAATTTCACTCACAATCGATGATTATTCCTGAGATATTTTCTATTCGAAATGCCTGTTTTTGTTCTCTGTTCCCCATCTAATTAAATTTAATCGAAAACGGAAATTAACATTCATCGCAGGCGTAGTTTTCTAATGTCTTACTTTTTCATATCCTCAACCATAGTTGCATAGTGAAAATTTCCTTGTAACTAGGAATTACATACTATTTCGTCACCACACAAGATATCCCCAAAAATAATTTTTACCATTTAGCTTCAACGTTAATTACACTTTTTCGACTTCATCAAGCAAGATCTAATTACATTTTTTCATTGTGAATAAAAGGTCCTTAATTAATTCGGTGGGTGTCCACAAGCCAATAGAACAAAACCATTTCAACTTTATCCGATTTAATCCCTCGCCGTTACAAGTCTATACTATTTTACCCATTTTAATTAGTAGCGACTGAAACAGTAATTTAAATATTAAACCCAAAGTTATGCATAAAACTGGTTAATTTCAACAGAATGACTAATGTAAATAAAAAAGTAACTCAGCACTTTGTTTTAAATATTACTCATTACCCACCCTAGTAGCACAAAATATTGAATACATATTCAGCCAATTTTGGAAAGAGATTCAATCTCATTTTAACATTGAAATATTTATACAATATTTATTCCGAATTAAGAAAGAAATATTTTTTACGTAATATAAAACAAATATTTATTGAATATTAGGCAGAAAATATTTTCCCCGGATATTCCCAAAATGTTTATGTTATATTAAGGAAAGATATTTTATTGCAAAGATAAAATAAACATTTATTAAATATTAGAAATAAAATATTTGTCCGAATATGCAAGAAACACCTGTTTTATCCCCTGATGTACTTGGAGACGTATCAAACATGGGTATGACGTACTCCCTCAATAGCACAATAATATTGAGTAAATATTTTTTTCGAAGGTTGACAATATATTTTTCAAGCCGTACTTTTTAATATGGGAAAAATATGGTATTAAATCCAAATATTGCATACATATAAAGAAAATGTAAAATAAATGTACAGAATATATAAGCGGAATGTGCACACTATATAAAAGAAACACGACCACATTAAAATAAACCCAAAATAAATAAAATAATTACAAAAATGTGAAATGGATATTCAAACAATATTAAATAAATAAATGTTTGAACTCTAGAAGAAGATGCATATTCCGCTTTTCCACCACTTACCTTTTTATTTATCGCTTATTTACCAATTTTTGGTGAATAGCAATATTAGTATTTTATACAATTTGCCAAAAGTAATTAATGCCTGCAATCTTCAACAAAGACAAGTGTCACTTGTGAAATCGCAAAATGTAGTTATGTGGTTTTGCCTCCTAATAAAAGGCAGCATCTTTGAAACCAAGGTGCCCTGGATAAAATGTTGCAAGCTGCTGTTTTCGAATTCATCTTTTTCGACTCAATATCGAATTAATCTTTGTATTCCAATTAAATTGAGCGGGAGCTTAAGAATTTGGGGTGAAATAAATTTTCGAAGGTGCAACGATCCCAGATCTATATTTATTTATATTAGTAATGTTTTTTTAATTTTCAGTTTCTGTGAAATACAATCTTTATTACTTAAAATTGTCAAATTTTATATTTACAAATAATTGCAATTTGTGTTTCCTCGCTCCTTATTAATATTAGTTCACCCACCAAAATAGTTGCCTGACCAATTTCGTGCATTAATGACTAAAGTTTTGTAAATATTTTGTTTCCACTTTTAATAGTATTCAAAATCTTGAACACTTTACCTGGCGTATCTTTTATGGAACCAACGTTTGGCCCGCGCGACCTTGTCGAAAAAAAACGACACCGGTACCATGAACGAGGGTGGCAAAAATTCCGCTTTCGGGGATGCAAGATATCTTCTAGTCAAAACTGCACTATGAAGCAAATTCCCATGTGGACAAAGCCGACCCATAACTGCCATAATTATTCCAGCAAAGTTTCGATCACTTTAACCACTCACACGAGTGCATGCACACAGACAGGGAAAGTTCCTGTGGATACCGTGAGAGTCTGCGGTGCAAGTAGTTGAGCATTGTGCGCGTATGTCCCTCGCAAATTGAGACAATTTCGTTCATCGAGAAATGCAGGGGCAACGGTTAGCCAAACCGGATATTGCATCATGATAATTTGAACAACGGTGGTTTCGTTTGATCCTCGATTAATGAGCTTACGGTACTGATGATCGATCGCTTCGAGTTGCGGTCAATTTATGGAATCCATTAACTTTTTAACAATTTAATAATCGGATGTTCTGGAAAATAGCCAACAAAATATATCACATCAGTACCAGCAAAAATATCTTCTTTGAGTTAACGAATATCTTTTGAATTTGACAAACGTTCAAAGATTCTTATTAATTATTTTGGTAATTATATTAAATATCCAAAATGTTTTTCCTGCAAGAATACAGCTTATATTCGTCTAATTAATGACTGTCAAACTCTTGAATATTTCTGCTCTTGTGGGTATAGTAGTAATTGCATTTTGAATGCATTCCCAAAGCTGGTCTTTTGTTTCTTTCATATTTTCGTAAATTAACTGCTTCGCGTGACCCCACAAAAAAAAAGGGGTGAACCTCTTACAAGAGTTCGACAGCCATTAATTAGGCGAATGGAAGCCGGCATTCTTGCAAAAGGAAGAAATTTTGAATATTTATTATAACTACTAAAATAATTAATAAAAATATTTGATCGTTTGTAACTCTTGAATAAATCATTTTCGGACATAAGTTTATATGACGTTGACCTCATTAACGCGTGGTACACGTTTGCTCCTGACCATGTCGGACACCCTGTATATGTATTTAACATATATTTCGATACAATACAAATGGGAAATTCAAAAAGGGATCCATTCGAAAGTAACGAAATGGAAACTTTCTTTATGCAGTTTCCTCTACGTGACTCATTATTAACTTGTAATTTATCGGAGATACAAGAAGAATTGGCAAGACCCTAATCTTAATTTCACGGGGTTTCGCGCCGTTTTCCGAACCAATAAAAGAAGGATTACGATTTCATAATGGAAAAACTTTCTTCCTGAAACCGAACAGTTAGTTTTTCACACAAAAGCGTAAGATTATAACTTTCGTTGCACTTTTATCACGTGTCAAGATTAATAAATTAATCCTTAAAACTTAATGGAATAAATTATTTTCCAGGCACAGTATCAACAATTTCCATCGTGCACAAATGAAAATTATGTGTATTTTCGCAAACCTACTAACTGTATAAATAAAAATAAATCTGGAAGCACGAAATCATTCTTTTATTTCAAACGGAAAGGATTTGTAAGACATTCCTTTATTTTGTAATCTATTTATGAAAGTTACTTCAGCGATATTTCACTGGACCGTAAATACATATAATCAAGTAGGTAATACCTCTAAATCAAACTTTGGCAAGTTACCAGAGTCGCACACGCTCGGAATTCATAAGATTAATTTATTTAACCCCTGTGTGCAAAATCAAGCCGTATACTACAGTAACCATTTCCATATTTCATTTAATCATTTTAGTTCTGTTCTGGATGAAATATCGGAAGATGGATCAGCATTTTCAGTTATTGGCTACTTTGAATGTATACACGTTTTATGAATGGAAATGTATGCAAAATGTTTTGAAGAATTAATTATTGTAAACTCCAAGCCTATTTAAACGTTGGTTGTTTAGCTGGCCGGTGTAATCACTGCGGCGTCACGCAAAAAAAAAACAAGAAAAAGAAGATACCGTGTATGTTATGGAAAGCGAATAAGAAACAAAACATATTTAATGTACAACTCTTGCAAAGTCCCCCTACGTTTAGGAGATTGTTTTACAATTCACCATTCACAACAAAGTTATTCAACATGTTTGTTTATGTATTATACGTTTAAATTCATTTATTTATTAATTCATTTGTTTTCATATACGGTACAGTAATGTTCCGCAAGAAGCAACACGCTCGGGACCGGTCAGTTGCTTACTATGGATCAGACTACACTATTCGGTGAGCGAGCGAGGGTCCCCAGGCAGCGACACACCATAAAGTGTTCGCCCAAGGAGCAATTGTAACGTCAAGGAAAATAATAATAATTAATTTCAATTAAAAATCGTTATTTATTAAATATCTGACATTAGACTACACGATTGCCATATGTCGTGGAAAATGGTTTGTGCATTACAGTTATTTATATGTGATATTAATAATTCCGTTGAAATTCGCTCATGATCGTTTACCCTTGTGCTTGTAGAAGTATCTAGTAGTTCTATAGATGTCGGTTGTCGCAGTATCTTACGACTTTTCGGTGGTCCGGCCTCCTCCTCCTTCAGGGTGAGATCAATTAATTCACAAACTATATCCATGAAAGGTACTTCCGGTGAATTCTTTTTCGGCGTTTCACTAATTGTGAGCGCGATGTTGTAGACTTAGTAAGATGGCGTCTCCTTCCTTTTTATCATTTCTAGAAAAATTTCTAGAAAAATATTTCGGGAGCTGTCAAGCAAAGTGCAAGTCGTTAAAGAAGAAGATAAAGTTAATTTGCAGATATAAATAATGTTACTAAGGGGCTACATTGCCTATCACTGTGGGATGCCAATTAATCCACGGATCATTAACTGCATTTTTGAAAATATCAAAAATCAGGTGATCTACTTAAACATCTTTTATCACACATATACTAACACGCAATACTTCGACTTCTTTAATTTTCAAGAAGTACTATGTTTTTCCGAAAGACAAAAAACTTTTATTTCGTAACTTATGTTATAAATGGTTCTTATTAGCAACAGTTATGCGACGTTTAGGACAAACATATTTTTCTTTGTTTTTGGGTAGTAGGTGTTACAGATGATACCGATGATCGCTGGATATCTTTGTTATAAACATGAGAATCACCAGAGTGCCGCATTACCGGCAGGGAGCCATATTGCCACCACTTCCTACAATTGTTCTTTTTAGACAACCACACTCTTTTTTTTTATATAAAGACTTAATAAATGAACATGATTAGTAAAAAGGCGTTTTGAGTTAAGATAGGAATAATTAGTTTTAAGTCTCTACCTCCATATATTCATTGCAAATCCAAAAGGCGGCAATACCATGCGCACTAATCTTTCTGCAACTAATGGCGGCAACGAGTGCGCTCAATGGTTTCGGTTCCTAAAATTAAATTACTTAATTAAGGAATGAGTCAACATGTATCGGCTGCTTGGCTCAAGTGCTCGATAAAGTTAAGAAAGGTGTAATGGATTCAAGTCGACTTATTAAACACTAAATCTAATAATTTCGGCGGAGAAAATACTTGATAGTTTATACGATAGTTTCTACCCTGAGAGGTTCGCATTCTGAAGGGTTCGTAGAAGTATGTTAATCATTATACTGTGACTGCATTGAAGCATTTCCAAAATGTTTATTGTTAAGACGTACCAGAACACTCTTAAGAATCGAATGCTATTTGTTTTGTAGTATATATTCATTCTAAGAGACCCGCATCCTCAAGACTCGTGAAAATGTGTTAAATATTATGCCGTGACTGCATTGAAGTGTTTACTATTGAAAATGTATCTGAATGCACAACTTGGAAATATCCGGTATCTCTTGTAGTACAATGCTTGTGTTCAAACTATTGCGCCTTTCGGGCTATGCGTCTAGAATATGGTGCTAAATTGATCATTTGCGCTGTTGTGAATGCCTCCTGGGGTAATGTTTCCCATATACATGAAGTTAATTAGTACGCGTAGGGAGGTGATGCCTGACGTCACAATGTTATTCTTTAGAGGATAAAATATGACATGCCCTCTCGTTTTATGAATGAAGCACGCTCCTATTTGGTGATTTCAAGCATAGCAGTGGGGATAGCGATTTGCTTATTTCGAGCCAGAAGCTGGTTTCTTATTATGGATCAGTACTGTACTTCCATCTTTTTACTTTTGACAGATTCATAGTTACTGATCGTTTCTTTATGCACAGCAAATATCACATTTTATAAATTTCTAATGGAACATGCCGACCCCTTATAAAAGTTACTTCCGAATGAAGCCGATCGTTATAGTTTTAACATAGAAATGTACAGAATACTGTAGCAAAACACTAAAAGTATATTATTATTAGGGATTGGCTCCACGAAACGTCGAATCCTTGAAATCCCTGAAAGCTCGAAAAAGCTGCGAGTTTCGAGAATTCGAAACTTTTAACTTTTTTCGTGATTCGAAACCTTGATAAGGAAAAGGGGTGTCGGTGTTCGGGTGTTAGTGTTCTTGTAGAAGAATCTGGATTTTATATTTTTGTTTATATTTTGCTTAACTACGGTTAATAAAGATTTATGTAAAAATGTACAGGTCATAAAAACAAGACATTGATCTTACAAAACAAAATCAACACGTTAAGTTTCGAGAGTTTCGAAACCTTGCAAAGTTTTGGGTTCGAGTTCTGAGAATTGAAAGATTAGGTTGGGACCCAACCCCAATGATTATCTTTTAACACTCTAGATAGCTGGCGACAGTACTCATTGTTACAGCCCCCGGCAAAAAAACTAGTACTACCCACAGTTTTCAACAATTGTTACGTTTTTAATAAAATTTAATGGTTTGAACGTATTTAATAATAATTTTCTTAACTACTAAGGTACTCACACATACATATTATTAAATTGTGTTTCCTTTCTTTGCTTGACTTGGCTGTAGAATCGAAACGTGTTCAACAAAGATTCAATTAAGTTGTTACGAAAATGAGGTGCTTGATATTATCGCACCAGGTAGCTCGTGAAATTTTTCTCTTATAAATTTCTCATCAATTCTCATTTGATGTTCTTAGAGAAGAACCCATTTGCCTTCAGAGTTTTCGTCTATCGACAATTACCATCGAGACGATCAAATGCATCACGTACCTACATAAATCACAAGTAGGAATGAACCCCTCGATAAAACTCGGTATATCGCGCACCAGCAAACAGTTGCAGTGAAATAATATCGATGAATCTGTGATAGCGAGACGCAAATCATGCGAGAGGTTTGTCCATAAAATCAAGTTTTTATCTTATTACCAATCTTCCCGGGAATTCCTGACTCGATGAATTATTCCGGTATCGTAAATTACGGGATATCGACTGCGCATAAAACCGATGTTTCCTGCAGAGCGAAAGGTTTTTGGCGAAATGCATTCTACGCTGCGACTAACTTCACATCGCGCGCGGTAGGGTGAATTTATATCCCGCGCGAACGGTTGGACCAGCAGGCACTTGGCAAACGTTAACTATGAAATGGTTTTTTTGCATTGGTAGCTCGATAAGAATTTTGATTCCGTTTTAAGAGAAAGGCGTTCGCTAGGGGCTAAAGTCGATAAGCGTGAAAGGTTCTGGTTATCCAAAGTGTAATTCGTGAAGCAAATTAGCTTAACCGTTTGAGTGCCACGTGTCTTTGCTGTTTTCCCGTCTAAAAGTGCCAAGCGGCGCGATAGCGCTTGTCTTATTTCCTCTCCAAGAATGCCAAGGAGCGCTATTGCGCTGTTTTCAGATTTATACAGTAGCTGTAATTGTTTCAATTCATTGTTGTTCTGCCATCTTTCTGAGCGTAAGTACAGATTTATCAGCGTCTGGGTTGCGTCATATAATATAAGAATATAATTTAAACATAAGGGGGAAAAAGGTATACGGACTAGAAAAACTACCAGGACGCAACTTGAGGCGCATCGACAAAAACGAGCGTGTCGCGGTTATCGGTTTCGCAGCCTAGAACGCTGGTACTGTTCGAGAGACAGAGGAGAAGCGCAAAATCGCTCCGTGGCACTCAAACGGTTAAATTAGGGAAACTTAGCTCGACATACATTGCATACGAGCCATTGAGAAGTCAAACTGATCAAGTTGATAAATGCGAAAGGAGAGGCAAGTATTATTGTTATGATCTACGGTGTGTTTTGAATGAAGTAGTGAGTATAAGTACTAAGTATGGATTGAACAGTGCGAAATAACTTCAAATGATCATAACTTTGTAAGAAATGAATGAAACTCATCAATCAAAACGCTATTTTACAGACAAATGTTGATACTGATGTTTTACGTAAAAGGTAATTGACAAAAATATTTTTTAACATTCACAGAAAGCGATAAATTGTAACAATAGCAAATCAGACAGCAGAAGCTGTTCTTGAATTTGCAATGCATGTTACGTACTAACTTTCTAAGTAACTTTCCACAATTAATACAAGTTTTATATATTTGATGTCTACTTACCGCATCCGCAAAAAAGCGGTTTATGGGGTTTTACTTGGCAGAAGTTAACACAGTAATACTTAAGACTAATATGTAGGAATATATCGATGCGATACGGATCTTGCATGAACTCGTGCTGCCATCTCACGTTGTGCTGATGCGTGATGTCGGGTCATGTGACTATGTACTGTGTAGATTCATAACTTCTTTATAGATGTATAGTCAGATGATATCGTCCTATAGTTGCGCGATTCGTCACATTGTGTCGATTATAATAATATATGTACAGGGTGTTCTGCTATTGCATGCCAATATTTTAAGGAGCGATTGCTGAGGTAATCTTGAACAACTTTTTCCTTTGCCAAAACGGTGGTGAAAGCTTCGTTTTTGAATGACTAATGAAAAACGCTGACCAATCAAAGCGCGTGTAGAGTGCGCGCTCAGTCGAGAAACGAAACTTTAACCACCGTTTTGGTAGAGGAAAAAGTTGTTCAGAATTGCCTCAGCAATCACCCCTTAAAATATTGACATGCAGTAGCAGAACACCCTGTACATTGCTTTTGTTAGAATATATCGATGCGGGACTGATTCGAGACTCGTGCTGCCATCCCCCCTTATGCGGATGAGTGATGTGTGGTCATGTGACCATTTACTGCGTATGCATTATTGTAGTCGAGTTGATATATCGTCGAGGATACGCGAGCCGTTAAGTTTCGTCAAGCCTATTATAATAAGAATATATATACATATATTTGTGTTACATGTGTAATGGTTTTGATTCCCTAAGCTAAATCCTGACAGCTTTAAATAAATACTATTCTTTATTTGCTAAGCGAAAATCCTGATATAATAAAACTTAAAACATAATATGTACTTAATACTTACAAATAGATAATACTATGTAATGCAACCTAACCGAACACTTACAAAAATCAGAAAAGTTATATAAAATGACCCGCACAATATACCAAAGCGGCACTAGCCTAAAACTATTTTCTTGACTCAGATTGTATGAATAGCTTAATGTGCACATTTCTCTGTTTCGAATAAGACTTACAACAAAAGAGAAAAATGAAACAACAGAAGGAATAAACGTTATCCGCACGCACAAGATGGAAAGAAGTTAAACCCGTCGCACGTCTGGATCTTATATTCTACTCTAAAACGTTCAAATCAATCGTTTTGTTGAAAAATAACCTAGCGCCGCGGAAGGGGCGTAACGCTATCACTCCCTCTTTTTCTCTCTCTCGCTTTAACCCATTCTATCTAAGGGTATAACTAACATTCTTTTTCAAGAAAGCGGTTAAGCTGCGACCCGTGGTCCCTTTGACACTCTTTACCCTCATGACGAGTAGAATAGGACAAAAATAAATGTTGATCCTAATTTTCAAGGTCAAGGACAACTTTGCACGATGTCTTTTCTCAAATGTCCACCGATCCGAAGGTGCAGAATCACGCAGTGTTGGTCTTTGCATGTCATTTTTTTTAATACTCTGTACATCCTTAATTTCGTGAGGAGAAGAAACTGCTAGGTTCCACGCAGCTAGCCAATTCATATACGTGGGACGAAGTTCGTCCCGATGGAGTCGCGGACTTTGGGACAAACGTGCACACGGGGAGTGTCACGTAATTATGCGAGGAACGCTGCAGGCAAAACACATATTGCCGCCGAGGTCACACAATTTAGCGGCGCAGCTGCACTACCGTTTGTTCATGCGGACAATCGTGTTGTGTGGCGCTCATTCAAATTAATATCGCTAATTTCACGATTTCTATAACGGTTATAATTGTTATTCAGCATGAGCTGACTGGATTTCAAAATTCGTCTATGTAGAGTGTAGGAGACGTTTTGTTGCAAGGGAACGCGATCCTGCTTCGGTGTCCGATTTTTGTGTAAGCTGCAATTAATTGGTAAATTTGGGCCAGATTTTTTGATTTTTCTTTTAAACTGATACCATTGCAAGCATGTTTTACTCCTATTTTAATGAACTGCCATTTATCCTCACAGTTGAAGAATAAAATTAAAAAAAAAACAGAATTGGTATATTTTTTGTTATTTAACTATCAATACGTTCAATTAAGTGAGTGTAATGGTCAATATTTATAAAGATCTAAAATTAAAGAAAATAAATGTTATGAAATAAAGTAAATAACTGTCAGGTAATTTTGTGATAAAAATTACGAAGCACTACAGGGTGGAGCATTTAAAATAGATCACCTGACTCGCTTGTTTAGTTTTGATGGCAAAAAAAAAAAGATGCTTCTAATCAGACTTGCTTGGTTCCGAGAGGTGCATCATGTGAAGTAATTAATCTTTTTGCAGGGGGAGGAGAAGATGAAATATAGAAACAAAGCTGCATTTTCAAATGGAATGGTATGGTTTTTTAGAGATAGAACGTTTCAAGACGAATACAACGACCTATATGAAAGTTACTCGAAATTCACTACGATGGAAAATAAATTGTCTCAAAGTTCTCTACGAGTACTTGTGTGTTCTTCTAGTTGTTGGTACATCGCTCTTGTAATCGCTAATGTACACTACCGCTCATAAGTGTTTAGGCACTCCACTTTTCATGTATTATTGATACAGAATTATGTTTACCAAACAACATTACAATAAAATGAAATACTTATCTAAAACGCAGTTCAATTATATAGACACCCATTATATTGGATTAGTTTTACTACCCTCTACCTGAGCTTGGCCGGGTTGTCGCAAACTGTTTATTACGGTGGAGTTACAA
The DNA here is from genome assembly GCA_023838395.1 of Holcopasites calliopsidis. Taxonomy (NCBI): domain Eukaryota; kingdom Metazoa; phylum Arthropoda; class Insecta; order Hymenoptera; family Apidae; genus Holcopasites; species Holcopasites calliopsidis. Next base: position 308,734 of record JALHAQ010000063.1, read on the forward strand.
TAATAATCTGTAGGAATTCCCGGGAATATTTTTCAGTCAGGTAGATTGTAGATAATGATGTTTAAACTGTCTTGTGAAAAGATTGTAGTAAAATGTGTAAGCTATGGTCAGTTGTAGTTTGAGATTCACACTGTTAACATCGTGAGCGAAATATCGAGTGACAGTTATTTAAAATGCCTCCAAGAAGAGAACTAACTACTGAAACACGTGCGCTTATAATAGCTTACCATACAGCTGGCATAAGTAATCGACAAATTGCCAAAAAAATGAAATTAAACCATGCTACCGTCGATTATAACGTCAAAAAGTATCGGGAAAGTGGTAGTTTTTTAAATAAAAGACGTAGTGGAAGACCAAGAGCGACAACATCTGTAGATGATCGTAGAATAGTGGTCATCAGCAAGAGGAATAGACGCAATACAGCCCCGGAAATCAGCGCAGAATTAAATGTTGGTCGCTCAAAGCCAGTTAGTGTTTCTACGGTGAAACGTCGCCTACAGGAAGCCGGGCTCCATGGACGTATTGCTATGAAAAAACCATTACTACGCAAACAAAATAAGCAAAAGCGACTTAAATGGGCGCGTGAACACCAACATTGGACGATAGAAGATTGGAACAAGGTTTTATGGACGGATGAGTCCAAATTTGAAGTGTTCGGTACCCGAAGGCGAATATTCGTGAGAAGATCTGTGGGCGAACGTGCCAGAGAAGAGTGTATTGCCGCTACCGTGAAGCATGGAGGTGGTTCAGTGATGATTTGGGGCTGTTTTGCTGGGACTCGTCTAGGAGATATTGTGAAAGTTGACGGAATATTAAGAAAAGAAGGATACCGAGAAATTTTGGAGAACAACGCAATACCTTCAGGAATTCGGCTTTTGGGTCAAAATTTCATCTTTCAACAAGATAATGACCCAAAGCATACATCTAAATTATGTAAAGACTATTTACGCCATTTAGAGGAGGAAGGAACAATTAAAATTATGGAATGGCCTCCTCAGAGCCCGGACTTGAATCCGATCGAGTTACTGTGGGAAGAACTGGACCGGGTAGTACGGCAATCAGTTGCAACATCAGCTAATGATATGTGGAACAAGCTTCAATCAACTTGGACGTCAATAACTTCAGAAACTCTCGTAAAACTTATTGCGAGAATGCCTCGGTTGTGCGCTGCGATTGTTCAATCAAGAGGAGGTCACATAGATGAGACAAAAATTTAAGTTAAGGGTTTTAATTTTCGCATTTATTTAGTATACTTCCATAAATGTATATGTGGATGTATATAAAAAATAAATATTTTCACATTTTTCCTGAGTTTTTATATGATTTATGCTTTTATTGAGAGTGCCTAAACACTTATGAGCGGTAGTGTAGGTTACAGAACATAAACAAGCGTTCACGTTTACATTGTATATTACACTCACAAATATTCAGTTGCTTATGTTCTGTGACCTTTATTAGCAATTAAAAGAGCGATGTACCAACAACTAGAAGAACACACAAGTATTCATAGAGCACTTTGAGACAATTTATTTTCCAGTGTAATTGACTTCGAGTAACATTCATATAGGTCGTTGTATTCATCTTGAAACGCTCTATCAGAATGTAATTAAAAAGCCATACCATTCCATTGAAAAATAGAAGTTTGTTCATTATTGTATTTCCTCCATGTTGTCACCTATAAAAACATAATGTGCCCCTCGGAACCATGCAAGTTTGATCTGAAGCATTCTTTCTATTATCAAAAGTAAGCGTGTTATTCAGGTGACTTGCTTTAAATACCTCGCCTTGTATACTACTATACTCTATCTGCGGCAATATGACAGATATTTCTTATACATTAATTTATATCGTTTCGAAGTACTAACCAGACAAAAGAAAACTTTTGTATAATTGTTATTTATACAAAAAAATGTATTTCTCTTCTTGTCACAGATAGAAATCATATTTGGGTTACCAATTTTATGCGAAACACCCTGTACATCAATTTTCCCGCACACACGCATCCCTATACTCCATTCCAACATTACCAGACCATTCTCTATCGCTCCGAAGATAGTCCCCAGTTTTTTCAACCACATAATAATTACTACAGAAATTAAAAAAAAATAATTGACCCAAAAAAGGTGCTCTTCGATGCACCGCGAAATTCATAAAACGAAGAACGACGCAAGTAACCTCGCACTCCACCGCTTCTTCTTGCGCACACTAGTCCTCTTATCGCGACTTAGGTTTGGGAGGAAAACCTCTTTCATCTGGTACTTCCAGGCGTATGAAACAGCTCGGGCACTTCCGCGTCGTTTCTGGCAAGCGGGGGACAAAATGAAAAGAAAACGCAAAGCCCGGAGAAAATGCTGGGTTCGAAGACGCCTGAACGGAAGATGAAGGAGTTCAAGGCTTAATGGGAAATGCTGGTGCATGGATTTGCATGGCGAACGGGGTTTCTGGGCCGAGGAATCGTGCCAAGAGGTCCAATCGCGAAGGGCTGAAGCGGTCCCCGCGGTACCATTCCGCGAAATTAATCGTGCAAGCTTTCGAAAGAAACGAACTATTTCGCTTTCACCTTGGCTTGAAAATAATTAGTTCGAGGACTAAAACGATTACTATCCCTGGAAGTTTTCTTTCTGCAAAGGGGTTGTCTTATACGTAGTATGTACAGCCCGCTCTTCAGGGTTTGATTGGGCTCTTGAAAACAATTTAACGAAAGTTTATTATATTGTAGAGGGTGATTCACTTAAGTGTGCCACCTAAGTTACTTGTAAACTGTTTGTTATATGAAAAAATGTTTCAAACAAAAGTTGTATGGCATCGAAGGAGCTACGCGAAGTAACAATTAGTTTGTTGCTATTTTGTTTTTTTACCGAGACATGAAGGTCACCCTGAGGTTTCTCACCATAAGGTATAAAATTTGCAGTTGGAAAGAGTGTTGGGTTCTAAGTGAAAAACTATTAGGATGCATGGGTTTAAAAACTAATAATTATTGAGATGAGCCAATTTCAGTAACTTTGGAATAGATATGTAACGATTGTATTAAGATATTTTTCGGACCCATATACCTTAATAGTTTTTTTACTCAGAATCCAACACTTTTTCCAACTGCGAAATCAAATTTTACATATTACAATAAAAAAACTCAATCTTGATATCTCGGTAAAAAAGCAAAATAGCAACAAACTAATCGTTACATCATATAGCCGCTTCAATACCATAAACTTTCGTTCGAAACATTTCTTTCATATAAGAAATAATTCACAAGTAATTTAGATGATACACTTAAAGTGAATTGCTCTTATTGTAGAGGGTGGTCCACACAGCTGGATCACCTCGAATAACTTCTGAAATGTGCGTTGTATAAAAAAATGTTTCATACAAAAGTTGTATGGTTTGAAGGGGCACATTACGTGTTGCATGCATCTTTTTTATAGGTAGAGGCGCTTTGGAGATTTTAAGGTTAACTTCTAAATTAAATATTACATTTTTTCATGCTGAAATATGAAAGAGCATTGAATTTTGAGTACTAAAGTATTGAACCTTTATTAGTCTTAAATCTAATAGGGAACGAGTTATTTCGCTCTACTTGTTGAAAACTCACTTTGTCTAATGCCAAATCGGAGATTCAATATCATCAACGGTTTCCGTGAGACAGTAGTGCACTATCATTACGCAGATAAAATACGGCGGAATACAAATCTCGCTGCATATTATAAGTAACGTAAAATAGGATAAATATTTATATGAATAATATTAACATAGAATATGTTATACAACTCGTTTGGCTGTAAAAATAAATAAAACTGCCGCTAGGGTGCACTTGGTGATGTGTAACGCTGGAAAGTAAATAAATAAAAATACCGTTAGATGGAGCTTGAGGATTAAGGTGCTCAGAGTAGTGAGGATGTGACTGGAACTGCCTTGTGACTACTTTCGATCAAAATGTAAAAATCACAATTATTCGCAAATAACAAAATAAATGACTGAAATATTAAGGTCTCTCCAAACTGTTTATTTCCGTACAACAAAAAAACATTTAGAGCTGTTAACATATTGTATGCTCTCTTAACTGCATTAAGCCTATTTTTAATTGTTTTCGAGTGCCAATTCAATTCGCTGATCCGCATATCACAATACATCCTGTATAACGCACGCCTTACAGTAGAACGAACCAACGAAGAAGCAGCCATTATACATAGAGATCTTTCTTTTTTAAGGAACATGAATTATCGGTCGAAGGCCTGTTCCTTTCGACGAAGTTCCAGGATGCATGCTATTCAACAGGACTGAAACGTTTCTCCAGGATACTGCTATGTTAACAATACGACATTATCCGAAGAAAGACGTTGAAGCAGTGAAAGAAAAGGTCTGTGAAAGGGAGGAAAGTTACATACGTGGTCGAGGTGAAACGAGAGGCAGATTCGAGTATCGGCTTCGCTTCCGATGTTTCAGTATCCCGAAAGGAATACTTATCCGGCTGGAGAGGAAGTCGACGAGTGGAACGGTACGCGGGCGAGTGGGCCTCTCCACTGGTATAACTTTTAATCTGAACGCTGCCGGTCTGTAGAGAATTAATCTTCGCGAACCATCTCTTCGAGAAGCATCCCGAAATGACGCTTCTACCTCGGAGGTATTATTAATTTTTAATATGTAGAATGTTTGAACAACGAGATTTTAATAAATTTTGCTTTTCTGGTTGCTTGTGTTACAATTTTTTTGGGGGCTGACTTTCATATTTTACTTTTGCTGGGAATATTCTTGGAACGCTTCAATTTTTTATTTTGTAGCACGAATTTCATAACTGTGTATTAATTACTATTGTATAATTAATATTGCATTGGTCATAATTATTTTATTTTTACGACGTGTATTAAGTGAAAATAATTATTGGATGCTTACACGAATACAAAATACCTATACGTACACTGACAACAGTATGCTTATGAATGAGAATACTTTACAAATGACTCGAAACGGTCGCTACTGCACTCAGCATAATTATTGAAATACGCGAAGTCAGTGGCACAATTGCAAAGATGAAATTTAAAAATACAACCTCAATACTATTATGTAGACGATTAGTATACAAGGTGCCCGGGAAGGTGAGGATCAAACTTATTTTAACGAATAGATACAAAAAGTTCATACATATAAACTTGTGCTCGAAAATGACTTTTGTTCAAAGGTTTTTATTAATTCTTTCGGTAATTATAATAAATGTTCATAATTTCTTCCTTCTGCAAAAACGCAGGGTGCCATTCGTCTAAATAATGACTATCGAACTCTTTCGAATACTTCTGGTCTTGTAGAGAGAGTAGTAACTGCATTTCGAATGCATACCCAATGCTGCTCTTCTATTTCTATCGCACTTTTGTAAACTAACTGCTCTGCGTGTTTCCATAAATAAAAGTCCAGAGGAGTGAACGAAAGTCATTATTTAGGAGAATGGAAACCTGCATTTTTACAAAAAGAAGAAACTGTGAATATTTATTATAACTGCCAAAACAATGAAAAAAATAATCTCTAAACGCTTGTAACTCATTAAACTCATTAACTTCATTAGCACGTGGTATAAGTTTGATCCTCACTATTTCGGACACCGTATATAGGTATTCAAGGATTAAAACATTATCGTGCGTGAAACAAATCAATATACAGGCTATCCCACCTAACTTGAGCACCCCAAATATCTCGCTTACTTTTTATGACAGGAAAAGATATAGAAGGAAAAAAATATTCTGTTTGAAGGGGCGAACGTAATGATGAGCAAGCAAATTTTCTGAAGGTAATTTCTTTTCGAGATTTTAAAACCATTGAAATTTTTTTCAAATGAGACTACATATTCCTGGTATAGCGATATGATAGCTGAGGTCAAGGCGAGTCCAACGACCATGATATTAGGACCTTCACCTAACCTTCAGTACGAAAAATCCATAAAACTTGGATTATTGATGTAAATGGTGAAGTAGCCGTGATTAGCTGTTTAACGAGTAGGAAAATTTATTTTAATAGATGCTCAAAATGACGTCCGTCAACATCAATACATTTCTGTAAACCGTTTATAAAAGATTCTCTAGCACTCCTTATAATTTGCTCATTGATGTTGGCACAGGCAGTTGTGATACGTTGTTTCATGTTTTCTGGTGTTGTGGGGACATCGCCATAAATTGTTGCTTTAATCTTACCCCACAGAAAAAAATCTAAAGGTGTAGACTGCGTTGACACAGGCTACTGGAAACGTCTTTACTAATACTGTACAAGGAAGGAAACATAAAGAAGGCTTCATATTAGTTCATTGTTTCAGAATCTTCATGTTGCACTATTTTCATTTATTTTAATCGAAGTTCTATGAATTTTTCGTACTCAAGATCACGTGAAGGTCATAATCTTATAACATACTGCTGCACAGTGGATGCAATGGATTACATGAGTTTAAGGATTATAAGTTGTGTACCATCCAATAATAAAGATTTAACATCAAAGTCAGTTAATAGTTATTGCGTTATTATTTGCAAATACGAGACCCTTGGAAGCCCCTATTATAAGACACTCTGAACTGTCTATTAAATCACCTTAAGCTATCTTTTCTGCACGAGTGAGAGGGTTTACTGAAGAAAATTTAACTATCTTCTTTGAATTATATAACGAAGGTAACGCGCAACTCTAATTGCTTTCGAAAGGTGCGACAATTCTGAATGCATACAAAGACGAGCATAAGCCCCAAAGACCATTTTCACGATGTCTTACTGACACGTGTAACAAAGAATTCAACGGGGTATTCAGTAGAGCGACACAGTAAGACAAATACTCCATTTAGAAGCACAGTATATTTACCAGTATTCAACGAACAATACTCATCGCGTTTTCTGACTAGCTGCCGGTACTTGAGCTGCGAGCATTTTCTTTCTTGGTCTTCGAAGACAAGTCAAACAACGTAACTAGATGTTCCTCAACGAGACTGAATGCTCGCTGATACACATTTACATCTTCGATACTTATCAAGTGTAAAATATAATCCTGATGTAGGAATAAAAAAAATTCATGAAGCCTCATTTTTTGTGCAACAATACAAGAAGGTGAAACTTTACTGAAACTGGAACTGTGTTTAGATAAATGAGAACGAACAACTTGGATTGTAATTACGTTATAACGAACTCGTCTGCTTTGAATAGATTGAATTGCGAGGTGCAGCGAGGTGCTGCCTGAGACCTATGAATGTTTTAATTTAGAACCCCTGTTTAATTTATATGTAGTCCAAAGATAAATAAAAAAGCGTGTGTTTAGAAATAGTGAGTTACTTTGTGATTTAACAAAAATACGTGCTATGAACTTGAAAAATTGTTTTTCGTTTTATCATTATCATTATCACTGATATTTTTATCTCTTTTTTACTATCACTATCAAAAACACAGTTGGCCACAAAAGTATCCGCCTACTTAATACAAACCGAGGCTACTCATCCATACATATACTATTCACATGTGTTACAATATTATTTTGGTAAGTTATAAGTTAATACTTGGTCTAAACAAAATCGATCCATTATTTCGTCTTTTTTTTTAAATTTCTAATTTAACTTATTAAAATAATATTATAACATAAGTGAACAGTATGTACATATGTATGGGTGGGTCAGAAAATAGCGCTTCCCAATCATACTGAGATATCCCTTTCATCGATATCAAATGTGGAATACGATTTATTTTCATTTTTAACAATATATCATTTTATGTAAAATTTACTAAACACTTAATGCGCCTGATTACTTTTGTGGCCGTCTGTCGGAATTTATCTGAAAGATTATTTTCTTAAGATTCTATCGCCTGTATTTAAAATATGAATCGAAATTTTAATAAAACTCGTAAAAGTCTGAAGCTTTTGACAAGGTGCAATGAACTTCAATATGCCTTTGAACTGCAATATGTGTATTTCTCGTGCTGAGTAAATTTCTACGATATAACGTTAGATAAGTAAAGAATATTTTAAATTTATGGTTTTGCTTTCTTAATCAAACATTTACCCATTCTTTTTATGTTTTTTTTTTTGCTGTTCCTCCGTTCTAAGAATTCCATTATATTTTTACGACTGCGATCTTTTATCTTGAAAACACCGAGTTTCCGTTTTACCAGAGTTTGTGCTTTCACAGTTTTGCATCGTATTTGCGTGATCGGTTATAAAGTAGCTAGCGATAATACAAATGTTACATCAATTTTATTTCTCACCAGTTTCCATTCCTCTCGTTAATACATGCTGAAGTAATCAATACTTACTTGCTGGAAAATGGTAATTTATGTAATAGTTATGTAACAGGGAACGTTTTAAGGAATTTAAGGGAAATTAAGGACAGGCAATTAATATTAAAAATAGAAACGCTTTTAAAAAATGTCTAATAAACACGAATTGATGTTCAAATAATTTAAATTATACGGGCAATCAAACTTTGTCTATCTTCGCGTAGGGCATTAATGATCAGAACATAATACGTGTAATACATAGGCTTCATATTGAACTTTAATAAAATGGTAATTGACTTTATCATAATGTACAGATATATGAATGGACAAAACCAACAAGTCTAGTTCCGATAATACTCACAAGGACAAGGAAAAGGGTTCTCGCTTGGAAATAAGTACTTTTTACTAAAGAGAAATTGGCTGAAATTAAGCCGCAACCTCACATTAAATCGATACGGTCTATCAATGCAACGTTCTTACCAAATCTGACAATTCAAAACATTCGAACCTATTCAACGAAAATTCTAGATTCTTGCTTTGCGTCTACGTCATTGTTGCAGCAAATGACCATTAAGTAGAGTAATATAGTTATCTCTCGAAAGACATAATCGTGATCACACTGTAAGAAGTGTAGTACAGTAATGTTTCGAAACAAGCAATCGCTCGGGACCGGTCAGTTGTTTATTACGGAACAGGTATATTATTCGGCTTGACTCTGCTTTCGAACGGGACGAGAGTGAACGTGATCAACGAGTGAGGAGCTTGAGATAGCGGCAAATCGTAAAGGATTCCGTTGAGGCGAAATGTTATTCTTTAGAGAAGAATAGAATATGGCACGGCCTTTCATTCTATAAAGGAAGCACGCTCCTATTCACTAATTCCGCGTCACACACCTTCTTACTTTTTGACAAATTTTAATATCATAGAAATCGGCTTTCAATGTTTATTAAACGTAAAGAAACTGCGTCTTGATTCGAAACAAGCAACCCACTCGGGACCAGTCAGTTGCTTATTACGGATCAAGCGTGCTATTCGGTGAGCGAGTCAGAGTCCCGGGGTAGCGGTTGTGAAGCATGGGCAAGGTGTATAGTTTTGTCAGCACGCCTTTCTTGGAACCTACGGTCAGCAAATGTCCCCACTCATTGCAAATCCCGACCGCGCGCCACTTTGGATGCCTTGGCAAAATAAAGAACACAGTCTCCAATGGGAATTTAAGCGTTTCGTTTCTCACCATCTTGTTCTTAAGAATTATTAAAGCAAATGTAAATAAAATATTTTAACTTCGCAACAATCAAGAGCTCCGAGAACGTCTCCTTCTTGGGAGATTTGTCTTTTTTTTTTTATTTTACGTGACCCGTCACACGGCGCTCCATAAAGCGTTCGGCCGAGGACCAATGTTATTCTTTAGAGGATAGAATATGACATGCTCTCTCATTCTACGGATGAAGCACGCTCCTATTTGGCGACTTCAAACAAACAAGCCAGTTGTTTATTATGGACTAGCACTGTAAGGTTTTGATTAAAAGTGTCCATCTTAAATTGGCAGAGTACAAAGATGAATCCATTACTCTTCACTTTTAGCAATATAATCTGAACGAATCTATGTGGACGAATTGATTAAACTGCTATTCCATCATGGACACCACCCGTTTTAATAATCCACAGTCAAACCCCCATCTAGCACGTTCTCCAGAAACGCATTTTATTTCGGCTTAAGCTTTGGAAGGACAAATATTTACGAACGTCCAAGCTCGTTGTTAGCCGACTAGGAGGGAAATTGCTAGCCAACGAAGAGCCAGCTGCAAATTAAAGGAATTTGCATTGAAAGCCGCGTCCAGAAATTAATCTCGTATTGTTTTGTCTTGGTGGGTCGGAGAGGGTGGCGGACAGGGCGAACGAATTGCAGCGATTCAATGCGTCGACCATTTCAATGTTCGCGAGTTGGATTATTAATTTTCACGGACCTAAATGCTGCTAACAAAAGCCTCGAGTCGCGGTGCACGCGTCGTTGCATTTTTCAAGACACTCGACTCTCCCAAGCACGGGGTCGAGTGACACTAGACAATCAGCCGCCATGATTTTGATGCCATGGTCACTTGAATCTCTCGTCGTACTTATTCGCGACTTCCAGAGGGACTGTTGGAGCTCGTAGAGAGTAGTTCGATGCGACGGGCAGTGGTTGGTATGGAAAAGAAGGCTTTTCCTGTACGTTAAGCGAACAAACTATTTTTCCATTGGAATTCAATAGTGGATTAATTGAAACTGCAAAACCAAGAAGAATTTTCTGCAGATACCATTAATTTGTCAGAAAATTGTAATATGGTAGTTAATGATCAGAATCCTTACTATTTCGAGGTAAAAACACACCAGCTTTCAAATAAAAAGTAAAGTAACTGAATAATTAAAAAATGGGCGCAATTCAAAAATAAAAAATAGACGTAATTTCATTATGTTTCTTAATGAACAAATATATCCTTATTAATCTTAGTAGAATGCAAAGAAAGGGATGACAATTGAGAAAGAGATGCTGTTTATGATATAATTGAGGTTTAATTGGACATAATTTTTGTGCAATAGATAGCGTCAAGGTAAGACTTATTTCTAGTGCGAATAGTGCACTGTGTGCACCTTCGTATTGTAACATGCACTGTCGCATTGCAATATTGAAATCACAGATCTGTAATTACGATGCACATATTTAGTTATTAGACCCGCTTAGAAATGTAATGAGCAAGTTAAGTAAAATAATTGCTCTACATATATGCTTAATATACATGTAATGGAAGTGGTAATTAGTAATGAATAATAACTGATATGTTACATGAAACAGTATTTTGAAGCAGCTTACTATTCAATTTACGAAATAATTCTTAATTAAGTTTGATACTACTTAGGAAATATATTATCTGCATAAAAAATTCATTGTTCAATTAAAGTGATGTGTAAAACTGTATCTACACCTCAGCTTAAATTATGTTAAAAAGACCTTTCAAAATAATAAAATGTTCTACAATATTATCTATTATAGTCATAGATTCACAATTACATTCACAATTATATTTATCAATTTGTTGATCAAATTATATTTGTTTAATTATATTCACAATTATCTTTGTCAATTTACTGATCAAATTATATTTGGTTAATTATATTCACAATTATATTTATTAAACATTCCCTTTACTATCCACTATGTTTGACCCTGTAATAACTACCGTGCACGAAAATGATTTCTGTTAAGAAAAATTGCAACGAAAGCACACACCTCAATTTCGCCATCGATGTCAATGTCAGCATAGTTAGCAATATCGAACTCGAACGAGGGGAATGCGCGAATGGTGTGATTTGTACGTGATCATTCTTGGTTGGCGCGTCCTATTCAGAGCTTCGCAACTTGTTCGGTAAGACGTTCAACGAGAAGTTTCTCCAAGCGCGTATCAGATACACAAGCCGCTGATTTTAGTGGGATTCGAGAAGTGGAACTTCAATGCTTCCAGCAGTAATTTGCACTTGAGAATGTTGTTGTTCAGGCGTCCAGGTTTACTTATGCTACGAATACCCAGACCTGCTGTTTTCGTTGAAAGTACTCTTGCCGAAAGCTGTACAGGGTACCCCTTAACACATAGAAGTGTCGAATGTAGGAGATTCCTGAGGCGATACTGAACAACTTTTTCCTTCGGCAAAATGTCTTTTCAGGTTTATTTTCTAAATTATTATTAACGAAAAACACTGGCCACTCAGAGCGCGCGTGGAGTCCGCGCTCAGGGACGAAATGTCGCGTCGCGCTGGATGGTGACGTTCGGCCGGTGCCCCGATCAAAATGCATCGGCGTAGGGTTTTTATTCATTATTCATGAATAACGAATAATTCGACATTATTCTTCGTTGTATTGATTCGGTATTCGATGCAACTTTTGCTCCCCGCTATATCCACGCGTTTGGATCGGGGAACCGGCCGAACGTCACTATCCAGCGCGACGCGACATTCCGTCCCTGATCGCGGGCTCTACGCGCGCTTTGAGTGGCCAGCGTTTTTCGTTAATAATTCAAAAGCAAAGCCTCAAACGAAATTTTGCCAAAAGAAAAAGGTGTTCAGTATCGCCTCAGGAGTCTCCCATATCCGCGTCTTCTAACTAGTCGGGAATCTAAACTCAACGCGGAAAATAACTAAAAAATCTACAAAACAATTATTTAGCCAATATCAACCTATGGAATACCACTATAGGGAACCGCAGCAATGAGTCACATAACAAAACTAGAGTCACTACAGTTAATAATACTGAGAACAGTAGTTAATGCACCGTGGTACTTTACAAATGACGACATGCGTAATAATAAAAATCTCAACGGTTATGGAAAAAATAATCAGATACGCAAAGAAGCATAAAGAGAAAATAGCAACACGTTCCAACCAACTAGCTGTGGAGGTACACAAAACCCGTATTGAAAGAAGATTGAAAAGGAGACATCCTGCTGACTTATGCATACCAAATCATAAAAAATTAAACAATCAGCCTGAGCTGGCATTTCATTGGAAACTGTCACCCACATGCTATGTAATCCATAACACACACAAGTATGTACCTAATGTTCAATACAAAAATTATAAAGTAACTATAATAAATATAAAAAAACTACAACTTTTAATTTACCTTTTTTTGTATCTTATACAGGGTGTTCTGCTACAGCATGTCAATATTTTAAGGGGTGATTGCTGAGGCAATTCTGAACAACTTTTTCCTTTGCCAAAACGGTGATTAAAGCTTCGTTTTTGAATGATTAACGAAAAACGCTGACCAATCAGGACGCGTGTAGAGCGCGCGCTCAGCCGAGAGAAGATCGTGATACGCTCAACTGCAGCCTTGAATGCCTTCTCGGCTAAGCGCGCGCTCTGATTGGTCAGAGTTCTTCGTTAATCATTCAAAAGCGAAGCTTTAACAACCGTTTTGACAAAGGAAAAAGTTGTTCAGAATTGCCTCAGCAATCACCCCTTAAAATATCGGTATGCAGTAGCAGAACACCCTGTATGTATCATTTCTTTAATATTAAGTAAGGCTTCCTCGGAGGGAGTGTTTTCACCCCTAAAGCGTTTTTCGTCAAGAAACGAAAACTGTTCGGTTATTAGCATCACATAGACTACATTTGTGCAGAGCTCCGATTCTTTTCTTAATTTTCGAGATGCCAAACTTCCCTCGTGAGCCGGATAAAGAAGTGACAGTCGAAATTGAACGGGACTCGACGGAATTATTCAGAAGAAATCGATGCGATACCAGGCCAAAGCTAACGGTTACGATAAACGACGGGAACCGCTTCTTCAGGATCTCCTACTTTTACGACGCGAAATTAACGCGCCGCGAAAGAAGCGGTCCGTAAGTCGGCAATAATTTAAAAGCTTTCTTCCTGCAGCTTCGTATATGGTCAAACGGAAAACGGGATAACCAGAAAAGGGAGGAGAAAAGGCGCTCCTGTCTCTATTTCTCTCTCACTTTCTCTGTTCTCCCTTTTTTTTTTCACGCGAGCTCCACTGCCTCATTCCGTGCTTTCACGAGATTCGATCGGCTCGGACTCGGAGTGAGAGCCTTTAATTGCCTCTCCAGGAACAGTTTCCCTCGGTCTTTTCCACGAAATCGATGATGTCTGTGCGGCTGCACTGTCAACGAAATTGAACCTCGCTCGTGGTTTATCATCCACGTAAGAGGGACATCCGAGCGTTGGGCTTTCAGCTATCTAGAATAAGTATGCTCTCGGCAATTGTCCCACGGTTGGTCCTGGTCGATTTTACGGCGTACCGAAGGGAGTAGTAATTTTAACATTTTTCACGATCGCTACGTTTCGATGGAATAGTTTTTTTTTCATTAGGTCTGTTATCGCGAGTTTCATTCGTTTCCTACAGGTCTGTGTAAAGAGGGAGCAGAGAGACACTGAACCATACTAGGTCGACCCATAAATTCGTACTGAATTTGATAGTCAAAATACAGTTGATCGCAAAAAATGTCCAGCCACAAGTTGAAGAAGTCACTGGTTGTTCATTTATGTTCTACCTAATATATTGTTTAAAGCAATGTTTCCTAATTGTATTAAGATATCCTTCTGATCGATGTTAAAAATTATTTTGTACAAAATTTACTCAATACTTTCGTGATCAACTTTAAATATTCTTGAAATATTATGGGTAAACGTGTTTTCTTGCTCGTTCTACAGTTTCCTCCTACTACTTCAGGAGCAGTGGGTCATTATACAGACCCATTATGCTGCCGCGATAAAACATCTTTGATTTTTCATTGAAATATGCTTGAGTAATGTTTTCCTCATTTCATTGGAACAATAAGGTTTTGTGCCGATTAAAAAAGTATTGTGGAGCATAAAGTTCGAGACAATTCGTTGAGTTGGATTATGGCCGGAGAACAAAGCGGATGTGGTAAATCATCTAAAGGAAGTTCGTGCAAAATTAAATTAATTAAATTAAAATCAAAATGTGTGCAAAATTAATTTTCAAAAATCAGTTGATCCTGGAGCTCAAATTTTTTATACACGCATATTTGCACAGTTAATTCTTTAATTGAATAATTGCACGACGCCTTTAGATACATTGTTTGATTCATAATACCATAAAAAAAGAGAAGGTTCTACACCAGTGCAAATCAAATAGGATTTTTAACTTCCATGGAAAAGATTAATAAAAAGGGTAGCTCATAAATGTGCAGGTATATAAAAATACTAGAGTAGGAGGAAGTTTAAACCTGCAAGAATTATGAAAAACGCACGCTGTAAAGTGAGAGCAACAGCCATATAAATGTAAAGGAGAGAAGCAAAAGGAAGTTCATAAAAAAAAAGGTAGTAGAATGCAACTGTGCCGAATGCGCTTACATTTTTTAAAGGCATTTTTTAGCTGAATCGCACCATGCTATTGTTCTTCCGTGCAGTATAGATATGACTGCCACATCAACGCAGCAAATAGCCTTTTTGAGGGTTGGGTACAGTAAAAAACAAGGGCCTGCATAAAACACCGATATAAATATGTAATATCGGCTTGTATATGTTTCGAAGGCAATTTCTGACTATGCGGATAATAAAAAATGTCATTTCTTCAATTGAGTCTATTGTGTTACAAACAGCCAGTATAGCTTCCATGAAAGTAATTGGCGAAAACGGAAGAACAGTGTACGAAAGAGCAATAAAACTTCAGTTATCCGAATTGACACAAAGATGCAATTAAGCGAATTTTCTTTAAAAGCATAAGAAATAATAATTAATGCTTATTTAAACACTCGCAAATATCAAGCATTTTTAATGGAACACATTGAAATTGAAATGGGAAAAATTGAATTCTTTTAATGAAATAAAATTGCAGTCGTTTGTTTGGATCTTTACATGCTTTGAGTTTTGAAATTGAGGCACGTTAACAGTGTTTTTTAAAACTAATTATTTCATGTCGCATCAACAAATAAATTAAGTTATTTATCATTTTGGTAGTTGAAGTTAATTAACGGCAGAAATTGCAGTCATTAATACACTAGAAATTGTGCATATAGTTAAATGCGCCGTTAAAATAAAAGAGATTGTACATTTTACTGCAAAGTGTAAATGCATAAAATGCAAAATGATTTGGGTATAAAAATTTTCACAGGACTCTTCAACCAGCGAAATGGCAGCAAATAAAAAAGCGTTCCGTTGCAAACAAAAAAGTGATGAAATTAAAAAATTACCAGTTTCGTCAGAACTTGGTTAACGAACAATTTTCGCGAATATCGGTTATACGAACAAAAAATCCCGCTACAAATTTTAATCGGAGCTCTGTGTTTGACGGACCCGAGTTAATATCGATGAAACGAGAGTATCGGATTTTGTGCGTTCCCATTTGAAACGCGCGGCTCACTCGCGTGTCAAAATTGCCATTCGGAAAATCAAGAATACAATTTTCCAGCTTGAAATGAACGCCGAAGCGCGATACGTAGAAAGTTTGACCGTGCAAAAAATTAATTTCATCCTCGCGTTCCGTTTCTGCGAAATATTTTTGGCTGTTTGGATTTTTATGAAACTTTAGAACGGCGTCGGTTCGATTCTGTTGCGAAAAACGGGGACGCGTAATCGTCTTACAATGAAATGAATTTCACTAATCAAATAGATGGATTGAAAAAGACAAATATAACAAAGTGATTCACCTTAGGGGAATAAATCGTAATTCTTAGAAATTTGTTATGGTTATGTTTCCAATTATACAGCATTGCAAAACCATGACGCGTTTCGATCGGGGCACCGGCCGAGCTTTCATCATCCAGCGCGACATTCCGTCCCTAAGCGCGGGCTCTACGTGCGCTCTGAATGGCCAGCGTTTTTCGTTAATAATTCAGAAACAAAGCCTCAAACGACATTCTGCCAAAAGAAAAAGTTATTCAGTATCACCTCAGGAATCTCCCATATCCAGCTCTTCTATGAGTTACGGGACACCCTCTAGACTTCGCCAGATATTACAGTGAAAAGATACAGAAGAAAGATCCTTTTAATTTCGACTTAAAGCAACAGCACTCTGTTTAGCCCACCCTGAACCCTTTGCACTCGATTGTCCCCTCTGTGGGAACATTCTACAAACTGTTATAATTTTGCGGAAAAATGTCGTTCAACAATCCACCTGGGCTCCTGTTAAAGCTTGAAGCCTCCATTTTCACAGTCCTGAGTTCATTATTCTTGGAAAATGTTTTTACATCACGTAACGGGTTAGAAAGTGAAGACACTTTCCCTGTTTGAAAATTTTACAGATTCAAACGTGTCTACGGATATCGAGGAATTTTTCTTCGTAGTTCAAATCACCATGAATTCGAAGCCCATGGTATTCCCTTTATAAGCGACCACCTCGCGTTTGATATACGATCTTTCTGTTACCGTTTTATCGAACTTTGAATGGAAAGTGTACCCACGACGCTAGAATGTCGAGCGTCTTCATCTTTTCACCCGTTACGTAATGTAAAAACATTTTCGAAAAAAGGATGAACTCAGGACTGAAAAAGTAGAGTCTTTAAAACGAGCTTTAAAACGAGCCCAGATGGATTGTTATACGATTTTTCCATGGAGTTTCAATAGTTTAAATATTGATAATTCTTCACCGAAAGATTATAAGGAAATTCGGTCGAATGCAAAGGGTTAAAATAACTGTTCAAAGAACAATAGTATTTAGTTACCGGTTCCTGCAGCGTTGTCAGGTATTATAGTTTCGTAGCTTACGGGCAAAATCTTAGCTGTCCTGCCTCGATTTTCATTGAAATTCGATTCTATCTGGCGCCGCGCAGCGTTGAAAGCGTGGCCCCCTTAATTTATCCGTTGAAAAGCTTCGTTCGTCCATGGATGGAGAAGCGTGCCTTAATTTCTCCGAGAAGAAAATTTGAATGCCGCTTTGTGTTCGCGGTCCATGTCTGCCACCGTTAGAGTACGAAGACGTAGAGACAAGGGGGTGAAGAGAATAATTGTAAGCAGAAGAGAAAGAAGGTGTAGAAGAATAGGAGGTATGGGGGGAAGGGGGTGAAGCGGGAACAATGTACGAAAAGTTTCAAGCTTCGAAGAAACGGCCTGGAGAATTCTTTCAAATTTCGAGACTGTTAAAAAAGAGGTAAAAGTGTGGATAAGGAGTAGTCTGACATCAATAACGGCGGAGATTGTTAGACATACGGTGGGCGATAAATTTAGTATGAACTGATGGAAAAATTGCATATTCTATGTTTCTGGTGAGGTTAAGACTTTAATAACAGTGAAATATACCCTTCTTTGAAATATGACACGGCATAAAGCAATAAGCTTATCTAGCTAATACAAAAATTAAAGTTCTATCGTCGCCTGGAAATTCACCAGATATGAAGAGCATTGAATATCTATGGAAATTAATGAAACGTCACATCGCGTTGGAAATAACTAATAAACACCAATTGATCGAGAAAACTAAATCTGTACGGCGTAACGACCCAGAAATACAAAAAAAGAAATTGTCGAAGAAATATCAATAGCACGTTGTGTGTTCAGACGATTGTAGATGTGAAAGGAGGTGTGACCTAATATTGACACACATACTTTTTAATTGTAAAAGCTTTAAAATCATTGTAGCATATTGTTAAAAGCACAACAATATATTTTTATAATTTATTTAATTTGATCACCCAATGTACAGTAAATTTTCGATAAGTGAGGATTTCCGATCTACACGTAAGTGAGGATAAGTTATCCCTACTACCGTTTCCTCTCACTCCTTGGACAGACGACTTTACGTCGTCTGTAACACACCACCAAGCTTGAATATGCTTTTGTCGGTGGGCGGACTGTGATACTCCAGGTATCAGGCCTACCCAGTTCGCTTCTTCTACACGATAACAGAATCTTGCGGTCCCGATTTTTACTCACTTATTGAAAAAACACTGTAATGGGGCACTAAATGGTAGTTAAAAAGGATGATAAAGACTGTGGAGCTTTGTGTAGCTACTCCGATTTTGGATCAGTGGACGTTCCTCTAGTTGTCGATGTAAGTAGTATAACACCGTCGCTGGTCAGACCTCTAGTGTCATTACCACTCGCACGAGAAACATCAGAAGTGATTCTTCTTATTATTCGTAAATGAATGGGTTTCTTTTTTTTTATCAAGGAGCTCGATTTAATATATTGTAGCTTAAGAAAGCGTACTTAACAATGAAAATATTTTCGTGCTTGCGCCTATAAAACCTATTAACCTACTTGCGTAAGAATTGTAATTTATGAATTCAGATGTTCTACTCCCAAACTATTATTAAATGTACAGAGACTGTAGCGAAGTAAATAGAGAAATAGAAACGAACATGAAAAGATATTAGAAAAACTAATTGCCAATTGACAACTGCAAAATGGGCCAAAATAAATGTCACTCTCGAGCGTGGAGTAATTGTTTTTTTTTCAGTCTTCCATGAACAATCTTAAACACATATAAGTAGACGGAAGCAAATATACTTTGGATACTTCGACTCCCGATTAATATTAATTTAATTAATTTAATAAATTTAAATTAATTTAAAGTAAATCATTCCTTAAAGTATGGGAATTTAAATAAATTATTGCTAATAAATGATGTGGTATGAATATAAATATAAAAATTAAATCTGGACTGTTTCTATGGTAGATAATATTTTTAACAACCTGTTTACTCCTACATGAAATATTATATAATTATTAACACTGAATTATTATAATACGATACTAAACATTTACATTACGTGCCTCAAATATTTATTAATATTTCAAAATTTGCTCAACTTTTGGTTACTAAATATGTCGTAGTAACTTGCAATTCATAAGCAATAACAAAACAATGCAATAAATTGGCAAAACAGATAGACTCGATTTGTTTCCTTAACCATAGCATGTATACATACAGAGTGTCTCAATTAACTCTGCCACCCTTAATAATTTTGTTATTCGTAAAGATACAAAAATACGCTTCAGGAGAATGTTGCTGTGTTTCAGATGACAGAGTTAATTTTAACACCGTCTACAGAGTGTATTACTCCCAAACTAATGAAACAACTTGACTCTATTTTTTCGTCTTATTTCAGCCCTCTGAATTGCCTCTTTCATTTTTGCCCACACGTAATCGAACACCCCGTATAACCGCGAGAAGAGCGTGTCACGTAATCGCCTTCCAGAAGTACAGAATGCAGCTCGATCGTTTTCTGGCAGAAGCGAAGCGTCTTTCCGTTTTTCCTGTGAGAAACGAGGGAATGCTACAGGCGCGTAACAGACGAGAGGGCCAGGGCGGACAAAAGAAGATTAGGGAGATGGGTGGCAGGTTAGATGTTCAGCCTTTACGTCGTCTAGCATGCAGGATTTAGTCGGCAATGTTACGAAAATCCTCTCTTCGATAAGCGCATTTTCGCAAGATCCACCAACGACTAAGACGTCGACGTAGCGTCGTAGAATTTCGTTAAACGACGCAATTCTAATTTGCTACGCTGTTAAAGGGAGGCCATTAGGTTCTTAAATGAGCTTTCTCCATGACACTCTGTTATATCTAATTTTAATCGATTGTTAGTAATCAGTATCAATTATAGGTAATGCTTAAACATCAGTGTATCTAATTTTAGTAAGCTTCAATCTTAATTAAGTCCAGTGCCACTTATTTGTTACCTAACTCTATATTCTATATTCTAGTGCATATATTAAATCATTAATGCAAAATCTTAATGTCTAATTTTAATCAATTAACAGTGAACTTGTCGAAAAGCTACTTCCTCACCGATTTTTATTATTTTTGAATACGTTGTAAAATTTGACATCCTGAACAAGTTCAAGAACGATGACCACCATAAGTGGCGGTCAGCCTTTGTTTCCGAGATATTCGCAAAAAACTGCTGCTACTAATATATTTGTTTTGCCTATACGTGCAAGCCCGCGGCAGCGTATGCGTCAGCAAGGTGCGACCGTTTATCTACTGCTTCTATACATGTATATGTGTATAGGAACAAGTTGTTCAGGGGATGCAGAGTTTTAGAACATATTTAAAAATCATTAAAATCGGAGAGGCAGTACTTTTTCGGCAGATTGACCCAATTAACAATTATTGTCCTTAAAAAATACTGGGCACTAATAATTGTTGGTAATATTTCAATATTAGCGATTTAGTAATTTTTAATCTTGACTAAAGTCAGTGCCGCTTGTTCAACACCTAACCCCTGTCACAACAATCTCAAAAATTACCCAAGTTCCCACGAAAGTTTAATAATCTCTCAAACTCGTCGAGGACCGTCAAGGATTCGATGAACTTCCGCCACGCTTCCCCATTTTACCCAAGTCGCAGCTCCTTAGACAAAATTTCCCCCATTAACAGGGAATACCACATCGAGTCCAAAGCACAGCGAAATGATAACAAGACGATAATAAAAATATTGATACCGGAGCGTGCCAATGGAATTAGCCGAAGCATCGTGGAAATTAAACGAAGTTGCGACCCACTGATAGAAATTAGAAACGGTGGCGCGAAACTGGAAGATCGCGAGCGTTGGAACACAGAGTGGATTACGAAGCCGGTCCCTATTATTACATTTCGTATGATGCGATCGCTGGGATACGAAACTCTGGCAATCAGTGTCACTTCTTGCCGAGACAAGAAGAGGTTGCTGCTGATCAGAATAGGATTCCACGGTACGCCGGAAGGATTGTCGATTTGAAATTTGGTTACAGGCTTCGTTACCCTCATTTCGCACCCCTTTAGGCTGTCGGCGTCCTTCACCCTCGCAGCAGCTTAGAAAGTCCCGTGAAAGGAGTTTCTCAACTTATTTTCACGATCCGTTTGTGCCAGACACCCCCGACATCTATACCTACGTTACTTTCCGTCTCATTTTCCTTTGCATTTTCAACCAACTATCGATCGCCTTAGTTACTCGCTTTTTAATTACTACCGCAGGGCAGATGGACAATCGTAAGGATATTAAATGGATATTGAATTGAAATGATCGCTGTTTAGCTAAATTGTTAATTTAGCACTACATTTATGGAACCTGTCACGTTTACTGATTGCAAAGGAGGATGGTAGGAGATGGCCACTTTTTAAACGGTTCATGGTTTCTTACTCAGTAGAACTTAGCAAAATAATTCTTCACACAATAACACTTGCGTCAATAAAACTTAAGACACAACATGTACTTAACACTTACGATTAGATTTAATGCAGTATATCTTAAAAATCTCCGAAAAGAAAGATTATTTGAAATGTCCAGCACAAATATCTAGCCTCAATCCATTCACACGCCCCATACCGTATAAATGGCTTGTTGCGCATTTTTCTCTGCCTCAAATAAGGCTTAAAACAAAAGAAGTTAACGTTGAATTGATACCAAACTGTCGTACGAAGAAAACAACACAACGTAACACCACTTCTTTACGTTTAATACGTTATACTCCGTATCCGACGATCTAGTATTCGAACGATCTACTATCCGCATGCTCCACTAT
Source organism: Holcopasites calliopsidis (assembly GCA_023838395.1). Lineage (NCBI taxonomy): Eukaryota > Metazoa > Arthropoda > Insecta > Hymenoptera > Apidae > Holcopasites > Holcopasites calliopsidis. The sequence goes on from JALHAQ010000063.1 coordinate 330,911, forward strand.
CGAAACGCTCTGTTATCCGAACACTATGTGTACATTTTCCTGCTTGCGACATCTATAATCCAACCAATGGACCAAGGGGTGATTGAGTGTTTCAAGCGACATTACAGACAAAGTTTGCTTCGGAAATTTCTTTTTTTGCACTGGGCAGGAAAACGAGGATGTTATAAACTTGCATATGAAGTTAAAGTTAAAAGATTGTTCCTATATGGTAGGATCGGCATGGTCATTCATTGCAAATATCACACTGAAATTAATGAAGAGGGAATATTCTCGGCAGATACAACAGAAATTGTTTCTATTTTACACAGGACACCTGGATGCGAGGAATGCAATCTTGATGATTTAACAGAATGGTTTCGGTGTGATAAACACACAAGCTTCATTACCATGAATATTGCTAATAATGCTTTAAATTCCTATATTGAGCAAAAGGGATGCAATGAAAGTGGTTTTGAAGTGGTATTGATATATACCTCCACACTTTGAAACATTTATGGCATTAGAAAAAGAGCTTAGGTGATTCGAGAATCAAACAGAATGTAATTCAATACAACTTAATGTGTTAAAAAAGTTATGTGATTTGGCAACAAAAAATATATGGGACCCATAGCTGTAAAAAGTATTGCATTAATATTACACACATCTTATTTCCTCGTTATTACATTATTTTCTAGTGTTGTTATCATATAATTTTCTTCTGAATGCACGCTTAAAATCATGATAAAAATTAGTCTTCTTGTACAGTTATCTTTCCCTATTATTTCGGATACCGCAGGGGTTTTACTGTATATTTCTTCGAATAAATGAAAAGTTCTTTGTTATCGTAATTTATCGCCTTCTGGGAATGTAAACAAATATTTTTGCTCATTATCTTTTACGTACAACACAAACAGCAATTTTGTCCACAAAATAACGTTTGAAATTTTATATTTCAGTTTTTTGTTACAAGCTCACAATCATTTAAAGTTAACGAGTACCAATTTCTCGCTCGGTTCACTTCATACTACAACTGATTTTTTTACAACTTTCTCATCATATTACAGATAGAAAGTTGTGCTTTTATAATTCCCTGGAACACATACAATGACGACCCGTAAATAGTTTTGTTGCCTGAGGGACACAAAAATTGACCATTTTTTACCACCCTCCCATCATGCTTAAAGTTGCAGGAATTATAAATACCATTTTTTAATCATTTGTGTTAACTTTGATTCGTGCAGTGATATGTAACACATTTTAATTAGTCTCATCCCTGGACTCTTTTTAACTTTGAACATCTGTGCATGGTATATGTTCTTTTCCAAAAAGCCATAAATAGGTACACAACCAACATCCGTAAATGCAGCGTAAACCAATTAATATCCGGGAGCCAATTTTTGCATGTCTCTGCTCAGTCAGTTCTAATACAATAATGTAATTTATTTTTCTTTCATTATTTATTGTTTGATTTGTTTTCTTTTTCAATCGTCGATTCAAAATAACATCTGATGGACAAAACATTTCACAAATCGGTCAAAAAAACGCTACAAACACTCTTTTTATTCTGTGTTTAATGTTATCGGCCCGTTATTCTTATAAGAAAGTTGCAAGTCCAAAAGAGATCATAGTCAGCAAATTCTACTGTATTATATTCAGTACATTTAGAGATTCTTTAAAAATGTCTATTTCAGATGAACAGAGGTCCTCGCAAATGCACGAATACATGAGGAAACGTAAAGCGACATGTTTCGAAGCGGAAATCTACGCGTAAATGATCACGCGGCGGATACAATGTTTTAAGCGCATTTAGATTAGGTGCTTTTAATAATCGACCTTGCCTCGGCAAAAGCACAACTGGTTTCGATAAAAGTTTCCCGGGCACGGCAGTTAATTACGCGAACCGGCGCAAGTGGAGAATAAATTGCAGCAGTTGAGGAGCGTGGCGCGGCGTTCACCGGTGAACATTTCCATTTAATTAATATAATGGAGCCAGTGACAAGTAACAATTAGTCTTTTAATAAACTTCGGAAATTAAACGTTTCACGCGCACGAGGAGCGGAAACTTTTGATTTTTTTTTCCGTAGCTAGATACCTGGCGTGTTTCATTTACGGTTCATTAGTAACCACCGATTGCATATTTAACAATTCGGCCGATCGCTTTGTGCATACTATGAGCGAAAATCAACAAACTCTTTGTTGCTCTGTTTATCGATCATTTTTTGTCTTGCTTCAATCACCGATTTCAACTGGAATTAAATAATTCCACATACAATTAGGATATACATACGTATGCACGATGTTTTCCGAATTCATTTTTCATTAAAATTCATTAAAATTTGTGAGTTACAATTAGAAGAATGGAAAAAAGCTCATTTTGAAGTATGTATTTTACATCCACTCACGCAATTATACAACGTGCTTAATATAAAATGGCGCCAATAATACCGAGAACCGAAACTAATTACCAACTTTCCGTATCGGAAAGTTTGTCGGAAACTTGTTTTCGAAGTATTTCATTTAATGGTTGTTTATTTATGAACGTGAAGGGTAAACAAGTTACAGTACTTTGGACGTAAAGATCAATCATATTAAAAGTCTCCTTTTAATTTTCTACTATTTTATTCTTTATATTAAATACAGCGAAAGGAACTTCTGTTATCTTCATGAATATACAATGTTTTGTTAAATATACAAAATCTGTAACGAGGACAAATTAAATCGTTAAAATATAAGACACATTTGAATGTTTGTGAGTTAAGTGCACCGAACACGCACATTGCCCTATAGATTTTTTGAAACAGTTGAACATCTTACTTTAACCCTTTTTCTACGATGCTATTAAAATTGAAAGTGTTTTGGATGTGCAAAACACAGTACAACTTTGATATAACTATTGTCAATATAATAGTAATAATAGTACACTCATGCACGAAAAATTTATATAGTTTTCCTTAGCAAACGATTGATGAATGTTTGAAGGCTTAGATACACTGTCTGTGCAAAGAAATGCTTAAACAGTTATATATAAGAGTGTGCGTATGTATGTATGAGATGCGTGTGTGTGCATACGATACGTGAGGCGTTATCGAGCGTGATCGGCGCGCATGCAGTACATTTCAAAAACTATAGAAAGTGGAAAAACGGAGAGAACGACGCGAGCATTGCCTGTCTGCCTGCGAACGACGAATGTTTATAACAATTATTCATTATATTAAATATATTATTATTCTTACATAAGTGTGTTTTTCACCTGCCATCCTTACATATGTATATATAGACTGCGGATGTTTATGCAAATGCATATTTTCATCGAAAATAGGTAAGTAAAACAATGAAACCTGGACAGAAATATGTTTCGTAATTAGGGGTTACTAAAAACATATTTTTTATTTGGCACTTTTTGTATAATGCATATTTTTTGCATATTTATGTTTAAAAATACAGGGTGTTCTGCTACTGCATGTCAATATTTTAAGGGATGATTGCTGCGGCAATTCTGAACAACTTTTTCCTTTGCCAAAACGGCGGTTAAAGCTTCGTTTTTGAATGATTAACGAAAAACACTGACCAATCAGAGCGCGTGTAGAGCGCGCGCTTAGCCGAGAAGGCATTCAAGGCTGAAATTGAGCGTATCACGATCTTCTGTCGGCTGAGCGCGCGCTTTACACGCGCTCTGATTGGCCACCATTTTTCGTTAATCATTCAAAAACGAAACTTTAACCACCGTTTTGGCAAAGGAAAAAGCTGTTCAAAATTGCCTCAGCAATCGCTCCTTAAAATATTGACATGCAGTAGCAGAACACCCTGTATAAGCAATAATATACAGGGTGTCCCAGAACTCCCCATAGAGCCGAAAAGGGGTGATAGCTGAGGTGATTCTGAACACCTTTTTCCTTTGCGAAAATGTTGTTTGAGGCTTCGTTTTTAAATGGTTAACGAAAAACATTGACCAATCAGAGCGCGCGTAGAGCCCGCGCTCAGCCGCGGGAGTGTTGTGCTCGAGCTTGACGCTCGGCCGAGGCCGTGAATGTGAACAAGTCGCTCGGTCTAATAAGAGGCGTTTGCCAAAAGTTATATCGAATAAGGTATAAACAAATTAAGAACAATATTAAATTATTCGTTATTCCTCAAGAAGGAATAAACTAATTAGTCGTTATTCGTGTAGAATCAATGAATCGATTGACTAATAAACCTATCAATTGCAGCCCGCGTTAAATTAAAAAAGATTGACAGAAGATTCAAATTAGACTCACCCATGCATCCATAAATGAACCTGCTTCGACGAAAATGGGTCACTGTGTCATCCTACCGATCGTGACCATTGCAAGTAGGTATCCCGCAGTGCAGGACAGCTGATGTTACGGCCAGGTCAGCGAACTCACTTTATTTGACAAAACTTATTGCCTGCACGGCAACGATCACTGGGTTATTCTACCGATCCTGGCCATTCGAAGAACAAACACGTGGTGCACAACAGCCGATGTCTCGGTTGGAACAGTGAAATAACTTCGTTTCACAAAATTTCTATCATTGCACGAGCACTGTCATTTTACACTTCAAGATTTGAATTTATGAAATCAGTTGTTCCCATTTATGAATAATTGCCACTTATTATCTTTGAAGCGTCTCAACTTGGCTTTTTCTACTGCCAAATACGCTTTTGCACATTCTACAATTTCATCGTCGTGTTCCTGATCGGGTAATCACTCGCGAGCTTCGCGTTTTATAACTTAACTTTTATTTCGTTGAAAGTAAAAACAGCAATTACAGCGTCGGAGAGATCTTTACTGCTCGATGTTCGGACTGGTTCTGTCTTAAGAAATTGTGATGCGGTTTGCCACGGTGGATGAGGGCTAGTTCGAAGAATGTTATAAGGGAGAGTTACGGGTTGTCGCGGGGAGCACGCTTTATGGTGCAAAGGCCCTTGAGGCCCACGTGCTGGCCAGCAGAGTTTTCGGTTTCCAGAAAACACGGTCATGGTGAATTTAGTGAAAACATTTTCCAGTCCCCGGAAAAGGTATAGCATTACAAAGAATGTAATAAAAGATGTAGCATCTCGGAGAATGTAACAGTGTCTTGAACGCTTCGCAGTGCCTTCCCGGCGACTGGAAAATGTCTCCATTAAATTTGCCACGGCCGTGTTTCCTGGGAACCGAAAAACTCTGCTAGCCAGCACGTGGGCCTCAAGGGCCTTTCACCCTAAAGCGCGCCCCCCGTAAGGACCCGTAACTCTCCCTTATAACGTTTTTCCAGCTAGCCCTCGTCCACCGTTGTAAACCGCGTCATAGTTTCTCAAGACAGAATCAGTCTGAACACCATACAGTAAAGATCTCTCTGACACTGTAATTGCTGTTTTTACTTTCAACGAAATAAAAGTTAAGTTCTAAAACGCGAAGCTCGCGAGTGATTACCAGCTCGGGAACACGACGATGAAATTTCAGAACGTGAAAAAGCGTATTTGGCAGTAGAAAGGGCCAAGTCGAGACCCTTCAAAGTTAATAACAATCAGCCCCCTTTGGAGCCAGCAATTATTTATAAGTGGGAACAACTGATTTCATAAATTCAAATCATGAAGTGTAAAGTGCTAGTGATCGTGCAATGTTGGAAATTTTGTGAAACGAAGTTCTTTCACTGTTCCAACCGAGACATCGGCTGTTGTGCACCACGTGTTTGTTCTTCGAATGGCCAGGATCGGTAGAATAACCCAGTGATCGTTGCCGTGCAGGTAACAAGTTTTGTCAAATAAAGTGAGTTCGCTAACCTGGCCGTAACATCAGCTGTCCTGCACTGCGGGATACCTACTTGCAATGGTCAGGATCGGTAGGATGACACAGTGACCCATTTTCGTCGAAGCAGGTTCATTTATGGATGCATGGGTGAGTCTAATTTGAATCTTCTGTCAATCTTTTTTAATTTAACGCGGGCTGCAATTGATAGGTTTATTAGTCAATCGATTCATTGATTCTACACGAATAACGACTAATTAGTTTATTCCTTCTTGAGGAATAACGAATAATTTGATATTGTTCTTAATTTGTTTATATCTTATTCGATATAACTTTTGGCAAACGCCTCTTATTAGACCGAGCGACTTGTTCACATTCACGGCCTCGGCCGAGCGTCAAGCTCGAACACAACACTCCCGCGGCTGAGCGCGGGCTCTATGCGCGCTCTGATTGGTCAATGTTTTTCGTTAACCATTTAAAAACGAAGCCTCAAACAACATTTTCGCAAAGGAAAAAGGTGTTCAGAATCACCTCAGCTATCACCCCTCTTCGGCTCTATGGGGAGTTCTGGGACACCCTGTATTTCCGTGTACATCTACAGGGTTATTCGCCCGCCTGGAGATTTGAAAGAAGTGCCGCCGCCTAAACGTCTGGAACTCTTATCCCATGCGATCCCATGGAAAAATTTCGTGCGACATATTTTGTCCTTTTCTGTTCCTCGCTATCACTTGACATAGTGACTCTGTCGATCGCCAGTTGTTTAGGTTACTGCAGAGCGGACGACTAAGTGTTCTTTCCAAGTGAAAGCGAGAGACAGAAAAGGACACAATACGACGCCCGTAATTTTTACATGGGACTGCATGGGATAAGAGTTTCCAGACGTTTAGGCGGCGGCACTTCTTTCAAGTCTCCTAGCGGGCGAATCACCCTGTATACATATATCATGCTCATCTGAACCATCTAACTCGTTAAATAAATTGAATCTATTAGTCAGTGTTAATAGTTAATAATAATAGTTAATTAATTGAATAAACCTACATACATTTTCTTTTTCACGTTAATGGGTATTCCTAAGTTTTAAAGAAAAGGATGCTGCTGCCATTAAGACCGCACAACAAACGTTTCAAAAAACAAACAAACAAACTGCTATAAATTTCAAAAATTGGAAACCATAGGTTTAGCATTAGATCATTCAACAGGAATAAATATGCAATGTATAGTTCAATTAGAAAAGATACTTGGCGATTACGTAGAGGCAAATAAAAGGAAAATAAGTGCCACGTTACAAAAAGATACAGGATTTATGGAACTAAGAAAAACTTCATGTATTTCTGAATTTATAGAGGAACCGATGCATGTGGCACATCACTGCGTGAGTAAATTTAAATATGCACTAATAGCATCGTGTGATGTGGGGCGGTCGTTTTCGGCGTACAAATTAATTTTTACCGAAAAACGCCGCCAACTAGCCCTATCAAATTAAAAGAAAATGCTTGTAATTTACTGTAATTCTGAGTATAATAGATCAGAATAACTGTAAAATGTTTGTTCATACTTAATATTGTGCATATTTGCATATTTATCGTGCATAATCATCCGCAGTCTAGTTGCATATTTTATCATTATCGAGAGGACTGTATTTCAGTAGTTTGAAAAAAATCTCGTTTCCCCTCTTTTTTCAACCTTTCCATCATCTTTTTCTGCCGTGCGCCGAGTAAAAGTTCATACAAACCCTTATCTTCTTTTCATGGAGACTTCCTCACTGTCCTTTAAACGAAGATGCATACTGTATCACTATGTGCATCCAAACACACATGAATTTGTTCGTAAATGCCCAGTAAATAATGCACTGCAAATATCGTCGAAAGAGCGAGCAGACTTATTTACAAAGCGTTGTGCAAACGACGAACATCGACACGATGTAGGTACGCATGTATGCATGCTGGAAATCGAGTGACCAGCAAATACTTCCGGCCAGCAGCGGACCGTGAGCATTTTTAATTTTACGGAATAATCCAACTATAGCGTTACCTGGATACGGTTTCGATGGCACGGCCACTCGAGCTTCGTTACGTAATATCATTCGATTGCTTCAAATATTGGCTCGCTTAATAGATGGAGGAGAACAGGATCGCGGATATTGATCGACGTTGTTAATGAAACGCTTGAATTGCTCGGTACAACCACACGTTCGTTTTAGTTTCTTTCTTTATTTGATTTGTCGCTGGCTATTTTATGGGTACTTCATGGTGGTAGATACTTATGTCAAAAACCAGAGTATAAGATCGACTGTGCAGACAACGCTTCTTTTTTATGATCTGAGACTGGGGTCCTAGAACCTCATTACCACGCCGGTGTCACCGTCAACGTTACCGAGCCAGTAGGGAATGGTAGAAAACAGAACTAAGGCATCAGTAGTGACGGAAACTGTAACTAAATATGTATATGAAAAGGCATTTCGTAGACGAGGCTTACCTTCATAGCTGTATCATGTCCATAGTTATGAAGTTATTCAGAGAAAAGTTCATGTTTCGCTAGGCGCTATCATATCAGCTGATCATATGATATAATGTACGTGTAATACATATATGTACATATGTATGTATGCACAGATGTATCAGTACTGACGTCTATAAAACATATAATAAGGAATGAAAGTAGATAAAAATAGACGTTTGTGCAAGGCTTGCTTGCACGTTTATAATTTGCTATTTCAATAAAGCCTCTAGGTTAATGAATATTTCACGTTTTATATGTATGTAAGTATATTTGTACACTATGTACGCTGTATATGGTTGACATAATTATATGGCGCCTCATTTCATGAAATCTTCAAAACTTTCGCATTAAATAACTTTAAACTGTTCGAGAGAGATAGCTAGAATCCTACATATTTTGTTGGCACAAAAGCTTCAATAGATACGTATGCCAAGTTAAAGAAGAATCGATGTTTATGATTGCTGTTCCTATGCTATGTAACGTGGACTGTCCCATGCATAGTTGCGCCTTTCTCGCCAATTGCGAGTCTCCCGATAGGAATTTGTTTTCTGATTCCTTCATTATTGACATGGGTCGTAAATAATGTAATTCCTACGACCGCCACTCTAGAGCCTAGAGGACGCTCGAAAACCTGCGATTATTCTTAGGATCGGTATTTCAGAACAGGTGACACGCATTTCCGTAAGACGCACAGCCCATCCTGTACTGTGGTCTGTGCTTATGTATGAGGGATTTCACGTCAAATCGATCATTTTTGGCAGTACGTCTTCCGATTTTAATGAAACTATCTTCTTGTAGCCTATGTGAAATAATAAAGAGCTTATCCTTATGTCATACTTTCGCTAACTTCAAAGTTATTAACAAGCTATAATGTGTTGAGCATCACGAAAATGCGGATTTTTAGCTAAATAAGAGTGTATAAACGGATTTTTATCTCTGAAACTATTACACAGAGAAAATCTTTTTTCTCTTTCGAATCGGAAAAGATGGAGCTTGTTAACTATATTTTCGATTTTGTTGTAGGTATCCTTTTTCACTATGAGAGTAATAAATAAATTTCTGTGCTGTAAAAACGAATTAGTTTTCATACTTTTAAAAATCTGGGAAAAATATATGTTATTCGTTGAAGATTGCTGAGCATGCTGAAGAAATTGTTTTTATACTCATTTGGCAATTGTAATCAGGGTGGAGCATCAAAAACTCTCGAGCGTCGACCCGCTGCATGGATGAACTATTCATATGTTAAAAAAAACTTGCACGTAATATACGCAATGGGAAGCTTTATGAACAGTTTTGGATGAGTAGCCATGAAATTGTTTGCATAGCGTGTTCCGAAGACAATAATTTAAGAGCTTAATGTATTACATTCAATTAAAAAATATTGCACAGCAACTGGCACAATACGATTGTATTGGACAGCACTCAAAAATAATCTAATTGCACTGAATAATTCTATTTCTACTTGACCAATATTTAATTTTATCGAGGAATTCATCGGGCTACGTAAACCAATAAAATTGTAATGAAACATAATAAAATAAAATTTAGTACTATTCCAAGTTTGTGTGATAAGTATATTTTATTACGACCGCGAAATTGAATGCACTTGATTATTATTGTATAATAAAAGCAAACACCATCTCAACTTTATTGCCTTATCTAGAAAACTCCTCGGAGAAGAAAAACCTTTCTTGACTTCAATCGCCGATAAGGAATTTTGCTCTTAAGCGTTAAAGTACCGTCTAATCCGATTAATCCGCAAGAATAAACAGCACCACCCCATTTTTATTCATTTGTTGTGAGTACGAAAGATATCTTCTGGCTCGAATCTATGACAAATAATATTATATTTGGGTGATGCAGTAGCGTCATGGATAAATCTTATGGATCAATTTCTCTGTTACAGAACATGTGTCCGTGCCATATGCCAAATAATGTACTTTTAGGAGATCGAACCAATGCAACGATGCTCCCTTAATATTCGACTGGCGTTTGTAACGCGAACAAATTACGTAGCTTTGTAAAATTATCGTGATTTATAAAATATTAGTTATAATGAAACATTTGTACGATTATTATAATTGTAATAATTAGTACAATCTACGAGTACTGGTTGTTGATGACTTAAAAAGTAAATGAGGCTGCCATGTTGATTATAAATTATATTTTGCAAAGACCTTAAGCGGGGAATATTTACTTCCTTCACTCTAAATAATATAAAATGTGAATGCGAATATGAAATGTGATCTCGAACGTCGTCGAGCGGACAACGAAAAATGCGAGAGAATTATGGCCAGATACAATGCGTCGTTACTTAGTAAATTAATGACCGAGCTTCCCCAGCGAATCGACTGCATTTTTGTGATAAGCAGCCGTATCTCTGCGGCCCGACATTCGCGGCGGACAATTTTACAGTGCTTTCAATGGGCTCAATGGTGCATGGCCGAACCATCCCCACTCGGTACGTTGTATCCCTGTACGCGGGAATCAACCGTGTGGCACATGCACTCTTTGTAAATTGCTCCCACGCAACGATTCGCGATAAATCGCCGACACACATTTGTAATATCCGGCGCGAGCGACAACATCGATTTATCGTGTTATCTTCCGACTTCCAATACTCACGAGTCTCCTGTTCTGAAATTTAATGCGTGGCGCATTATCGGGAATCAGATTGACGAACCGGCATATGTAGACGTCATTTTCAACGGGCTTTTACGAAGATCGCGTTTGTTATTAGGGGAAAGTTTGCAATTTGGCTCTATGATGTGATTTACATTTCATAAACGTGCTTACTGTGCTTTCCTGGTCCACGTTTAAAAAGCGGTTAAGGTTGACGTTATATCAATGAACTAAAGACTTTTATGCTTTTATAGGAAATCTAAAGCTGCAAAATTGCACAAAATGCGTTTAATATGAATAAATACATACATATACAAAATATCCAAATTATACCGCTTTCTATATTTCCTGATAGGTGAAATGGATTCCTACCGGCGTTCTGCTTTTTCTACTATATTACAAAAAATACGAATTTCCATAGAAATCCGCAGTCTATTTATCAATTACAAGCATTATCGACTTTGAAAATGGTTTAATTATATTTTCTACTGTATTAATACAATCTTAGATACTTTATATTACTGTTACATTTTTTATAAAGTTCATTAAGATTCATTTTGAGGATAAATTAAATATTTTGCAAGACACCGAGGAGTTTCCCAAATCGTACTACCATACGGTTTTCTAAATGGAATGCAAAAAAAATATCTCAAAGTTGTCCTAAATAACGTATCATGAATAAGTCCATCTTCTAATGTAATTGTATCAGTAAACAAAGAGGATTGGCTCTGTGTTTTATTCCTGAGTTTTAGATTGTAAGTTAGGAATGTGAAATACGAGCATACGAAGCTTGCGGGCAAGTATTAAAAAATGATAGTTTATTACTGTCACAAATGTAATATTTCGTAAATATATTATTTTCTTAAGAATTGCGCATTATTATTTTTAAAAATTGTAATTTTTAAACACTTTCAAAATATATAATATACAGGGTGTTCGGCTACATGTGGGCAAAAATCAAAGAAGCAATTATGTAATAGAATAATATTTCTATGGGCTAAAATAATACGAAAAAGCAGGATCAATTTTTTTTCGTTTGAGATTTCGTTCTCGAGAAAATTGAGTTTGAAAATTCATTGGGTGCAAGTGTACTATCGAAGCTGGTACAACCGAAAATTGTGGTAAAACCTGAAAGAAGATGATTATTCATGTCAAAATGCGTCGAAAACAAAGAATAAAACTTTTTCATACCACGCTTCGTTTTCAAGAAAATTGAATTTCAAAATTCGTTAAGTGTACGTGGACTCAAGTAGCCGCAATCTGCTAAAACTGGCTCCATTCAAACCCAATTTTCTTGAAAGTGAAGCGTCGTATGAAAAGATTTCTTTATTGATTTTCAACTTATTTTGGCGTGAGAATCGCCCCCTTTCCGGTTTTACCATAACATCCGACTGTACCAGGATGCATCTCCTTAATTACGCGTACACTCAACGGATTTTCTCGAATTTTTCAGTTCTCTTGAAAACTGAAACTAGAAAAAAATATCATTCTTTGATTTCTACGCATTTTGACATGTAGAATTACCCGGTTTTATTATTATTATTTATTATTATTTGCTCATATTAATTTGTTCACGCACTGCACCTACTCAAAGCTTAAGTGTTCGGAATTTTATTACTTATTGCTTGAAATATTAAGGTGCTCGTTATTATTTATCTTTCAACATTAGGTACAATTACCCTAAGTATCACGAAAATACACAATTACGCAGAAAATACGAACCCGTTTACAAGTACCACGTAAAAACGCCCGAAAGCCCATTATTATCGATCGTTATGTAACTCCCTCATTACTTTGATAAAAGGGATATGCCAGCAGGCGCGAAATTTCGACAGCGGCCACGTGAACAGCGTTATTAATTGGCCGGCGTCAAATATTATGTTTCGCCTGTTACGTGCTTCCTGAGGGAAGCGTTTGAACGTCCGCAGCTATCATTTACGGGCTTCCCATGCGACACCCTTATTAAAATCCTACGCTTGGTCTGAAAATGATAGTATCAATGTATTAAAAACAAAACGTTTCCGATATATGTCCCGTTGATTTCGAGCTTTTTTCATTTTTGGACATTTTTATGCACACGATCGCGATATGTCATCAGGCTTGTGCTTTTTCCAACGTTTACGCGTATGTGATCTGCCTTTGACTGTCAAAATCAAGTAATTAAAAGGAGAACAAACTTCATCATTTTCAGAAGATGCCAAAAATGGCCATTTTTTATCATTCTGTCTTTTACTCATTTTCTTTTTTTAACATGGACAACAAGAGATGACGTTGTCATTCACGTACCGATGTTTGACACTTTTATTCACAGTGGCTCATGTTGGAGTGACTATTCTATGTATATTTACTTGAACAGGCACAATTTTGTTGGGTATCAGGTTGGTGCACATGAAATTGCAATTTCGAATGAGGAAATTTAAATGAGTAAACAAATGAATTTATGAGTTCTACAGCAGTTAGATTTATAATGATGTTATGCTAATTAAGTTATTAAGCTATTATGATAATGAAGAAAAAGGTGGTTTAAAAAAGTGACAGCACCTTCTGCGACGAATAAATAAATTGAAATTAATTTAAAAATTCAGTATATCGATTCCTTGTCTAAATATAATACTTCAAACTAAACATCCATCACCTTACCAAACCAAATACATACAGGGGCCCGCTACAGGATGCAAACATTTTAAGGGGTGATTCTATGGGCTAAAATAATACGAAAAAATGTATCCTTCTTTTTCGACTTATTCCAGCCTACTGAATCACCCCTTAAAATATCTGCAACCTGTAGTAAGGCACCCTGTGTGTATCATGAAAATCATACATTCTATGTAAATTTATGATACAATAAATAACCAGTAGCTGTATTTACATACATTGAACAAACTTCATTTCTCGTGTTCCAGTTGAAATTCATCATCCACCAGCCATATCAGCAATTTATCGTAATCGACGGCGCAGAGTCCCATATCCCCAGCTGTTCATCGCTTTTAATCTAGCAGCGAGGCACGAGATTCTAGGATGAAGATGTTTCGGGATATTACTTGGACGAGACGATTCGATGCCATCTGATGCCAAGGAAAACTATCGCGATATCCTCCCCACTCGAGTACCGTAATATCGTCGACATCGTTGGCGAACCGATTTCCACGATGTATCTCGATGGAAACGAACAGAGAAGTTCGATTCGGAAGCAATAGAAGTTTCGTGAATGCTGACGAGGAACGTGGAAACTGTAATAGAGCGTAGAGAATGGAATGACAGAGGGATAAGGGGAAGAAAAAGTGTAAAGGAAAATGTGTGGAAGGCGAGGAAGATATAGTTACGCTCTTAAAAGAAATCCGAGGAATTCGTGCTAACGACAATGCAATTTGTCGGGGCAATCTTACAGAGATAGCGCATTCTCGCTGGCTTGTTTTTTATGAATTGCTCTTGTTTAACGATGGCGCGAGCAGCGTTTACGTTGGCGAGGTTCAGGTTTCTCCGTATAAGATTTTTTTATACAAGGTGTCCCAGTAACTCATAGAAGAGTCGAATATGGAAAATTCCTGAGTTAATACTGAACAACCTTTTCTTTTGGCGAAATGTCGTCTGACGCTCTGCTTTTGAATTATTAACGAAAAACACTAGCCACGCAGAGCGCATGTAGAGTCCGTGCTCAGGGACGTTATTCACGAATAACGAATAATTCGACATTATTCTTTATTGCGTTGATTCGGTATTCAATACAACTGTTGCTCCATGCTATACCGACGCGTTTGGATGGGGGCACCGGTCGAGCGTCGCCATCCAGCGCGACGCGACATTCCGTCCCTGAGCGCGGATTCTATGTATACGTGTCCTGGGTGGCCAGTTGTATTTCGTTAATAATTCAAAAACAGAGCCTCAAATGTCATTTTGCCAAAGGAAAAAGTCGCTCAGTATCGCCTTAGGAATCTCCCATATCCAGCTGTTCTGAGCTACGGGACACCCCATATATTATAATGTAGTAATGCGTAACAATGGGTGATTTAATTGTGTTGTGCCTCAAAAGATATGTCTCGGAACGGGAGCATTTTTCGTACAACGACCCAATACGCGGCTGACTTCGTTCCTGACCCCGAGCAACCGCGATTATGCAGAGCAGTGCTAAGAACTAAAACAAGCGGGAGAGCATTGAGAGAGATCCAACATCGGGGAATTACCGACTACGCAAGTTTAAAAAATACCCCGAAAACATTATTCACGGACCGTCGGTCCGTCACACGCGTTATAGCATGAGACGCACCTGAGGCCCTTCGAGTGTTTGGGTTCTTGCGGGGGCCCAAACGCGCGGCGAGGAAAAGTAGGCGTGGCCCCTGAAAATTGGCCGAAAAGTGCAGTTACTTCCCAAGCTTAGCGTAACGGATCGATAGCTTCACCTTAATTTTACTGTACCTACTTACTTATTTTATACCAATTGAAAACATAACGTTACCTCCTTTAATTTGTTAAATATAACTCCTATACTATTAGATAATACTAATATTAATGAAAAGTAAAGAATACTTTATATACAATTTATTTTTTAATAATATAGTGGTTACTTCAGCTCAATATTTAACGAGATACAAAAGATTTAAAAACATATATATTCCCACTTGCATTATTTACTTTTCCAAGTATCAGTAGCTCAATGTAGTGTTAAAGATTAAAAACGTCTCTAGAGAATTAGGGACAATGTGCTAAAGGGATCGTCTGCGTACGTTTTCTGCTACGTGAAAGCATTAATAGAGGTTAATTTGCACAAAAGAAAAATTGACCGCGATTCGAGCCGATGTAGCGTGTAACAGTTTCACAAGAGAATTTTGTACCTGTCAAAGCCATTCCCTGAAGCAGTCTGTCAGCTTTGGGTTTTATCGATCGCCGCGACAGGACATTATTCCCTTCTGAATCTGAGCGTGTATCTATGTGCAGCAAATACGACATTTTGTAAGCCTATTTGAAAGCCCCCACTTGAAAAGCTGGGAGCTTCTGAATTTTTCTGCTAGCAAATTACTCATACTTAAGTGCACCGGTTATTGTTATTTTATTTGGATAATGTAACTGCAAATAGTATCAGTTAAAATTTGTCTATTCAGTATATAATTTCAGTTATATTTTACTGATGTTAACTAAATACACCCAAGAATTAACACTTTCGGGATGGAAAACACGAGTTTCCGTCTTTTGTTCTTATTTTCTGGTATTTTACGGGAAACGAGGCTACGTATGCGCGGCAGCATGTGGTCCAAAGAGTGTTAAAATATCACGTTGTACTCTTTCTCAAATTTCGTAGAAGAGAGAAATGCATATTAGAAATATGCAAAATAAGTAAAGGCCGTTAATAATTTCAAACTAATTTTGTGTGGCATAACGTTTACGTAACGCAACATTAAGTTTGTAGATGTCTCATCAGCGCATTTCTTCCAGAGATGAACGAGAAAACCAAAGGGACAACATAATATCAAAGATGTTGTGAGAGCAACTGATGAAAGCATGTGAATTATAAATAAAAAAATACATCGCAGGGACTGGAAATGGATTTTTCTAGAACATCGCAGAATGAATTCTTAAAAGTGGTCAATTCTCAGAAGTACGTAACACGAAAACGAGTCTACACTTTGTCACGGACCCCAGGGATCTACAGCCACGCAACGCAATAAACTGTGATTCTACCTCGGGGCTTCAACATGGCAGTATGGAACGGAGCACTTTTTTAGCTTGATGGCCTACGGAATATTCCTGAACTTTTAAACTTTGCAAGAGGGATTAGTCAAAAGCTTTGAACAGTTATAAAATTGTATGCAACTTGTATGGTCCTATAAATCGTCCAGGCAATATACAAAACTGGTCAGCAACTGTTTAATGACCGACGTGCCAAAAATCTCCTCCACCAGCTTAAGTCATGAATAGATTAAGTTCCAGACCCTCACCGACTTTCATTTTACAAACCACAAAACTACAAAACAAATCATAAACCACCCTTACGTCAGAATCGCTGACAACTCATTCCCACCACTACACTCCTTCACGTTTCCCTCCAACGTTTTCCTCCCACCTATTTTTGTCCTCTTTCCGAATTTTCTAGCACTCAGTTAACTGAATTTCGCCGATAGTTCTAGCGACTGCTTCAGATAACCAAATTTAGTCGATATAAAAGTCAGTTGACTAAAAATAGTAGTGGGCTACTATCGACTTAGTCAATAGTTTTCAATCCCTAGTGCCTATTACAACTTACTTGAAGTTGTAATTTTGTTGGAAATGCGGTGTAAAATAGAGCGTATTGTAACCGGGAGAGGGCGATGCGAAAGTTCAGCAATCGGGCGAAATAACGCTCAATCATGCACTTCCGTTTTGTACACGAAATAAAAAAGTGAATAAAGAACCTCACATAATTTTAATAAATTTGTACTTGCACTTACACTTTTACCATGTGTACTTACTGTCCTCTTGGCAGGAAATAGAAAAAGTTAGTTATACATAACAATTAACACAACATTTTTCCAACATAAATGGAGTAATAAAATAATTAACAATATTTCGACAGCAATTAACAAAACTCAAGTATTTTAATTAGACTACTTTAATTGGAAATGTTAGTACTAGTACGAATTTAAGTGATAACTTATAACATCGACAGTGTATGCAGACTGATGCATTTTATTTTAATTATAAGAATATTTATTTCAGAATTTCATTTATATGAAATCTATCTGTTTTGTATAAATGTATGTATTTCAAAAGGGCATGGTTATTTGAATTAAGAGGTACGTTTATTTACATAAATATAATACTGCACAATGGGATCAGCTTACAATTATTAATATTCTGATGAAATAACTATTACTTTGGACCCAAACGTCATTAATCATAGCAGCTGTTAACTTGACTCAGCTTTTTAATAATAGGTTCTCTTTTTATCCCAACTTTCCTATTAATTCAATTGCAAGTAAATAATAATAAGTTTTTCTTTAATGAAACAGTGACTGTTCACTTTACAAGGCACTACATTTACGATACCCTTCTAATATTACTTTATATTAAGATTCCTTTTGTATTATTAAAGACAATTACATACTTCCCACTCTCCTTACAGTTAGGCGTGTATATCTTCAATAAAAGTGGACCGATACGAATTATACATATACATAATGTATTATGTATTATAACACGTCGTATAATTCTGGAACAGGGTGTGTAATCAAAGGTAGGTAATCTCAAAAAGTGTACGCTCTTTAAGCGGTCCATAGACAATGAGACTTGTCTCGAGACGCGTCCGCAGACATGTCCGAAGGACAGATCCAACGGACCTACACTGGTCCCTGGAGACCTATCTCCTCCATACTTATGTGACTCAATTGTCTCAACCCTGTTCATGCCATGAAAAAGGAAAGAAGCGCAAGCTGCACGGTATCGGGAGAACGAATATATACTCATGGCAGGAACAGTGCGAACCGTGCCGAAAATGCTATTTTGCTGGGGTAAAAGCTGGCAGCCATTTTGCTACGACGAAGGCCTAGGATTGGTTTGAGATATCAGGGTGAAGACTGATGATATAAACAGGACTGTCTCGCTGATCTCCACCGAAGCTGGTCCCGAGACAAGAACTTGCCTACGACACTTGTGTATAAACAGAAGTCAAAAGGAAAAGTACAAATCAGAAGGGAATCGTGCCTTTCAGAAATATCGTATTATATTAGGTTGGCAACTAAGTGATTGTGAATTTTAAATAAGAATGCATATTAAAAATGTTTGCTTAAAAATATAACTTTATTCAATTAGATACTGTCCGTTTTTGTCGATGACCTTTTGCCATCGTTCAGGCAGTGTCATAATTCCACGTTCATAAAATTTCTAATCTTTGCTATCAAAAAAATGAATTAAATGTGATTTGACATCATTAGCGTCATTAAAAATTTTCCCATTTAAGGAGTTCTGCATAGAACGAAATAATTGGTAGTGTGAAGGCGTAAGATCAGGGCTATATGGCGGATGTGACAACACATCCAAACCGAAATCCAATAATTTTTGGTGGGTGACCAAAGATGTGTGGGGCTTTGCATTATTATGGTAGAAAACAACACCCTTACGATTGGCCACTGCTGGCCGCTTTGCTTGAAATGCATCGCTCAGTTTGGCGAGTTGTTGACCGTACACGTTTGAATTGATCGTTTGGTTGTTTGGTAAAAGTTCAAAGTACACACTTCCTTTATAAACCCACCAGACTGACAGCATAATCCTCTTTTGGCGAATCTCTGCCTTTAATGTCGTCTGGGCTGGTTCATTTTGCATCACCCACGATCTCTTCCGATTAACGTTGTTATAAGCTATCCACTTTTCGTCGCCAGTAATTAGTCTTTTCAGAAATGGAGCAATTTCGTTGCGTTTCAGATGCGAATCGTAGATGTTAATGCGTTGTACCAAATGCATTTCCTTAAGTTGGTGAGAGATCCATCGATCGAGTTTCTTGACATAGCCGAGCTTTTCTAATTTTTTTTCAATGCATGTATACGATACATTGAGCTTCTCTGCAATATCGCGTGTTGTGCTATGACGATCTGAATCGATAATGGCCTTGATATGAATCTCATCGACTACAACTGGACAGCCAAGTCGTTGAGCATTTTTCAATGAAAAATTACCAGAACGAAATCTGGGATACCAATTCTGACACTGCCTCTCTTTCAAGGCTTCATTTCCATATACGGCACATAACTTCTTGTGTGTTTGCGATGCGTTCTTGCCTTTTCGGAAATAATACAATAAAATATGTCTAAAGTGCACGTCTTGTTCTTCCATTTTTTAACTGGCATGAAAACAAAACTAAAGAACTAATCGATATAATTTTTTTTTGCTAAATCAAAGGTAGAAGTCCCAACAATAAACAAAGAATATAGGTTAGGTACTTTGAACACGTTAACGAAACAAAAGAAAATGTAAAATCGATCTGCCGACAAAATCCGCAATCACTTAGTTGTCAACCTTATAGAATATTTCTATGTTCTTGATTATTACTTATTTCTAACAATTCCACTGACTGCAGTTGCCTAATACAATGGAATAATGACACGTCCTGTGCAGAGTCAAGCACCTAGATTGCACATGATCCCCAAGGAACATAATTTGTGCGATCATTAAATACCTCTCGGGCCCAGATCTCGAAATATCGCTCCTGCTAATAAATTTCTTTTCCGACGAAGGATGAACGGTCCCTACCATCAGTCTATTCGTTCTCCCACTACTAGTAGAGTTTGCTCTTCTTTCCTTTTTTATCGCAAGAACAGCAGAAAGACGACAGAGTCAAATAGGTACGGAGGGGATAGGCCACCAGGGGCCAGCATAAGACTTTTGGGACTGGTCTTCGGACGTCCGCGGGCGCATCTATAGAAAACTATAATGTCTATGTATAATCTATAGACACAGCCACATTTTCTAGTTTCTGACATTTGGCTATGGCCCGGACGGGGCACGGGCAGCCTCTTGAAAAGGTCGCCTTCAAGAGGTTACAAAGGGTATTTTCTGTACACAAAGAATACTATTCTTTTAGTTTTTGCTTAATCTTTGTGAAATTAATTTTAATGAACTTCTGACATTTTTGCAATTAAAATAACACCAAATCCGACAGAAATCGCATAGTTTTTTGTTATGTTATAATAATACGTCGCGCTCCGAAAACCCAGACACAGCACGGTGATGCATAAATGGACTCTTAAAAGAAGCTGCTAACAGGAATACGTTCACAGACGTCAAACATCTAATTGATTCGTTTGTTCCAACTAGGTAGCAGTTAAATTACAACAGTTACGTCTTAAGGAATTTCTCTAGTCCAATCGAAATAGTTCGAAATCTCAACTATGATATACAATATGCTCCGTTGCACGTTGAGCGGTTTGCAATTTGCCTTCGTGGTTAATAAAACCGAACAAGTCTGTTTGCCTTGGAACGAACACACGTAGTTCGTGCGTCGATAGCGGGAAAAGCGTTTTATATTCTCATAGAGGAGCGTTTGCAAACGCGAGCCATGTTTGCCTCATCTGTAGAACCGTGGCGGATATAGCTGTGTTCATTATTTGCGAAGAGGATTGCATTTACGAGGAACATCGGTAAATTGTTCGTTCGGAGGGATGGAAAAAGATTAAATAGCACGCTGTATTGGCAAGCGCGGACCTGGCGATATTGGAAAGGAACGGAATGAATGGCATGTTTCGTTTCACTATTTGAGACATTATTTCTTGCTCTTCTACCATTAGTTTACTATGTATAGAAATAGGAATGTGAGAGACGCCGACTGTATTTAGACATCTCGTGTGTCGTCAATCTTTTTAATATGCTAAAAGAAATGTTAATATCTGTTTCACTTAGCTTAAATAAATTTAAATAGGTTTATTAAATTAGCTTAAATAAGTTTATTTTGTAAATAAACTTTAATTTTCAGGCTTTACCTTGAAGAAATATTTCAAACGTTATAATACTTATTGTTAGCCTCAGCTGTACAAAGTGAAAATAAACTTCATCACTTAACATTAACTGTCTTCTTTTATCTCTAAAATATGTAATGTTATTTTTAATTATGTAATACTATTCTGTTTTTAAAACATAATTGAGCCGCTCTTTTATCAAATCCATTAATTCCATAAAACAATTATAAACATAAAAGGTTAAGCATCAACCAAGTGCCTTGGCACTGAACTTTTTAAATATTCGAAAAGTGGAGTAATTCACTCTGGCCTGCGAACTGAACGCCTCAGTTAGTGTAAAACAGAAAGCAGCTTGGTAATTATGCAGAACAACCTCCCATAAAACAATGATACACTGGTCATCCCTTAATCGTAGAATAATATTAGTCACGATGATAGGTCCGCCATAAAGATTACATCCTCTCTGTTAGGTCACGTACCCAAACATCTATCGTTACACGACTTGGGCCTCACGGCCCGCCATGCCATAATTCGCGACCCTTAACTTTCTCCTAAATTTTACTAAAACTTTCCAACGGTTTCTTCCCTAGCAAATCATCTAAGTCCCGCCAATACCAACCTCTACTTCTAATCACTCCTACCCTCGGAATAATCAATCAGAATCCCTCCACCCTCTTCAGGTTTAAGAAATAACCGATAGTACTAATCCTAATCTACCCCGCTAGCTCGTGAGCAGAATCTTAAAAACTGAGAGCTGGAGAATCACTTTAAGTCAGACGGTAGCACTCTGTTCGGATACGCTTGTCATCTGTTCCGCTGTTAATTCGGAAAAGTTCAACGTTGTATCCGGGAGCTGTTTAAAAAATACACTCTGCTATTTCAATCGGTGTTATTCCTTCCTCCTGGGATCCATTCATCGATGACCTTGAAGTCTGTTGTCAAGCTGATCATTCTGAACAACTTCTTCCTATACATATAATAGGTTAAGTTTTAAAGATATTCAGAAAAATACGTTTACCACCATCTATTTTGATTTTCTCTGGTTAAGTTAGTGATCTAACCAGTATTTGTCTTGACCCAACCAAATACCGGTTAGGCTAGGTTACTAACCTAACAAGGGAAAGGTAGGAAAAAGTCACCCAGAATGATGATCTTAACAACATATTTCAAGGTCATTGAAATCTTAGGTGGCTGTAATTGTGCATATCTATCATAAGTTCATTTAACCACTTTCACAATGAAACATCCAAAAATGAATGATAATCCCTAAAGCAGCCCTCTTCCTTCCTTTCCAATTAAACAACTCATCCACGTCAATGTTACACAGTTACCCTAATGGTCAAGGGTCTCTAAACGAACACCGAAAATTCCATACACGTGTCGTTTCATCAGAAGTTTCCCTCGCGCTTTATCGCACAAAGGGCCGCTTTGCATATGCATTAATTCGCGGAGAGCTCGCGTAGCAAATTGTACAAAGAAACTTGGAAAACTGGTTAACACGTACCCTGTGTCCCTCCATGCTCTATCCACTGGCAGTGGCAACAAAGGCTAATGACCAGTCTCTCACTGAGAACTGAGGTCCAGCGTGTTCATCAGCTTTAAGAGGAATCGATAGAAGATACATCGTCGAAGCGATTACCTCCGACGTTCGACCTCCATTCATTTGGACAATTCCCTTGACGCCCCTGCACTGCTCTTTATCGGGGGCTAGCCACTTGAGTAAAATTCGAGACGCAGGCAGGCAGGCAGGCAGACAGTAATGAAAAGAGCAGCGACCCCCTTTTAACACGCTCGTTTTATCCCCAATTCAACCTGCCTGAACGCAGCGCCATCACCCATGACTGCCTTCGTCTCGCAGGCCCACCATCGCCATGAATACCAGGCGGGTTTGGTATTATTTTTCACTGGACAGAAACGGGGAGCCTTAAATAAGTGGCAGGGAGCTTGTATCTAGATTTGAACTGCGATCGATAGACTGCTAGCTGTTATCTTCTTGGACAGTTCCTTATATGTAGTTCGGACTTTACACATGAGGTGCTTGAGAAAAGAAAGGGACACACTTGTAGGATCTATTGCAATCGCTGAACTGGAGAGACGATGTTTAATAAATTTAGAACAAAATGTTGAATGTACATGGAAGAGCATTTTATTATTTTTGCTTGGGAATTATGTTCTTTGTTTTGCCTCCAAGATGTGTAATTATGCTTCTTGGTAATATCTTCAAAACTTCCTTAGATATATTTAAGTACTTTTCTTTAATTAATTGTAGGTTTGAAATTGTAAGTAGAATTATTATGTTTCTCTTATTAGATGGCGAGACAGATAACTTTATTTTTTCTCATCAATTTCGCGACAAATGTATGGGCACGTAAAATAAATGAGAGACTTCTAAATAAATCAATTATTACGTCCACAGCATTGGCAATTCGGATAACAAATTAACTCAACCTCCCTGGTTAACGGGTTAAGACAAAAAAAGGGAATGAATGCTAAATGGTGCAGAGCTAAGTTCAATGAACCGCAATTATTTACACGGACAATCGAAGAGCAAAAGGCATGATTTGACCTGAAAGAAACCTTCAAAGCAACGTTATGCACACCCTTTTATTGAGGGTTCTCCTCGTATCGCCGCAGGCATTCGCAAAAGGCACACGCGGTGAAGGGTATGCTCGGTGAAAAGTAATTTAGATACTCGTAAGGTGGGTATTCAACTGGAAGATCGCTCGGTGGTTGCATGCAAGTGGAAGCAGTCAGAAACGTTTAGGGGTAACGTGGCTGGTTCGTTTCGCAGACTCTACTTAATACGTTCTTTGTTGTGGGATCAAAAGGTCGGGGTTATAGGCCCTTCGTGGTAACTTTTTGGGATGAGGCATCTTCTTCCTTATGGTTTCTGCTTTTAGCAACTGCGGTGGACACTTGTAAAGAGCGAAAACTTTTACCGGATCGTGGACGGAATACGAACAATGACTAAACGCAGTTGCATTTTATGTATTCTATTTCGAACTTCAGATATACTTGGGTGTATTTTTCAAAAAAATTGAGATAACACACATGCATGCATAAGTGAACCTTTGTAAGTAAATTAAGGGGCAAAATGTAAAAGCCGTAATATTTTGTTTAGAATTCAGTAGGTTTTATATGTAGCTATTTAATGTGAGCAAATAGAAATTAATACTGCAAAATAGCTTTAAATTGGCAAATTATTTACGAATTATAATGTTTTGTTGTACCTGTACATACTAATTTTATAGTAGTTGGTAGCTCTTGACCCCAAACTGCAAGGTAAGCAACAAATATTATTTTTCTGGAAGCATTTTATATTCTAAACTCATGTAAATCACCTTATATACACGAAACACGCAAGTAAAAATATTTTTTATTTTGCAGAGCAGCATTGAAACGATGAAGCTCTGATTGGAGCGACGAATATCCAGTTTAATAGATATATGTATTATGAATGTATTAAGAAATATGTGTTTAGAAAAAAAAGTGATTCTGCGTGCATCTGAGTCTGTGATCTTATGCAATTTTCATTTAAGTTAAAATCGTTTTACTTAATTTTCATCAAATCGACACAAGAAATGGAGAAGCAGTTAAAATAATAGGTGTAGTGGTGGTAAAACGGAGGATAGGTACGTCGAAACGTAAAGAAATAACCTGTGTCAGCAGTGTCTGAGAACTGCGGGTGATGAACTGCTGCGTTTTAATAATCTGCGAGAAACGATCGCTGAATCGACCGTGGAAGCAAGGAAAACGAGAAAATCATACATCGTGCCCGCTGCTATCTAAGAAGGTATTAGAATAGTTTGCTTCGACGCTCGTTTAACACTATCGTTACTAGCAATAAGAATGGCTATAGTCCCTTATAGTTACATCTTCAAAAAACCGTTATTTCAAAAATGAATTTCGTATCTGAAGTTTGATATAATTCTAGTAATCTGTATTAATTTAAAGAGATGGGTCACGGTGTCTACAGCCATTTGAACAATTTCATGTAATTGTGAGTGATATGCGCAGACGGCAAACTATGTAACATATGAAACTTCAGAGTCGAGTGAAATAGTATTTGAATAGTTTAAGAAATGGTTTCAGTAGATTTCAAGCTTCTCATCCCAAGTCAGCAGCTCACTATATTTCGTCTGCATACTCGTATTTGCTGATTAAATGTAAATACCTTTAACTTGGTTCAGAGTTCTGTTTGAATGTTAAAATTAATTTGATTTCAAAATATACGTGTAGCTTTAGTCAAGATTGAAATAGCGACTCTGGGTATACAAGGAAACCCTGCGACATTTATTTTATTGTCATCCTTTGTGTCCTAAATTTTTATTACAATCAACTGAACATGAATCCTTTTTGCA
This sequence comes from Holcopasites calliopsidis, assembly GCA_023838395.1. Classification (NCBI taxonomy): domain Eukaryota; kingdom Metazoa; phylum Arthropoda; class Insecta; order Hymenoptera; family Apidae; genus Holcopasites; species Holcopasites calliopsidis. The sequence goes on from JALHAQ010000063.1 coordinate 356,513, forward strand.
CTTTTATAACGTTCGCGTAAAATGTAGTATTTTTAAGTGTACAAATGATACTGTATCAAAATAAAAATTGTAGATTCTTTCTTATAAGTTTTTTGTTTATAATGCTGTAGCTGTCGTAAAGAATGTAAATACTATTTTGTAGAAATTCAGATAATGTCTATAGCAAAGCCGAAGTAAATGTTGCATACATTTCTGTAGTTACACAATTTTTGTAGAAAGTTAATAATCTTTTAATTGTGGAAATTCGGGTTTTGGAAGTGTAATTACGAAAAAAGAATGGAAAAGCACTTAACTCTTCTGTTTAATTATTATGTATCGTTAGCCTCTATATAAAATTGCTTTCGGAAAATAAGTACTCCATCTGAAATTATTAGTCCATCACAAGCATCTTATTACACACAGTCCAAAGCAGTCTTTCAAGAGAAATTAAAGAAGATACTTTATTGCGCATCGCTCATAAACCTAGCTTAGTAGGTGTGTACATACTAACAAGTACAAGTGCACTCTAAACTTTACAGGTCTGATCACATTCATGCCACTAACTTAGTCATTTTATCCCGAAATTTCACGAAATCATGTTAAGTTTAAAATTGCACCGTTCTTTTATTGTAAATTAAATATCAGGGGAAAGAGCGGAGTGTTTTATTTTATGCTATACATGGAAACATTAAATTGTTCAAATTTTTCACTATTGCAGAAATTTCATTCTTATTTATTGTTATATCTGCATTCTTAAAACTGAATCAATTAAATGCAAAGGTAATCAATTATATTGATTCCTTCATGTTGGAGTTTTACTCGATATCCGAAAAAACTCAAGAGACCATTCAAAAATCGCTCGCTGATCACTTTCGATTCTCATTATGAGCTCACTCGTAAAACATTTTTGAGTTAATTTTCATAATTTACAGACATCTGAGCATCACATTGTTTACGTATTTCAATATTATGTATGTATAATACATATGTATACAGGCGTTTGTTGTTTCTAATTTAACGAATAAGGCATGGATTTCTCCAAAAAGTTATCTAATTAACATCGCTTCTTCATAGCAAGAAGTTTCATAATACTACTCTATAATAAGCTACGAACATCAATCAATTCTGTTTTTGCTTGTTAATCTATTCGCATGTGCAAAGTTTTCGGAGAAATGTCTGAATACAAAGCAATCAGCCGTTTCATCACCGTTCCATATTACTTCTTATACCGTTTGATATCAGATAATTACATTACTCGACATGACATTAATTATCTGAAGCGGAAAGGCTTGTGGGATTGCGGATATCGAAAATACTTCGATGTCAAACCGGAAATCCATTGCGATAAAACGCGAGACGCGTGTTTGGAAAATGTAAATTTTACGTGATTGCTCTGATTAGTTTAATTAATCCGCGGCATCGGTCAGGGGCGCGAATCGGATTTCGCTCCCATGTGTATCCTCTGTGCACATGCGATATATTGGTTACTGGAAACAACCGATGCTTCAAACCGCATTGCTAAAATTTACAAGAATATTTCGATTCAACGGTGCACAGTTTTAAAGAACTTCAACGATTTCCTCTTTACATTTGATGATACGGTTTGAAGTGTTCGCATTTTGCTCAAAAATGTATTTTTATAATTTTTCATTATATAAAATTTTAAAAAATGCATAATATTTGTGGTTAAAGCTATTAGCTTTGTAGCCATTATTTTTTATACAATATACAATATACAATATACATGTAAATATATTGCAAAAACAGTTTACTTATTACAGAATCAGCTCATTTATTATTGATCCTGCTTTGGAGTCGAGAAAATTGCATTGAGAAAGTAGGGTATCATGCATACCTCACACCCCTTAAAAGACGCCCCTCAAGTTCGGTGCCGCGAAACGCTATAACCATCTTGCGGCGAAACATTGGAACTAAGCGTCAACATTAGTGTTTCCAATAAACACAATTTTCTGGGCTTCTAGGCAGCATTTTTTTAAATAAATAAGCCCCTGTTTTTATAACTGAGACCCTTAGTTTTAATTTGAATTCTCACTTCTTAAAAAATTCTGCCTAGATGTCGAAACAATTGGTATGTTTGGAACGCTAATGTCGACAATCAGTTCCACTGTTTCACAGCTAGATGTCTATAGTGTTCCATGGCACCTACAGAGGGACCAGGGACAGTGCGACCAAACGGCCCATGCGATATTATTGGTTACGCCATATTTAGGATTATTTCCGTAAACAGAGTAGTGTCCTCTAACACAGGGGGTAGGGACCCACTAGCGATCCAGAAGTCTAGAATGAAGTCACCTGAGACGGCACAGGGGTAAGCGGATACGCAGCGCTCCCCACGTCTAACGTCAGAAGCTCGAGCTTGATAGGTTACGTACACTTTCTTTGTCGAGCGTCCATTAGTTCGAATTCGGCTCTAACGGACTGTGACTGATCAGACGCGCATACTTTAGGGGATACTTCGTTCTGGACGCGAATAGTACACGCACGCCACTACATAGAATAATATTTCACGCTTTTGAAAGACGCGCGAGATTATTCGAAACATGGCTGCTTCCGGCTATTTGACCACACTGTCCCTGGGCCCTCTATACGGACACCTAACTCCAAGTGGTGTCTTAATGGTGTCTATTGAAATAATCCTTCCACCTGAACGTTTAAATTTCCCAAACTTTCTCATGACATTTTATTAAGTTGAACTGCAAGTTCAAGGCAGGAGGGGTTCCAAGTGATATCAAATGATCACAGTATACACCTCCACGATGCCATGTTTTGCACAAAATTCTGAAGCGTATCCAGAATTCGAGTGCCTGCATTAAAAAGGAAAGAACGTTCATTATTATCGTTATGGCGACCTATAATCCGGTCGAGAACAGGAGTCTGCAAACCGGAGAACTGTGGAACGAGCTTTACGAGATCGTATAAACGACTCGAGAGAGCAAAGTCGATATACGGCACATCGAATTCACGGTGGCTCTTCGTCATCTCGCTGGTTATTATCCGATAAGCCTCGATAAGTTTCAGGATCGATTTTCGAACGTCAGCCTGGCCGACAAGGCTGCGTGGCAAAGAGTCTTTCTCTCTTTCGCTCTGTCCTGATCTTTTTCAACGCCGGTCTGCTGTAGCCTCGCGATATCCGCCTTGTCGATTCAATCACGATCAACAACTTCATCCCTGGCGAACACCCGACCGCGTTTCCGGTTGATTTGAATTCCATCATCATCTACCTCGAACCTTGAAGATAAAACAGGAGAACAAGACTACTTATCGTTAACCATCTGTGCGTTTTTGATCGACGTTTGTTTATTATACATTATACACGAGCCAAGTTCGGACGCGATGAGCGAATTTGCTTCATGAAGTTTCCCCCGTAGAAGAATCGACTGCTTTTACTCTGTCGACACACGTCTCTCGTCAAGATCCAATCGATGAAACTTTTCAACTGGGCCGCGGGCTTAAATGCGAACGTCGAAGGAAACTGGGCGCATCTATTTGGATATGAAAGGATTACTCGTTTGAAAGAAACTTCGCCATCGAGGAACAAAGGTCATTACTGGATGAGATCAAAGAAAGCGAGATTCAATGTGATTCATCTAGCGTGTACCCCGTTTCTTTAGCTTCAACGTCCGTTTCCGATTTTCTTCTTGAAGTTCTTCTGTGCTAGAAGGAGATGCAATTAAGAGTGAACCGAGAAATAAGTGCTAAATCAGACACACCGACAAATGAATCGTGAATAAATAGTTTTCATGTTGATTTTGCTAATCTTATCGAATAATAACAGCAATTTAAGTAGTTCTTAGGTAAACTACAAAATTCAAGATTAGTTTCGAAGTTTTAGCAAAGTTAATATCGAGTAAAAGAAAACCTTGTGTAAAATCTAAAATCGATTAACCACAAACTTGTCGAGAAATCGTTAATAAAAGTTGATACATTTTAACATGGCGACATGTAATGGAGTTGAAACAGAGCGTTATAGTTTTACTTTTTATTCTGAAACAGGAAAACTATATTCAAGAACCGTACCAAAATTGGCACTAAACTATATCTAAATGTGATGAAATAAATTGATTAATATCTGTAAAACTGACCACGAAGCTTTTTTCATAAATGTTAATGAAAAAAAAATAGGTTTGCGTTTAAATTTTTCGGAAGTCACGTAGAGCAGCCGATGTGGCAACGTCACATGATAGATGTATATGTATGTATATGCTTAGATATTTGAAAAGCGAGCGACAGTTCATTGAGATACACAAATCATTCTTTAATTTATTTTATTTCTGACGTCGATGCTACCAGGTCTACTGCTACAATTACCTAGACTAATCAATTTAACATTTCACTTTCGAACATTAACTTTTTGAAATACACACAGGGCGTTTCGCTACCTCCTGCAAATATTTTAAGGAATGATTACTGAAGCGATTCTGAATAACTTTTTCGTTCGCCAAAATGTTGATTAAGACTTCGTTTTTGAATTATTAGCGAAAAACACTGACCAATCAGGGCGCTGGTAGAGAACGCGCTCAGCGGTTGAACGTATCACGATCTTCTCTCAGCTGAGTGCGCGCTCTACCAGCGGCCTGATTGGTCAGTGTTTTTCGTTAATAATTAAAAAACGAAGCCTTAATCAACATTTTGGCGAAGGAAAAAGTTGGTCAGATTTGACTTAGCAACCGCTCCGTGAGATATTTACGTGATATATCGAAACACCCTGTGTACTTGATGTTCAAAATTATTATCATTATTTCCATATTACAATACCACCTTCATACTCATCATAAAGAATACTTTATTATTATTGCCTAGCAGTTACGCAACATAATTAGTGTAATATATAGAATAAAAATTCTAGATTACTTGTTTACTGGATGATACCCATTTCATTGTCAAATTGCGAAAGTGGTCCAAAAAATAGAAGAAAAAACCCTCTTGAATGAAAAATTCATTATTCGGGTTTTTGAGACGTAGAAACGGTGTCCTACGTAGTGCTACTACAATTTAAGCAACCAAATTTTAAACCGTAGTTAACAATAAAATTGCTTCTTTTGGCATACATATCTTTGCCCCTAAAACACTTAAGATTCGTCTTACTAAAATACTGTTTTTGAAAATAAGAAATTAAAAAAGTTACACTTAGTTTCGGTTATTACGTCCGACTTATCCGATCTACCCTACACGCGGGCGTGTCCCGTTAAGATTTTGAGAAAATTTGCAACGAATAGGACGCGGCGAACGTCGAGGCATCGAAAAATGCACAGCCCGCGGCACTTGGATAACGATATCTACTTCTACCGTTATCGAGCGTATCTCTCGAGGTTACGCGTCAACGATGAATGAACCCCAGGACTCGTGCGTTCGCGAACTCCGCCTTCATCGAGAGTATTCAATTCCTCTCCGCAGCACGCTTCAAGAGAGACGAATGTAATCCTTCTGCTCGTAACCCAGCGTCAGCCTGACTTCCCTATCCTTTCCCCGGGCTTCTTTCTTCAACGAGATACGGCAGCGTTGTGTCAGCCAATAAACATTTCGAGACAAATTGCTTCAGCTATTTGACATCTCCTGTCGATTCGGTGAAACGATCTAATAACAATCAGGCGGAGGAATGCGCGGCATGTAGAGCCACCCTATTCAACGCCCATCTGCGACGCCACGGATCGTCGATGGATGGAAACTTAGCAGATATTGGGAAATCCACGGTGAGTCCGCATTTGAAGAAATAGTCGAGGAGAAGGAAGCGGGAGGCAAAATTTTCCGTTTAACGATTCAGCGATTCCTGGGCTGGCCATTCCGATCGCGTGAAAAATGCGAGGAAGGAGTCCTGGTTAGTGCTACCGATCTTTCGATCGATGGAGGGACACTGGCTCGCGACGGCTGAATTCCAGATGGCCAAACCCCATTGGATTCGGTACATACTCGCGTATCTATGTACATGCACCCTCCGCCAGACCTCGATAACCCCCTTTCGACATAATAGCGTTGTTGGTGGTTCTGAGTTAGAGGGAGCGCAGCATATTTGAAATACCAATTTGTCCAACTAAGATGAATAAAAAATGACGACAGAGGATTGGAACAAATAAAGCAGTACAATATTATAGGGAAACTAATAAACTTTTATATTTCAAACTCTCAGTAGTAGTGAAGAACAGAGAGTATCTAAAATGTTGGTATAATTGAAAAATGACGTAAAGTAATCTTGTTACTAATTTACTTTAACTTCATAAAATTAAAAAACTAAGTGGTTGAAGAAATTATTTTCTTTTATGATCTATTCAGGCACAAAAATCGTAGCGGTAGTCACAAGCGTAACATTCGGATTCGTAATCAACACATTCACAGTGTACCCTTATTCCACACATGAAACACTGCACCTACTCTTCTCGTCTTTGCTTTTGCTGTAATTCACATTGCAGATGAGGCGGACAACATCCTTTTCAGTAGGAAAGATATTCCAAATCACATTCAGCTTAGGTCTTCCGAATTACCAGAACGACATTAAAACCAAAAATTTCATGTCACATATTTTATTCACGAAATGTTCGCAGAATTCACACGGAACCATAGAATTAATATACAAATGAGTAGATTAAATGAGTTACTCCAACGTTTTTGCATATTTTAATCGTAATTGCAACGATTGAATGCCTGCTGAAAAACTTTTGCAAATCGACGTTTCTTTACGCAACAGATTCAGTCGAAAATGTGAAAACTACGGTTAGTTCACAAATATCATTAGTTAATAGGTTAGTCGGTTCTACTATTTGCGGCGTAATGAATTAAATAATGTTAATAATTTTTTAGATACTTCGGTATTCCAAATATACTACATTTCCACTGTGTACTCCAAATACTCCTTCAAGATCGATCGCAGGAGATTCTTGTTCTTGCGTCGCGTAGATGTCGTACGCCTGCTAGAGTGTGCAAACAGTTGATACAAGAGATTGCAAAGCGTGAGATTAGTAAGAGCTCCATGAGAATTCCTATTCTATTAACGCTTGTCGATATTTTGAAGTATCATAGGAGTGCGCAGTAGCTTAGACAGGGTCATGGTAGAGAGCGAGTCGGTTTACGGTCTGGAAAAGCCAAATTGCTCGGAATAGAACGTTCCTACCGCTGCTCTAATGGAACTGAAAATGTTGGCTAAAATTGAATTTCAGGTTTTGCGTAATTTCGCATTTAAGAAGGGAAGTTAGTCGCGCAAACTCGAGCACGTTTATTTATTTTAATTTTAATTTAGAGTCGCATCAACAGCAGCGGTTATTAGCGACTATTATTGGCCCGATTTAACTGATTATGGTGAGGACTTGGTGGGAAACTTGTAGAGGATAGTTAATGGGATCATGGATAGTGGTGTCACAGTCTTCACAGATCGTTGAAAATTTCGATGGTCTTGCAGAATACTAGCAACGTGTCCTGGTACGAGGGTGAGGTAATCGTCCCGATTAGGTTGTCCGTAATTTTCATGTTTCTTCTAACTTGATCATACTTCCTGCATTCGAGGATGATGTGGTTGATAGTTAAGGGTGTACTGCATGTTTCACATAGCCTGGGATGACTGTTATTAAGGAGATATGAGTGTGTTAATTTGGTGTGCCCGGTTCTTATTCGGGTTATCGCCACTTGCTGTTTTCTGTTGAATTTCATATTTGTTGTCAAGTCGTAGAAATTGTCGACTGCTTTATGGAGTGGGCTAGCATTGAAATTTCTCCATGTGCGGTTCCAAACCTGTTTCCACAATGATTTAATGTGTTGGGTGATGTCGACGGAGGTGATGAGTAAGGGTTGTTCTTCAATATGCAGGGTGGATGCAATTTTTGCTTCTAGATCAGCCATAACATTCCCGTAGATATCCATGTGGGAGGGGATCCATGCCACAGTTATTGTTTTGCCAGCTTTGACCAATTTGTTGTAGATTTCTTGGTTTGCTACACACATTCCCATGGATTGTTTCATATTTTGGGTTTTTATAATGGCGGACAGTGAGTCCGAGAAGATGATGAATTTGGATTCTGGGGAGCTGTCAATGAAGTTGAGCGCCAAGTAGAGGGCATATATTTCAGCTGTAAGAATGTTATTAAACGCGTGCAGACTGCGTATACTTTGGAGCACGTTGTTGTACACCGTAATTTAAATCTGAGGAATGAAGACATTTATTTAGTGCAAAGAGTTTCTAGGCCTTTGTAGACGAAACCTTTTTTGTTGAAAATATGCGTAGATGGAGGAATTAAATATCATAGCCTACTCTAAAGGAAAGGTAAGAGCATTTTAACTGACATTAATTCGATATCAACTGAAAATAAATATGACGTTATCTATTAAAATAGAAATGTTATATAAAATCTTCTTTACAAAAACATATCCAGTTTTCACGGGAGAAGTACAATAATTATCCTTGCACAGTGCTCGCATGAAATTCACAAAGTTGCATAAATTTCCATTGCTATTACTCATTTGTTAACCGAACAAATTATTTACGCTTAACCGAGCCACCAAGGGAATAAGCGTATCGAATATTCTTACGTTTGCTTCAATATGTATACAGGGTGTTCGGCTACATGTGGGCAAAAATGAAAGGGATGGTTCTAAGGGTTAAAATAAGACGAAAAAATACCATAAATTTGTTTCGTTCGAGGCTTTGTTTTTGAAAAGACTAAATTTGACGATTGCAGGTGCAATCAAGAAGTTACAACCTGGTAGAACCTGAAATTTTGGTAAAACCTGAAAGAGGGTGATTCTTCATGTCAAAATGTGTCAGAAATAAAGAATAATATTTTTTCATGCCACGCTCCGTTTTCAAAAAAATTGAAAAATTCGAGAAAATTCTTCGGGTGCGCTCATAATTAAGAAGCTACAACCTGGTACAATCGGAAGTTTTGGTCAAACCGGAAAGAGGGTTCTTCATGTAAAAATGCGTCGAAAACAAAAAAATATAATTTTTCCATACCACGCTTCATTCTCAAGAAAATTGAATTTGAAGTAAGTCAGTTTTAGCGGATTGCGGCTACTTGAATACACGTATACTTAACGAATATTCAACTTGAATTTTGTTGAAAATGAAGCATGATATGAAAAAATTGTATTGTTCGATTTCGACACATTTTGACATCGAGAATCACCCTCTTTCAGATTTTATCACAACCTCCGATTCTGCACCGGGTTGTAGCTTCTTTAGTATGGGAGACCGGGGCTAAGAGTTCCGCGGGTACGTTATTCCGATAGATACACTTAACAAATTAAAAGGGGTAACATTATGTTTTCAACTGGCGTAAAGTAAGTAGGTGTAATCAAGTTAACAATGAATTAGGTAATAATGATGAGCATAGCTACACTATTTTCTTGTTGATGTTTGTTTCCTCAAAATCAAAACTTTTAGCCTCGATCTTCCCTACACGTGCACTCGACTAATTTTCCAAGTCAATTTTCTCGAAAACGAAACCGCTCCCGAAAAAAATTGTACTCTATTTTGCCATCTTATCTTGGCCCCTAGAATCACCCCTTTCGTTTTTGCCCACATGTAGTCGAACACCCTGTACGTATTTTCCACGATACTTCGATAGGGAGAACCATTTCATCGCCAGGCAGACAGAAATTCAAAGAAAATATCAGACAATCAAATAAATCAACATACTTAAAAAAAAATCATAATAAAAATAAAAATGAATATATTTTTCCATGAGGTAGAAGGAACTATCTCGAAAGAGATAAGGACTCCCAAAAAGAAAGGCGTCACCGTCCGAGAGTATACAGGCAAAACGCCGTGATTTCGATTTCGTTACGCAACGAAAAACGGCGTAAATTTGAATTTCAGACTTGCCAGATAGCGAAAATATTGAATTATTATTCCCAGTTGCGCGGCACCCGTCTACGAGACGCATTGGATCTACATACATTTTAAAAGGTAGTATTTCCTCACTCGTCTCACTAAAAAGTTTTAGCTAGTCACCCTTACCAGACACGCAGTATATGTATTTAAAGGCAGACAAATAGCACGGGCTATTTTTAGCATGGACGATACTTTCTTTGAACAATGTATATTAGACACATTTATTCGAATTATTAAACTGCGGATGTTCGTGCAAATGCATATTTTCATATAAGACAGGTAAAACGATGAAACCTGGACTTGCAATAATATATTGCATATGTTATTTGCTGGGTACATACATATGTACATCATGCTCAACCAAATCATCTACCTCGTTAAATTAATTTAATATATTAGTCACCACTTGTATCATAACGGGATAGTGTTGATAGTTGAAGGTATATAGTAAAATGAACTTAAACAGATTTGAATAAAGCTACATACAATTTATTTTTCATATTAATAGGTAGTTCTATGTTTTCAAGAAGAAGGTGCTGATTCCATTAAGACCGCGCAAGAGGTGCTCCAAGAAAACAAACTTTTAGAAAATTTAACGATTATGAAGGCTTATTTGAACAGCTTGCCAGGCATGATTCAGAAATTGGAAAGCACAGATTTACCATTTGATCATTCGACGGGAATATACATTGTATATGCAATGTATAGCTCAATTAGAAAACATCCCTGGGGATTGCGAAAAGAAATATAAAAGGAAAATAAATGCTATGTTACAACAAAATACAGGATTTATGAAACTAAGAAAAATTTCGCGTGTTTTAAGCGGTGACTTTGTAGAAGAGCCGATACATGGGCCACAAGCTTGCATGAGTAAATTTAAATATGCACCGATAACATCGTATGATGTGGGCGGTCGTTTTCGGCGTACAAATCAATTTTTACCGACAAACGCCACCAACTGGCGCCACCAAATTAAAACAAAATGCTTGTAATTTACTGCAATTCTGAGTATAATACATCAGAATAACTGTAAAATGTTCATTGATACTTAATATTACACTTAACACTTAATATAGTGTATACTTAATATCGTGCATATTTGTATATTTTTCGCCCATAACCATCGGCAGTCTAGTAATTATTATACCGTCTCTAGTCTTGTTTTGTTGAAAGCTTGTTTAGCTAGTCAGGTGAAGTAATCTGAAGAGGATGGTGTTCCCACTTCAATTCTGAAAGTTAATTCTATTGAATTTTTGTGGAACGAAATGGATAATCAAATTAAAAGCACCTACCGATGAAGAAAAGGAATGTACCTAAGGAAGTATGTTACAAAGATAATGTACATACTGAGTCTGCAATACCTAGGGAAATACTGCTAAAATTAATTAGACGAGTCCATTGAGCATGCCAAGCATTTATTAACCCTTTGAATACTGCGAGCGCATATACAGCACTAACGATATACAATCATATACGTATGAGGAGGACCGGTTTCCTTATATTACACATTTCCAAAAATTAGATGTAGTTTTCATAATTCTATTAGGTTCCCATTTTGTTACTTTTTACTATACACATACATTTCCTAGGTAGGATATTTCCTAGGTAGGTAAGGTACTTGCCTTTACCCCCGTAAAGACAGTACAGTAATGTTCCGCGTGAAGCGACTCGCTCGGGACTGGCTAGTCGCTTTTTACGGAACGGATCTACTATTTGACTCGACTTTGTTCTCGAACGAGACGAAAGCAAACATGGTCAACGAGCGAGAGGCTCGAGACAGCAGCAAATCATGAAAGGTTCCGTCGAAACGAAATGTTATGCTTTAGAAGATAGAATATGACATGCCATCTCATTTTAATACTAAGCGATTCCGCAGCACTTTCTACCAAAAAAACGTCACTGTTCACTCGACTGTACATATTTACGACCTCACGCCTCTTTCTCGTTCTCGGATCTCAGCGCGGTGACTTCAAACAAAGATAGGGTCCGTAACTGGAGTACTTTATAATACTTACCAAGAGAAGTAAAAGATGTCTAATCAACATGTTCTTCGTCTCAGGTAATTGTAAGAGTGAATTCGCGTTGGGGTCAATTTTCGACCAACTGCGCAGCTTCCACTACAACGGATGGTGTTGACAGATAATATAGCAGACAGCAAGACAGATAAAACAGAAGGACCCATGCGCGAAGCGAGTACACTCTTCCTAAAGGGTGTGAACTCAATCCTTTCATTGTAAAATCAATGTTTATATTTTACGTCAACTTTGCACTGAAATCGAAGCAAGACATATCGAAAACTTACAAAGATGAAAATTTGTACCACGATTGCGCCTATTATAATCCTCTGCTAACGACCTTCAAGTAACGCAGTCGTAACCAAATTTTTTTGTACACGGTCAATGTATCGCGAAGGAACTCGCTTACGATATCGAACGCTCATGAAATATAAAAATTGATTTTACAACGACAGCGTTGATTTCGGGACCTATTTTGATTAGACATTTTTTACTTCTCTTTGTGAGTACTATAAGCTCCTGAAATTGCAGACCCTTTAAAAACATATTTAATTCAATCTGGCTTAATAAGTATTTTATTTACCAATTAAGATATCCCATTTTTCAAACTTGCGAAAGCGTTCGGGTACTTTTGAGCGACAATCTAAACAATCTAAGCAATCGCTGTCAGTGTTCGTACACGTGAATCCATGCAAAGGTTCGGACGTAAATGGAATATCACGTTCATAGTCTGGACGGACGGGTATCCAGTGGTTGCAGCCGAGAGCCAGAGAGGATCTGAAGGAGGATCAAATACAGGCAGATACAAACGGGTCTAGGATCGGCTGGGAACAGGGACCAGACGTGGAATCGTAACAAAGAGGGGCACAGAAACGAGCGCGAGCTGCGCACGCGGGGAAGAAGAGAGGCGGGAAAGCGAGGAAGGGAACGCCGGGGCGCAAATTACTTGAGGTTTCCGGCAACTGGCGCTAATTGAATTCCCCCATGAATCGAACTGTGCATAGTGCAGCCGAGCGGAATATTGGCTCTTTTCAACGGGGCTTCAAATGGACGGTCGCAGAGACGCGGCCATCGGATTCCGCTTTACCCCAGGGCTAACCTGTCTCTGTGTGTTTCAGTCTCTAGGACCAACAGGCGCAGCCGCACGCTTGGACACGTTGGCTGAACGCGACCACCGTGGCGCGCGCCATCCACGACTCTTTATTTCCTGTTTCGTTTCTGCTTCTACGCGAATAGACTATGAGCGTGCATGGTGCGGACCGACGGGGCAGGAATAATTCGATGGATTTAGCTAAACAGTGACTTTTTTTTGGCAATATTTTGCACGAAGTCCTGTTGCTTTTATTGGTATCGGATGTTGAATCTAATCAGCGGAACGTGAATCGATACGGTGGGATTAAAACGATTAATGGTTCAATCGGTGTTATCTTATGATACTCTTTATTATTATAGGGATAATTATAATGCAAAATAACATATGGTAATTGAACCATAATCGTCCCAGGCCTCGGACAAGAAGCATATTTTGCCTGTACTCGCCTGTATCTCTATATTATTGTTACTATTATTCTTGTATATTACATATATCATTCTCCATTTCTTGTATTAAAAGGCCTTGGCTCACCAATAAATAAATGAATGGATAAATGTTACTCAGGATCCCCTCCTTTACAAAATGGGTATACAAAACTCAAAGAAATCGGTGTTGAGGCCCCCTTTTCTGCATAAACACCTGATATGCCTATGTATATTATTACAGTATGAATCTTTTTTCTTCCACTATCTTCAGATCACCCGCCAGTTGAAATTTACATCAAATATACATAATTTCAGCAGCCGGCCAGATTATGCGGACTCTCGTTGTGTGCAGCACTATCGCGAAGGTCAATAAAAAAAAGAAATGGAAGTTAGAAACCCGTGGCAGCGGCCGCGTCTGCAGCGTAGCAGATAAAGGGTCGCCACTGGATAATTGCCACTCCTTTAGCCAGGAGCGAGTGTAATCTTTGTTAAGGTTGGGAACATGCTGGACGACCGTGTTAACCCGTATCCAAAGACCACAAAGCTTATACTAGGTGAATCACCTAAGAGTCACCACCTGTATAATTTGTTAAGCTTTGAAAATACGAAAAATTGTTTGAAATAAAAGTTGGCTCTGTGAACAGGTGATGAGCAATAATCTTTCTCTTTATAATATTTAACTACATATTTATTTGTAATATAATGAAGAATCACAAATCAGAAGACAAAAGGCAAAACAGTATTTCTTCCTCCCAAATACAGCGCCATCCCTCTCCACACCATATACAACGCTATCTGTCTGTTTGTAATTATATTTTAGATTTCACTGACTCATTCATAAAAGCCCATTCTCAATAAAAAACAGTCTCCCTCACAGGCTCCAAGGGGACAATTATGTGGTGAACACAAAATTTTGAAAGTGGAAGGAGATTTCGAAGATTTCGCAAGCAGCGTAATTTTTTAAAATGAAACCACGTATTTTTAAATACCTACGATGATCGCCCTTCTAAAAACCATTCTGACGGCTACAATTGTTCGGGATCACAGATGGACAATGAAGGCCTTGGATCTGAAAGCGTGTGCCATATGAAGTTCTTGACTTACCGGTGACCCCCTTCCCCTTCTCCAGCGCCAGCGGCTGGACCGGGTTTCATTGTGAATCAGTGATCCCAAACAATGATAATCGTCGGAATCTTCTTGAGAAGACCTGCAATCGTAGGTGTTGAAAAATACATGGTTTCATTGCAAAAAATTGAAGTTCTTTCCAAATCTCCGAAATTCATCCCACTTTGGACGAATTTTTGTTCACCATATAACTGTCCCCTAGGAATCAAACAGCTTTTGTTTCGCACATTTTTTTCGTGTCTTCAAAAATTTACATATTATTCAGGTGGCAAGTCTTAGTTGACTCACCCTGAATTGGTTCATTGGGCCGTTTGTATAGCTTCGTTCCTTGTTCGTCCCTGTTTTTTCTTACCGCGACACGGCACCTCGTAGTTTGCCGATATTAAATGAACGTGCAGACCCCAATGGATCGGTTTGACGTCAGCCCATGGACGCAAATAATTTATTTTCGCGGATGATGCTGGGTAGAAGTGAGGCAACAACCGGTAGTTCTTTGATTACATGCGTCGTACATGTTAATTTGCGGTCCTCCAGTCTCGGTCAGCGTCGAGCTCAGACTGAAATCTTGTCACCCAACGGCACAAAAGCTGCAACTGTTTGCCACATTTTTCAGACAGTTAATGATGACTGACGCGTGGGGGGTTTGTTCAGTAGCGGTTCGCGCGTCAAACTTGTATCCTTGCGCATTTTTCTCAGCTATGATACACTTTCGGAGAACAATGAAAGATGACATTTGTCTTCTTTAATACCCAATGCACTTGGGACTATTGATTAATTGGTTTATTTGTTAATTTTGTAATTTTTTAGACTTCTCTCAATTCGGTTTGGCAAGTTAAAAGCATGAGATCCATGGAAAAAACGGATATCTCTCTCCAAGAAAAGGGTCTTTAGATACATTACATGTATTACCATAGAACTAATGAAAACAAAATTAATATTCCCCGTTACTTTTTTTAATTCAAAACAAGGTAAAGATTCAATTACAAATGAAAATTAAGCCATCGCATTCATGAAAGGTACCTACATACATTTGCACACACAGAGTGACCCATTTGAAGATTTGCACTTAATTATCTCCTAAATTATAGGTCGTTTCGCGTCACCGAGATTTGGCGGCCACCTTGATTTTTTTAAATGGAACTGTATGTTTTTTTCTAGATAGACTTGTAGTCCTTTCCAAGACGAATTCATTGACCTATAACACTTTGGTCTTCCAAGGTCGTTCAAGGTCATTTAATGGCATTCATTACTTACCTTTGTTGTACACCCAGAAATTGCTCTTTATCTGATGTATTCGAAGAGGTGACCTCCGACATCAATACATTGATTCATTCTGTCTCTAAGTGAACGTTCTACGTTCTCGAGTGTTGTTCTACTAACTTGTTCGCAGGCATTTCTAATCCGGTCCTTCATATTCTCACGCGAGGTGGGTTCTGCACAGTAAACCTTATCTTTTATAAAGCCCCACAAAAAGAAGTCCAGAGGTGTCAAATCAAATGCCTGCGAACAAGTTAGTAGAACAACACTCGAGAACGTAGAACGTTCACTTAGAGACAGAATGAATCAATGTATTGATGTCGGAGGTCACCTCTTCGAATACATCAGATAAAGAGCAATTTCTGGGTGTACAACAAAGATAAGTAATGAATGCCATTAAATGACCTTGAACGACCTTGGAAGACAAAAGTGTTATAGGTCAATGAATTCGTCTTGGAAAGGAGTATAAGCCTATCTAGAAAAAAACATACAGTTCCACTTAAAAAAATCAAGGTCGCCGCCAAATCTCGGAGACGCGTCCACCTAGAGAGAATATGTGACCATCACAAGATGCCCCCCATGGAACAGGGTAAGTTTCATTTGGAACACATTTAGAAACAACCTATAATTTAGGAGATAATTAAGTGCAAATCTTCAAATGGGTCACCCTTTATAAGACATGAAAATATGTTTTAAGCTTTACCAATCAAAGGTAAATTTATGGCACTAATTAAAGAGAAGTCTTCGTAAATAGAGTTGGTAAAATCAAAGGAGATAGTGTGAAACACATCGCACAAATAATTTTAACCAAATCGCATTGCCAGTAAAAAGGTAGGAAACGCCATGAAAATTGTACAACTTTTCCCTTAAAGTTGGATGACATATACTATGCCAAACTTCGAAATGAGTTCCTATGGAACTTAAAAATACATTGAGAAGTTTTCTGATGCTAGTAGAGGAAATATGGCTGCATACTACTCTCCCATTATGTTTTTACCACACTCTCCTCATTTCTATGTTCACTGTGTTAATCCTAATAAGGTTCGTAGTGTTGGTTATGAGACTAATAAGGAAGACATATTTACTGACACGAATGCATTAAACAGCATAAACTTGTTATCTTGTTATTTCTTTTTATCATGACAAATCATAAAACTATTGTAAATTCATCCAAATGATTTTCTTTAAGGAAATTAAACACAAAGAATTTGTTACGAACGTGAAATCGATTTTCCTGCACAGAGTGTCCCGTAACTTATAGAAGAGCCAGATATGGAAGATTCCTGAAGCGATACCGAACTACTTTTTCCTTTGGAAAAATGTCTGTTGAGGCTTTATTTTCGAATTATTAACAAAAAACACTGGCCATTCAGAGCGCGGGTAAGTGCCGCGCTCAGGGACGGACTGCCGCGTCGCGCTGGATGGTGACGTTCGGCCGGTGCCCCAATCCAAACGCGTCGGCATAGCAGGCAGCAAAAGTTGTAACGAATACCCGAATCAATGCAATGAAAAATAATATTGAATTATTCGTTATTCGTGAATAACAAATAAAAATGCTATGCTGACGCGTTTGGATCGGGGCGCCGGCCGAAAGTCACCATCCAGCGCGACGTGACATTTCGTCCCTGAGCGCGGGCTTTGCGCGCGCTCCGAGTGGCCAGTGCTTTTCGTTAATAATTCAAAAACAAAGCCTCAAATGACATTTTGCCAAAGGAAAAAGTTGTTGAGTATCGGCTTAGGAAACTCCCACATCCAGCTCTTCTAGGAGTTACGGGACACCCTGTATACAAGGTGTTCGACTACATATGGGCAAAAATGAAAGGGCCAATTCTATGGACTAACATAAGACCAAAAAGCAGAATAAATTGTTTTCGTTTAATGATATTAACGATCGGCCCGGCTCACTTTCGACAAAAATCGGCTTTGAAAATTCGTTGATTGCAGGTGTACTAAAGAACCTAGAACCTGGTACAACCGGAAACGACGGTAAAACATGAAGAAGGGTGATTCTTCGTGTCAAAATGCATAAAAAAAAACGAATAATACAATTTTTTTCGTACCACGCTCCGTCCTCAAGTAAATTCGTCGAGTGTACCCGTAATCAAGGAGCTACAACCTGATAGAACCGGAAATTGTGGTAAAACAGGGGAGAAGGTGATTCTTCATGTCAAAATAAGTTGAAAATCAATAATAACATTTCACTTATGACGTTTGGTTCTCAAGAAAACTGAGTTTGAAAAAAGCTCGTTTCAGGAGATTGCGGCTACTAGAGTACACTCGTACTTAGCGAATTTTGGAATTCAATCTTCTTGGAAACTGAGCGGGGTACGAAAAAATTTTATTCTTTGTTTTCGACGCATTTTGACATGAAGCATAATCCTCCTTCCGGTTTTGCAACAATTTCCAGTTCTACCAGGTAGCATCGTTAATACACATGCACTTCAAGAGTTCTCAAACTGAATTTTCTTAAAAACAAAACCTCAAACAAAAAAAATTTATTCCATTTTTCCGTTTTATTTTAGCCCATATAATCAACCCTTTCATTTTTACCCACATCTAGCTGAACACCCTGTATAAATACTCACGATTCCATCTAGGGAATAGAAATTTCCGATTTCGTTAAGGGGGGCTTATGAGAGATTTCGTACGTATAGACACGAGAGGAAATGTTTTTTTTTTACAGTCGAGTAAAGGTATCTGGAAAAAGGACAGGACTGTGAGGATATAGTCGAGTTATTTTAATTCATCAGCGATTAAATAGGTCGAATGCAAAAATATTTATGATGGCCTGCCAGTATTTTTTGATCTGACGTTTTTGTTGTATAATAGTTTTGGAAGTATACTGTGGTTCTAAATAGAGACGGCTGACAAAGTCCAGCTTAAATATAATATCAAATATTATTTTCAATAGAAATTAAATTCCCGTTACCTATACTGTCTAACTGGCGTAAAATATTTACTTGAAGAGCCGAAATAGTTTGAAGTTACTTGATATAACGTCGATTAAACTATTTATAATTGATGTAAGCAAATTTGGTGATTTTATACATTAAAACTGTTCACAGCATTTATATGTATACTCAATCTTTTGGCACATTTTACTTGAACAAACACTATTTACACTATGGAAGAAACACTATTTATTTGAATTTGAAATCGCGAAAATACAATCAAGCGTTACCTAATAGAAAAAGAGCCACCACGATGTTTCGATCCGTCAATTATTACAAATGTATTGGTAATCATAACACTTAAATTATAACAATTCTTTGAGATACAAAATCTAAACGGGGCACAAAATCCTTTACAAATCACGAAATGCGGCTAAGTGTAACTTAATAAAAAAAAAGAACAGCTACGACATTTCGATCACTTTCATTTGAAACAACGTGGAGACTACATTCAAGTTGTGGCACGTAGCGAGCTACACTGTTTGACCATGCACTGACTTATACTACTGATCACTGGACTCGCAAGCGAAACGCGTACGTTTACGTCTACAAATTTAAATGTACGAGTCGCGTTCGCCATGTATAGTACATACTATAATTTCCGACTGAAATTTATGTTATTAAATTATTCGTTTATGGACTCTTTATCGCCACAACTAAAAAATATAAAACAATATTTCTCTTTTTTGCATTGGCTATAATAAATTCTTTTAGTGCTATCGATTTTGCTACGAACTATTTACTTTTGCCCACGCTAGTTAGTTAGTTTTTAAAACATTATCATTATCTGTATAGTTTGTGTACCAAGTGTTGATGATCTCCTCTAGATAATTCCTAAAATAATTTCTGACGTAATTATTTTCTAGGAGAATATTGTTATGCACAATATAATACGTAAGCTTGAGCCAGCTAGGGCAGGAGTAATAGAGAAATAGCCCACGAAAGGCTCGTGTCTCGATGCAAGCAGTCTTCATGTATTGGAGCGCAGCCATATCCCACACATGCACAGTGCGGCAAGAAAATAATGAGACTGAATTTTTTGCTGGCATACGGTGCGGCAACAATGTTATGCCAAGGGTCGAAACAGATACGTCGCAATACGGTCTAGAGCGTCCGCCAGTGAACATCAGACGATAGTTCATTTTCGTAATGTACAGAAGTGTTTTCCGCGTCCTGTTTAATCGTGCCGTCACAACCTTTACGATGAAGCAACGTTATAATATAAATTTTTGCGTAAAACTGGGAAAAGTGCAAGTGAAACACATGACATGTTATCGACAGTTTATGGGGAATATGCTCTGTCTCGTGCACAGACATTTCGTTGGTTCAAACGTCTTAAAAATGGCAAAAATGATATTGAAGATTATGCCCGAAGTGGACGATCAAGAACGACTTCAAACCCCGAACTAGTAATAAAAGTGGGAGATTTACTTAAAAACGACACCTCTTTAACTCTCCGGATGATGGCTGATGAATTAGAAGTAAATAAGGAATCCGTAAGATCAATAATTACCGGAGAATTGGGTAAAAGAAAAGTGTGTGCCACATTCGTACCATATAGTTTACGTGATGACAATAGAGCAACTTGCAAAGATTTTTTACAATTAGTTGAATGTGAACCTAGTGCCTTAGACACTATTGTTACTGGAGATGAAACGTGGTGCTTCCAGTACGATTCAGCAACTAAAAAACATTGTTCTGAATGGCGATCACCATCTTCACCGAAGCCGCACAAAATTCGTTTCCAGAAATCACGCATTAAGGCAATGTCAGTAGCATTTTTCAACACGAAGGGAATAATCCACAAGGAGTTTGTCCCGCAAGGAAAAACGATTAATAATGAATTTTATTTAGAAGTATTCAAACGTTTGTCAGCGAGAATCCATTGCGTGAGGCCAAATTTGCAACGCTCAGGATGGCGATTGTTGCATGACAATGCACCTGCACACACATCAGTCGGCGTAACAACTTTTTTTGCTAAAAAAGTAATTACTGTGCTTAACCAACCTCCTTACTCTCCTGATTTGGTCCCCGCAGATTGTTTTTATTCCCATAATTAAAATGAAATTGGAGGGCTAACGATTCCAAACTGTGCTTGATATTCAACAGACTGTTACAAGGCAGTTAAAAGAAATTAAAGCAGAACAATTTGTAAACTCCTTTAAACAATTATGTGATCAATGTAATCATTGTATGGAGTTCCTTGGAGATTGTTTTGAAGGAAATAAATAAAAAGTCTACAATGTTATGTATTAGTATCTTGTATTTTTTATTAGTCTCATTACTTTCTTGCCGCACCGTGTATGCTGGCCATCGAAATTGCTTGTGTTCATGATTTAGTAACAGTATATAGGTCACGGCTTAAATTATCTTAAGAACACCGACAAATGTGTCATTCTTTCACAAGAATTTGTTGACCCTCGTTCTGCATATCCCCTGTACAAAGCCTACGAAAAAGTCTGCTCGTTACAGAGCAGCAAGAATACGAATCAAGGAAATGATGCATCGCAATCTTACTGGATGAAAAAAGAAACAAAGAGGACTCCTGCCTAAGGGTTGAAGCTAAGTCGAGGCGTGTTGCTCGTTAAATTCGCGTGACGATACAAGTACTTTGTGGTGAATGCGTATGTAGAACGGCAGACAGTCCTTCCTACGTTCGCGACGACAAATGATTCGATAACGGCATTGTAGTCGATGCACTCGCGAGCGCGACGGTTATTAACGGTTCGAAGCGACGAGCGTATAGCACGAACAAAAGCGGAGCAGAGTCTAATGAGAGAAGCGCAGGAAACGAGAGAAGAAATAATAGGCAGGGGAACGGGAGGAAACGGAAATGGATACGGTGACGGAACCACAGACGAGCGGAAACGACATCGACCCCGCAACGAAGATGACGAGGCGGTAAAAATAGAAGGGAGAAAGGGTTACGGACGAACCTTCAGCTCGTCCAGGGGGAGGCCAAGACTTTTCAAGCAATCAAATGTGGTCGAACAGGCGCGAAAGCCGCCTATTATTGAGCGAACGACGCATTATCCAGTAATACGGCCGACTGCATCCGGCATTATCGGAAACTCGTTGCCTTGCCTCTACGAAGCCGTATTTAACAGGATCCTGAATGAATCTCCCCGGCCAGAAGCCGCATTCGCCAATGAAATAACAGAGCGCCAAGAGGATGGCCGATGCAAATTCGAACGACCGAGCGCATCGTACTGCATAAGCAAGTACCTGATCGAAGTTACGCAGAATGTACATTCCCTGTGACAACACAGACGTAACTGAAATGCGATTCTGATAATTTAGAGCCATCACATTGGGAATTCGTTCAGAGAAATGATTTTTTGTAGCTCTGTTGATTCCAGTAGGCTTTGCGGTAAATATTGACAATAAGGGGTCCAGCTTCAATCACTTTGACCTTGAAATATATTGTCAAAGACATCATTTTGAACAACTTTCTCCTGTGCATGTTACTGTCGCTCGGCTTTAGTTTCCGAGATATTTACAAAAAACTTTGGTAGTTGTGCAGTTCAACGGCTTTTCTCACTTTCGATTATTTAAGTATAGTTTTTTTTATCACTAAAACGACAAATCAACCCTTTCGTTGGAGAGACGATAAAAGTACTCTCCATTTTTATATTGTTTTATAAAAATGCCGAATCAAGGATTTTTTGGAAGCTACGACATAGGCGGCCGGGTGATGCAGGCCGCTAAAACAACTACCTCCAAACCTAACTCTGATTGTAAGGTACAGGTTAAGTTTGGTATTATTTTCCTCTGCGGCGAGCATAAGTCGCATCATACATCGTGTATTCCAAAAACCTTAATTTGACATTTTTAGAAAAAAAAACACCAGACAACTACAATACTTTTATTGTCTATTGCCATTGACTTCTCGGCGATGACCTTGGGATCCTTTGCAGCGTACACGTTGGGTTAGCAGTTAGCAATGCAGACGCATGAGCTACCACAAATACACGAGTGTAGGTAGAATTCATTATAACGATAGCGATAGTTTTTTGTGAATATCTTGAAAACTAAGGCTAACAGTCGGTTATACGTATAGGAGAAAGTTGTACAAAACGTTGATTTCTATAACATAGGGAACCGCTTACGCTAAATGAAAAAATATCTCGGAAACTAAAGTCGAGCGACGGTAACATGTATAGGAGAAAGATATTGGTAATTATGTCCTTCATAACATATTTCAAGGTCAAACTGATCGGAGCTGGGTCCCTTCTTGTCAATATCTACCGGCTTTTCGTTTTGGGGTGCAGAGCACGGTGCTCATTTTAACTGTATACAGAACTTGTTATTCCTTTAAGATTATTCATCAAATCATTTAAGAATCTTCGTGAATTTTCAGCGAATTTAGAAATTAATAAACGTGCTGGAGTAACATTCCATCCCAGCAACTCTTTTGTCAACATTGTATTTGTAATGGTGGACAATTTTCATGTGTGCATTCGTTGAAGAAATAACATTTCTATAGGAAACTCAAACTTCAATTTTATTATAGAATATCTAAAAATTAAGTATATATGGAACAGAAATTATGCCTTTTGGAATACTTAAAATCTGTAGCGTTTATAGGCAAAGGATGTAAAATCTTGAAGTCGGCAGCATGGTCCAGAATGAGTCATTCTTATACTGTTTTGTTCTGATGCATAAAGATTGTGAATAAAGGTGAGTCCATGCCTCTCTTCGAAATATGCTAATGACTTTCCACAAAGATCTTCATGTCGCTTCCGAAGGAACCCAGTCCATGCTGAATGCATTACTAACAATAAGTGCTCAACGCGACGCTCTTCGAATATTAAAAGTCGATGAAATAAATGGATAGCTGTCTATAGCTGCCCCCTGTTACATTTTCCCAACGGGAGACACAAGTGCATCGTTTTCCGAGAAACTAATGCTTACAGAAAGCGGGCCGAGGCTCAAGAAAATATCGAGAAAAGGAAGAGAAAGACATATTCATGGCTGGCGAGCGAATGACGCCTGCAAGGTAAACAACCACGCAGGGAAATAAAGTAATGGAATTGAGACAGGGGGAGAGAAAAACGGAGGCGGAAATGGGTGGGAAATGAGGACAAAACGAAGGGTCGGAGTGGCAGAGAGAGCAAAATGTAAGGGAAAACCGAAGAAGTAAAAGCAGAGAACGAAAGAGAACAACGTTTCTCCCTTCCGCTTGGGAAACCGTTTCACGGATTCGGTGAGATACGCGAGATTCTTATGATGGAAAATAGGGGGAAGAATGGAGGCAACAGGAAGGGTGGTGAACGTTTCTAGAGGAACTTCCTGTTTCTACTAACCGGAAGAAGGAAACGACAGTCCCCTTTTCTTCCGTGTTTTTCTCCCCCGCCCCCCTCTCGCTATCTTTGTTTTCGCGGCAGACTTAGCCATTGGTGGTTAAACTGAGGCAAACGCTTGCACGAGGTACTTAAGTGAATAGAGTCTGTATTTTTTCGTAAAAGGGTTGGATTAGGTACTGGCTACTAAATACTTAATCGAATCATTAGTCCAAGGACAGAATACATATGTCCAAAAAACACGTTTTGAGATATTGGAGAGATTAATTTTTGTTTATATATATCATCAATGCCGGTACAAGCCCAAAATTAATAGACTTATTTAACTTTGAGTGGCATTATAAAATTCATTGATGAAGACTTAATGAAGACTTTTTATTAATCAATTTAAGATCCAAGTTAAACAAGTCTTCATTAATTTAGGACTTGTACTGTTATTGAACTCACAGGTTCAATTAGAATAGCCTGTTCAATGTTGAGACAGATGATGTTCGTAGGCATCAGAATTATTACAGTCCTTATATAAAATTATAAGTTATTATTATAACAAGAGAATATTAATAATACAAATATTAGACAATGTTAGAAACGATATTGGAAACAACTATTCAGTAATTTTCTTACGTAACAGAAATCCCAACATTTAAAAAATGCCTAAAATACGAAATGAATACTTCAAACAATGGGAAACCGTTGTGTTGCAAAACGATAGAACATGAATCAACATAATGAACAAATGGCAGTTTTTAGATAGTGAATTTGATGCGCAAAGAAATAAACATTTTCATGGAACGCAATATTTACGACAGTGCGCGTGATGAAAAGCACAAGCGCAAGAGGTGAAATGACAATTTTGTAAGTGGGTCGCAAGCTGGATTTCGAGGCAGGAACTCGCAACGACGATCTCGGGTCGCGTGACTTCTGTATGTGTGCGCGAAGGAGCAGTCACAATTCGTAGAAGGCAGCTTTCAGGTATTCTCCGTGTGGCATGCAAAAATCTCTTTGTAGCTCGCACGCCTCAATAAAATTACTATTACGGAAAGTGGAAGCATTCATCGTTCTGAATTATTGATATTTTTGCTCTTGTAAACCGGCTTGAGTTTGCACCGTACACAGTTGATTCGTATTGCTCCGATGTAATGAAACGAACTCGAACCTATGGATGGTTTTTAGTTATAAAGTCATAGGGTACGTGTCAATTTGAGAGTGAAACAATCGGAAGTTCTTTCCGAGAGTAGGGGAGTAGGTGGGATGAAAGGGGCATGTTTGTTTGGGACCAAATAAAAAACAATTTAAAGAACTGTGCCACTTTTGATTGATAGTACATATTAGGAAGATCAATTGTCTGACAATAACATGGTCATAATTAGAGTTCGGATTTGTATGCATTTAAAGGAAATTTGAAAATACTAAATTGTACAAAATGCACGTAATATGAAAAAAATATAGAGAATACCTAAATTAGAGCGCTTTTTAAAATACTTAATAGGTGAAATAATTTTCTACTGAAGTTCTACTGTTTTCACTGTATTCTGGAAAACATGAATTTGCATAAAAATCCGCAGTCTAGTCATAATAAGCCCCTCTCTGTATTTACCTGTCCATTATTTTATTTATGGAAAAAGTGTGCTTTGTCTCTGTCATAAACTGTGATGAGAGAGACATGGGTATTTATGAATAGAACAGCGCAATAAAACAAGGAAATATTAAGTAAACATCGTAGTCGCAGTACAGTATTTCGCTGAAATACGCGACTGGCTGACTGTTCGAAATAGGAGAATCGCTATCCCCCCTTCTGTGTTTGAAGTAGCCGCGCTGAGCGGGAAATCGGAGAACGAGAGAGAGGCGTGAAGTTGTAAATCTTGACGGTCGAGCGAACAGTGACGTTATCTAGTAGAAGGATAGAAAATGTAATGCTCTCTCGCTTTCTTGCGTGTTATGTATATATTCGTATAACCGTGCAGACGGCAAGCAATTCTACCAAATAATTTTCCTAAAAAATAATCTGTTCCCGAAATGCGTGCCATAAACCTTGCTGAAAGTTCCCAACGTATTGTTTCGCATCGGACGGAACATCTTGTCTTCCTGTTCCGGAAGGAAGTCTGCAAGCGAAATGAATCGCTTAATGTTAAAATGAGAGAGCATGCATATCCTATCCTCTAAAGTATAACATTTCACCTCGACGGAAGCCTTTATGGTTTGCCGCTATCTCGAGCCCCTCGCTCGTTGACCGTGTTCGCTTTCGACACCTTGGAGATTAAAGCCAAGCCGAAATAGGAGACCTGTCCGATACAAGCAACGGACCGGTCCCGAGCCAGTTGCTTATTTCGGCGAAGTACTGTATTAGCGACTCACAGTAATTTTCCGATATAAGTGACTGGTTGGGGCCGGCCAGTTGCTTGGAACGGAACAGGTCAACTATTTGGCTTTGTTTTCGAAGGGGGCGAGAGCGAACACGGCCAGTGAGCGAGGGGCTTGAGATAGCGGCAAACCATAAACCACGCTTTCATCGAGGTGAAATGTTATACTTTAGAGGATAGAATATAACATGTCCTCTCATTTGAACACTAAGCGATTCCGGTGCAGGTAAAATCGTATGAATGAAGCACGCTCCTATTCACTAATTCCGTGTCACACACGCTCTTATTCTTTGACAATTATTTTAATAATTAAGGAAATCGAGTAGTCAGATGTGAGGAAACAACCGCGATGTAACAGTTCTCACGTATTTACTTTTAAAAGCCTACTTATGAAGCCTTACTAATCAAACATACAAGCACGGAATGATTTTTGCGTTACCCAGAAACTGTAAATTTCGAGTTATGTCATTGTTATAACAAATGACCGACATGTATGTATTGCGTGATCATTACTACTATAATTCACAAGTTATAAAGTATACACAGGATATTTAGTTAAGAATACGTTACATGTTTATTAAACTATTTATGTGAATGAAAATATATTATACTTCTAATGATATAAATGTTTTCCGGGCTCAGGTGGAATACGTAGTAGGTACATACACACAACACAGCAGGTGGTGCGGGAGCATTGCATTTTCTATCCTTCTGCTAAAAAACATCACTGTTCACTTAACCGTAAAGTTTCGCGACTTCACGCCTCTCTCTCGTTTTTCGGTCTCTCGCTGAGTGCGGCGACTTCAAAGAAAAATGTGGGGATAGCGCTCCGCTTGCATGGAGCCAGAAGCCAGTTGCTTATATTGGAAAATTACTGCATTTCTTAGGTTTCATAAATACCACAATATTGCGAAAAGTTTTATTTTATTTCAATTTGTTTCAACTTCTTGGGGAAATATTCGGTATTGAAGAATTTTAAAGATAAGATACGATTATATATATAATCGTATTATCAGGATCCAGGATATATACATATATATGTTACCATCGACTGATATTTTAATTATTGCATTATTCAAGGACAATAACGTGAAACGTTAGGCATCTCTTGTTAAACATTGTATTCGCAAAGAATAGATTTTCAATTTTATTGTTATGTTTATGAAAGGGACTACAATGCGAATAATGCGAATAACAGCACTTTGCAAAACATTATGAGAAAATATCAAACATTTCACTTTGAAGCACGGAAACATTCAATCGTGTACCACCGCTATCTTATTGTTAGAAGTAGCAACGACTTGAAGTCAATGCAGTTAGGCATATGCTAGTTTGCTACAAAATAAAAATACTGTTGCTGTGAACAAATTTTTCACCTTTTAGATAATAATTACAACGTCCCTTTCATCTCACCTCTCGTCCATTTGGCGAATAGATACTACGTTTGCTAGTAACTAGTTAACCTGGAATGTCGTCCAACTGTCCATTGCCCTCAAATGGATACGTGAAAGTACTCTTGAAGGCAATTATTGGAAGAAACTTTCAAATGAACACGCAGCCTAACATTGGTTTAATAATTAATTCGCTGAATTCGGATATCGAATACAATCGAGTAGTTACGTACTTTATACAAATGTAATGAAATAAGCATAGACGATAGATTGTTGCATTTGCATACCTTGCAACAGCTATTGTATTATTTGGGTGAAATTCTTGAAACAAAAATAAAATTGAATATTATTGAAAATGGAACTATTAAGAGATCTCATTAAAGTGTGCGTATAACTCATGAATCATATTTCTCATCAATATTTTTGATAATATAGTAAAAAAGGCAGAACGTTAGTAGGAACTCATTTAATCTACCAGGAATGATAAAAAGCACTATAACTTGAATACTTTGGATATTTATTCATACTAAATGCATTCTGTGCAATTTTTCTTCTTTAAATTTCCTATAAATGCATAAAAGTCCGCAGTCTATTTTTCAATAGATAAATATTTTAAATGGGGCGTATTTTGTGGTACGATATAACGAATGTTTAGCAACTATTATAAATTCCTAATCAGGACGTAAGCATATCACTGGCTTAAAAAAAAAAAACAATTCATTGAAACGATCCTTTGATGAAAAGAAATCTGCTTTCATATCTTAATTCAAGCAGTTGGTTAATTAAATCTCTGTTTTAACGTAGCGATTCTACGTAATTAATGGAAACCGCATTCCTCGAAAATATAAGTCTATCGCGAATTAAATCAATTGAATAACCAAAAGTGGATTTGAATGTAGGAGACGATAACAAATCCAGTAGTACAGGAGCGCTTAAATTAACATCCATCGTTCATAAATTACGAACATTTTCCCTAAATACAGTGGACGATTTAACAATTCGAATTTTATCCAGATAAAACAATTAGAATGAACAATTGTACTACAGAAAAATGGTACTTACCGGTGCCTGTGATCAGGAGACAAATTGCGAACAGGGCCACAACTTTTCTGGAGAACCTGAAAGCAGAAGGTATGCGCCGATTATTGAACTTTGCCAATGGCAGAAATGAAATGGCAGAAGTAAAAATCAAACTCTCCCCAAGGGGAAGGCGAACTGTGTGTATGCGTTCAAACTGTTTCATATTTGGTTTATCACATATCGCACGTTATTTCATAAGTACAACGTACTAGAATCTACGTTATGGAAAAGCAAAATAACAAAATCAGTTCTTTCTAAACTTCTAATACTTATGAATTTATAGAATCTTTTATCTGGGTTATACAGGGTGTAAAGAAATTATATGTAAAGACCACCACTGCGTTATTTTACATCTTCGGATCAGTGGACATTTGTGAAAAAAAGGCCGTGCAAAATTGACCATGACTTTGAAAATTGAGGTCAGAATTTTGTTTTGCTCTATCGAAATGACCAGTGTTTTTTTTCAATAATAATTCCAAAACAAAGCGTCAGACGACATTTTGATAAAGAAAAAAGTTGTTCGGTATCGCCCCAGGAACCTCCCATATCCGGCTCTTCTATGAGTAACAGGACACCCTGTAAATTTCTACATCATCCATAGAGTACTATCGTCGAATTGCATTTTTTCCATGGCATCACCTGCCTCTCTCTCTCTCTCTCTCTCTCTCTCTCTCTCTCTCTCTTTCTCTAACCCGTGTACCTTTAACATTACTTTTCAAGAAAACAGTTGAATTGCGACCTCTAGTTTCTTCGACCATTCTTTACTACCATGATGAGTGGAATCCGACGGGACAAACAAAAATGTTGACCTTAATTTTCAAGGTCAAGGGCAATTTTGCACAGGCTTTTTTTCACAAATGTCCACCTTTGTGAACTTTGTGAACAATTTTTTTACACCATGCACAATTTCTAAACAGTGATTTACTTGATTTAATATTCTGCAGGAAAACGGTTCATTTGCATTCTAGAATAAATGAATTCCTACGCGTATCATTTAATTTCTAATTACGGTCTGTCATTTAAACGTGAGACCAAATAGAGGTTGGGGAACGTGCATTGGTGTCCTCCATTATATTCTATGGCTCGATTCTGCACCACGATTGTTTTCCTTGCCATTGAGTGCTGCAGTTTACAATGTGCTGCTATCGATATCTACTATCAGTTAAGCTAGGAACCATGCAAGGTAGCTGCTTACCATTTAAATGGTGTGCAAGCAGAACAAGATTCATGCTCCCAGTTGTATTCACATGCGAGGGCAAGACACGTATGCACTCTGCCAACGTTGCAAATAACTACGGGTCAATTACGTGACGCTGGCCATCAGCCACAAGTGTTCGCTGGGTCTAAGGGTGTCTAGAATGTCGCCATTAATGGCAGAGAACCAATCCGCTTCCGGTTGTATTCCGTTGCAACATAACGCTTCGTGTGTTCGGGCGTGTTCGTTTACAATAATCTTGTTTCTCGTATGGTCGTATATTGGTAGATAAGGATTATGCTCGGAATATGTTTGTATAACCAATGTTATATGTTCGGTCGCTCGAGATTTCGCAGAAATTTGCAATTTGTTTAATGATTGTGTGGTTAGACAAATATGAGTAAAATGAACGAATGATTGGACAATATTATTATTTATTAAGTATTACCTTAGATGCTGTTGGAGAGGTTGTGGCAAACATATTGGACATACGGAAAGAATAACTGTTTATTAATACATAAGTTGAATACCGTGATACCGATTACGTTGTACGCGTTAAAACGTAAACAGAAGAAGGTAAGAATATAGATTAAATAGGTAGCGCCTGAAAAGTTGAGGTGTGCTGCCCTAGATTCTCGATCTTCTGCAGATGTTAATTGTATTATTTATTATTGTCTATTTGAACTGGGATTTAAATGATTTTAAGTTGATGTAATAAATTCATTGTTTAATCACCTACCGCACTATAATTTCAGTAAGAAATGCGTCTTTTATTTATTGGGCTATACATAAAATCGTCATAACTTTTGCGCGAGTCAGTTATGCTACAAGATTCTTTTCAATGTACCCTCTCCTCTGGACAGCCACAAACATTTATCATTTAACATTTAGCATTCGATATTGATAAAATAGTTAAAACTGCAATTGTTAACAAAGATATACAAATAGAGATATTTGCCTAATACGATTAAAAATTTCACCCGCTTATCGTATTCACATTTACGTAAAGACATTCTTATACTATAAAGTTAAATGGTTATCGAACTCTAAAATGATAACTAAATTACGGAGCAAGTGGTATTGATGATATTATTTAAAATAATGTGAACGAAAGAAAACGTACCTATGTGTATGTCTTAAGCTTGAAAAATGATTCATTTTTATCCTATTAAACTGTGAACCTGTTGAATAAATACTTGCCTTGCAGTATTCCTGTATTTATGTCATAATGTGAAAATTTAATATACGTTTAAAAATGGTATTAAAATCCCTTTCACCAAAATTCAAAATGTTTCTGCTTTATTAACATACAATTTTTCATAAAATGCACTGAATATTTCACGTGATTCAATATTTTTGCAACCCACCATGTATAGCTGCAATGTTAAATCCAACGAT
This sequence comes from Holcopasites calliopsidis, assembly GCA_023838395.1. Lineage (NCBI taxonomy): Eukaryota > Metazoa > Arthropoda > Insecta > Hymenoptera > Apidae > Holcopasites > Holcopasites calliopsidis. The sequence continues at coordinate 387,920 of JALHAQ010000063.1, forward strand.
TAAGACATTTTGTTCGATTCAATGTTTAACATAACTGGGAGGGGTCCGAATAAAAGGATCGGAGCAATTTTCATTTTCCTCGTGATTTATAGAACTTTGTTTCGATGATGGATGGTCTGCGGTCCCTTTGATTCTGGAACGCGATAATACCAGGCACCGCGAAATGGAAACCACGCCACACAGGATCGGCGAATTGTGCAGCGCTCACTATCAAAACGCACGCTAAGGCCGATGGATTCCAGTGGCATCAGTCTGTGTATAGTGATCACCACAGGACGTCACTCCGATACATGTATGTGATATATATGCTCATACCTTATACCTAATGAAATCAGTAAATGTCTGCCAGTCAGTTGCAGGATTTTGACCGTTCCATGCACGATAGTATCATCAGAACAATTGGTTTTGGTTGGAGAAAGGGATTATTCCGTTGCAAGGGAATGCTACATTTAAATGTTGCCACAAAGGCACTCAGGTACATACAGTTCTAAATGGTTAAAGTTTAATTGAAAACAAGCTCCTTTGGTTACAACATCTTTACGAGATGACAAAGAAATTTTTGCAAGTAAGAAATTTCTCATAGGAGTAGATAAAATACGAATAACACAATGTATATAATTCGCAGTATGAAAATATAATATTTCTACAGTTATTCTTCAAAACAGTAACACTTTTAGAAATAAATTTAATATCGAAAGCATTTAGACAAGGAATTCGAGTGAATAATCAGGATTATAAGTAAAATACAAAACTAATGGATGTGTAGAATAGGATATACATATGCATATAAAATTTGACGCTTTTATAGTCAGACCAAAAGTTAATCGAGTTAGTAAATGGACGATTTAGAGTCCATTTATATACATAATCGTACCGTGTCCGGGTTTTTGGAGAGCGACATACTATTATAACATAACAAAAAAACTATGCGATTTCTGTTGTCTTTGGTGTCATTTTAATTGCAAAAATCTCAGGAGTTCACTAAAATTAATCTCATAACGATTAAACAAAAATTAAAAGTATTGTATTCCTTGTATACAGAAAATGCTCCTTGTAACCTCTTGAAGGCGACACTTTCAAGAGGCTGTCCGCGCCCCATCCTGGCCACAGCCACAGTTTCTAGCCTCCGATATTTGACTTCAGCTATACTACTTTAGTTATGCCTGATGTCCGACTATTTACTTGTACCACTTATGACTGACATATACTACTTAAATTACACTAAACTTATATTAAGTTGTATTAATTATACTTATATTTGCATTAAAAATTTATATGTATAAGTGTTCACTTTAAGATGTATTACAAATAAATTTATAAGAAAAGTTAACAATAGTTTTTAGTTTCTAAAACATTTTTGTAGCATATTTAAATCTATACCATTATTATTACTATTGCAATTTTCATTAATATTTAATTTTAAGATGTACTGTAAAGTAATTTATTAGAATAATCTATAAGAACTAGTAGTTTAAGCTTAAATATTATCATTTTCCCAATTTGCACATATCTGTACAATTTTTCAATAAATCTTCACAAAGGAAAGGCAACTTGTTTCATTTTTTTAACACCTGCCCACTCTTAATAATTTAAGTTAGGGATAAGTGCTGGAAAATGACGTCAAATATTGGGAATCCCTGATAGTATTAAAGTTCCCAGAATTTTCTGGAAAATGGCGTTCAATTCCAGGAATTAGTGAAAAAGCATACTTTTGCAACTTTGTTGGGTCAAAAAATCGAGTTATATTTTGCAAAAACACTTTTTGGCAATATTGCTGCTAACTGCGTTCCCAAAATTTTCGCTTTGCAACTTTTTTGGGTCAAAAAGTCGATTTGAATTTTGTAAAAATACTTTTTGGCAACATTGCTGTTAACTGCGTTCCTAAAATTTTCGCTTTGCCACTTTGATGGGTCAAAAATCGAGTTAAATTTTGCAAAAACACCTTTTGCCATCATTATTGCTAATGTGGGTTCCCAAAATTTTTGTTTTGTAACTCTGTTGGGTCAGAAAATCGAGTTAAATTTTGAAAAAACACTTTTCACCCAACGAAATTGCAAAGCGGAAATTGTGGGAACGCAGTTAGCAACAATGTTGCCAAAAGATGTTTTTAGATTTAACTAGATTTTTTCACGTGACAAAGTTACAAAAGTATGCTTGTTCACTAATTCCTGGAATATAACGTCATTTTCCAGGAAATTCCGAAAACTTCAATACAATGGGGGTTCTTGAAATTTGACGTTATTTTCCAGCACTTATCTCTAATTTAAATTATTAAGAGTGAGCAGGTGTTAAAAAGATGAAACCATTTGCATTTCTTTTGTGAAGATTCATTGAAAAATTGCAATAATGTACAAATTACAAAAATTATAATGTTTAAACTTGAAACCTATTACTTATAGGTTATTCTTACAAATTAATTTACAATAATCTTATAATTAGATAATAATAACAAGTACAATAATAATAATCGTATAGATTTAATGATGCTACAAAAATGTTTTAGAAACTAAAAACTATTACTTATTTACTATTCTTATAAATTCATTTATAAGACATCTTAAAGTTTACACTTATATAAATTTTTAATGCAAATATAAATATAATTAATATAACTTAATATAATTTTAGTGTAATTTAAGTAGTATACGTCAATCACAAGTGGTACAAGTAAATGGTCGGACATCAGACATAACTAAAGTAGTATTGGTAAAGGTACGGCTTCACATGGCGCAGACATACTACATACAAATGTATGAAGATAGCGTAAACGTGGGATCTAGGAAATTGCAAAATTGTGCATTATTGATTAATTGATTAATATCAGGGAAAACTTTTGCATGGGGACATTTTCGCTCCAAAATACTGACAAATGTGTGCATATAATTCATTAATAGGAAACAAGAAACCTCAGCTTGTGCATTATTGTATCAGGGACTGCGTTTGCTTCGAAACATTTTGCTCAAAAACATTTGCAAATGTATTTAATTCGTCCATGGACCCAACAATTCGAGTACTTCTACGAGAGCCAACTTCGTGATTCAACAGTAATTCCGTTAAATGGTCTACCTATGGTCCAGCGAAAACAATGGCGCGTGTGCAAGTCCATCAACGGGACAAACGACGTTTGCTATTAAGTCACATGCGAGAACAGTGGTCGAACATCAACTATAGAAACACTCCCTTGATGCAACCACGTTTATCGCAATATCAGCAGTAAATAGGGAGCGCATTCATTAGTTGACGCCCAACATCGTTACTGGATTGACGTTGCTTCATAAGAGACAATTGAGAATGCATTTAGCGTCTACATGATGACGATACATTTCGAAGTTGTTACTTACAATTAGTTGTTACTCCACTGTTCATGCATATAATACATACATACATGTACATACACAGGGTGTTTTACTTCCTCATGCAAATATTTTAAGCAGCAATTGCTGTGGAAATTTTGAACAACTTTTTCCTTTGCCATAATGTTGGTTAAGGCTTCGTTTTTGAATTATTAACGAAAAATACTGACCAATCAGGGCGAAAGTGTTCAAGGTCGCGGATGAGCGTAACATGATCTTCTATCGGCTGTGCGCGCTGTGATTGGTCAGTGTTTTTCGTTAATAATAAGATGTATATAAGTAAATTATTGATTATTTTTATGCAAAAATGTAGGTTTAATTAATTCATATTAATTTAAATAAATTATTTCTATGTTCCTTAAAAAACTTGTACCGATTTCCGTATAATGAACTCTGGCTGCTCAGTAATTGACTTGTACTACTTCTGTACTGCCAGTCGTTATTCCTAAGAGGAAATTCCCATCTCCTGAATTAACTGTTGCATAACTATTTTAATAAATACATGCCATGTGTTTTAATAAACATAGCAATTTAGCTGTAGCATTTAACGAACATATTTCTTATTTAATTAATTCTTCTTTCATATTACATTCGCGATTTGCTGTTGCATACTGCGGTGGCTAATTTCTTGCTAGAGAAAGGATTGAGTTTTCGAAAAATGACTGAATTATAAACTCCTTTAAGGGTACCAATCAGGAATTCTGGCAATCGACGTATCGTGTGCATCGATTAGAAACGTTCGATCCGTCAGAGTTGGTGATTGTTAAATTGATCGCCAGCAACTTTCGATCGCCGCTGCGCAAGCATCAAACTTTGAGCAGCTCGTGCTAGTTTAATAGTCGAAGATAGAAACTAAGTGGCTCGAGGTAGTAAGGTAATTGGTACAGGTTTGAGGCATCGGTTTCTAATGATTATGTAGAACTGTACGAATATTCTTTACAGATAAAATGAAGGGCATGGAAATATAATGGGCGAACGATCATGAAATAAACCGTCCTAAACTGGAAAATAATAATTAGAATAATTAAAATGATAATTCCAATGAATCATTGCTGTATAATTGAAGAAATAATAAGTACGTGCACTGTAGTATTCATTGTGCCAATCATTAATTTTTATTTCTATATGGGTATTATTTTATTACCTCTCCCCTTTTTAGTTTTGTCACACTTTTTGCATTGATTATAAAGAATTTTGATTTGAAGTAATAGCATCTAGTAACTGCTAATACTATAAGTTGACTATTTTTATACCGCTGAAAAACAGAAATACAATTATTTCTGCTACTTAAAGTATTATAATATTTAGCTAATTCTAAGTATTAATATAAGAAACACTTTGTAATCATACATACATCTTTACAATTTACGTATGCACATACAAACATACATACATATGTGAATAAAAATGTATGAAATCCATTACAATTCCTATAAATGGAATAAATAATAAATGATCATATAATGTATAAGGAGACGTGAATTAGCATGTCACTGTTTCAGTGGAACTCGTGATTAGATAACTTGTTTGCCATGAGGTTCCTTAACGAAGAGCCACCTTACTTTGAAGATTACTTCGGAACGTTACCAAAAGGGAATTTTTAACAACTCACGGCTATCGCTCGTGTTTTTAACATCCAAAGATGTGATACGGGGCGGGACCCGTTAGTTGAGTAAATTTCGCTTTAAAACGAGACAGTAAATAGGATAAAGGTACCTAACATCGCAAAATCTAGCAAAATTTAAATCGCTGTTAATTGAATAATAATTGATACTTTTGAAATGCGCTTTGTTTCAAATTAGAGACAAATTATTATTTATGCTTCGTGTAGCATAAGTCAGAATCGTTGAATCCCAGACATCAAAAATTGGTATCTGAAGAGTGTTTCTGATATCGCCTACTCAAAGTTGATTAATTTATATATAAATGAGACTTTGGACATTTCCACTTGAAATTTCATTATTTCTTGCTATATAAATGTTTTTGATCAATCTTTAAATTAAGATTGGATGCAAAGGATGTCTTTATTATAAAAATGTAGAAACTTGATTTTTTTATTATTCCACTTTTCATTATTAGACAAACAAAGTTAATTAGGGTTGGAATAATAATTGATGCTTTTGAATGCGGTATGTTTCAAATTAAAGACAAATTATTATTTATGTTTCGTGTAGCATAAGTCAGAATCGTTGAATCCTAGACAACTGTAACTAGAACTTAAAAAGCGTAAGTCATGCAAAAATTGGTATCTGAAAAGTGTTCCTAATATCGCCTACTCAAAACTGATTAATTTATGTATAAATGAGACTTTGGGCATTTCCACTTGAGATTTAATTATTTCGTGCTATACAAATGTTTATGATCAATTTTTTAATTAAGATTTGTTGTAAAGGATGTTTCTATTATAAAAATGTAGAAACTCGACTTCTTCAATATTCCACTTTTCATTATTAGGCAAACAAAGTTAATTAGGGTTGTTAAACAAATTTCGTGATGTCACCTGCCGCAAACGTTACATCGAAACCACCCATGCACTGGAAATTATTTAAGAATACTAAAGATAGGCGGTATTGAAAACGTACTTTCTGATAAAGGAAAGGCGCAGTTTTTATTAACAAAACATTTGAACTTATTCAATTTCTTAAGTACATCATTAACAGGTATTTGAAATAGATATTCTTGCATTCACGAAACGTTTAGGTTTGCTTTCTCTGAATGCCGTATAAAGTTGCCGCAGCCCAATACGTCTTTCTCTATAAAGATTCGCCCAAAATACTTTCATTCCTGTAATTGTTAATCACATGACGCTGCAGTTACAGTATGTCTACCTACATATACAGAGTGCTTCGCTACTTTATGCAAATATTTTAAGAAGCGTTTGCTGAGGCAATTCTGAACAACTTTTTCTTTTAACAAAATGTTCGTTAAGGCTTCGTTTTGGAATTATTAATGAAAACCACTGACCAATCAGAGCGCGCTCTCAGCTCGGGGAGTGTTCAAAGCCGCTGTCGAGCGTATCATGATCTTCCCTCGGCTGAGCGCGCGCTCAGATTGGTCAGTGTTTTTCGTCAATAATTCGACGACGAATCCTTAACCAAAATTTTGGTAAAGAAAAAAGTTGTTCAGAATCGCATCAGTAATTATCCCATAAAATATTTGCACGAGGTAGCGAAACTCCCCGTGTGTATTTCAAAAAGATAATATTCGAAAATGGAATGTTAAATTGATTAGTCTAAGTAATTGTAGCAGTAGACATGGTAACATCGACGCCAGGAATAAAATAAATTAAAGAATGATTTGCGTATCCCAGTGAACTGTCGCTCGCTTTTCAAATATCTAACAATGTACATATTTATCGTGTGACGTCGCCACATCGGCTGCTGTACGTGGCTTCTTCGGCACTAATTCATCTCATGACCGATAAATTTTGGTGCTTGTTTTGCAAGGTATATAAATGTGCTGGAAATCTAGTGCTAAATACAGCACCTATTTGTAAAGCATAATATCGTTCTGCATCCTCGTTCAGCGAACCGCGGCAATATTTATGCTCGATATATTGGATCATCGACAACACTAGCGACGATAAAGTGGCGGTGCAAGAGTAAAAGATACGACATGAAAAAAAAAGAACAAAATGTAAAGCATTTACGCTAATTTTATGAAACATACGTTCTTCCCTCGAAGCGAAATCAGTAAATGGTCAAGCATTAATTAGTTTACGCAAGAACATCACGGTCAAATTACAAACACAGTGTACACAAGAGTGCACGCTGCTGTGTGTTATAACTGCTTTCAGCTTCATCGCGATACCACTGAGCTAACTTCCCGTCTAGCTGGACATGTTTAGTAAGGCCTCGATTAATTGCATCAACTATTAACGTTGCAGTTACCCTGGTAACGGGAATCGCATTAACGTTGCGCACGGATGTCACGAAGTTGAACTGCCAGCTACGTCTGAATCATTCATCGGCGAAACGGAATGAAGCACTGAGCACACGTCGGCCAACGATTCTACGATATTGCGAATGTTCTTTGAGTACCGAGTTCGTGCAGGTCAAGTAGCCAATTCCATCTTCGCAAACTTTATCATAGTTCGCCAGCGGGTATCAGATAATAGTAGCTTACCTATTTGAAATATCTTAAGCCATTTCAGAAATATTCGCATTTTGGCTCAAGTGGGCACTTTGTAATTATTTATTTTCAACATTGTTTTAAAACATTCCAATGTATACCTACTTCATCTTTGTGCAACAGTTGTGGTATCAATATAGAAATAATTTTAGTTACAGTGCTTAATGTTTTGGCCTGAGCAGTGATTGTTAATAGGACAGACATAAGAAGCTATATTGTATAGTTGGTCACAGATCAGTATCTGATCATTTAATATAATTTGAAGAACTTCATTCACGTTGTGCTTAATACATTTTTAAGATAGCATTTCATAAACGTATTGAAATATCCTTATCAGCGATGTTAAAAATAGATAACGCTTTTTTTCGTTTTTATTGATATACTATTTATTTTGTACAAAATTTACGAAATACTTAACGTGGCCGAATATTTTTCTGATAAACTGTAGTTGTAAACGTGGTACAGACTATACGAAATCTTAATAAATCAGTAACATAAGTAACGAACTAGGTGGCCAATAAACTATTATTATCCACTTTTGCATAAATATATTATAAAAGTAGAAGAAGTGCTCTAAATATGGACTAATCCTTTTATTTCAGACTTTATTGGTAAAGTAGTTGAAGATTTTTTTAAATGTAACACTACAGTGAATATCTATACAAAATCGGGTTTGGTGCTTGTGTTTAAAAGTGTAGTCTAAATATGGGCTAACCCTGAAATAGTCTAAAAGAAGGGTAAAAACTGCGTACTTTCGGATTGTAATGTTCTAAAATATGTTCCAAATACTGCTAAGAAGAATTAAATGCTAATATTTTATTTGTAATAGTCACAAACGCGGATAAGTATGTATATGTCTTTCAACACATGCACGCGCATTGTGTGCCCACAGGTAATACTAAGGCCGTCTGCACACAAAGTTACTCAAAAGAAATGCAACTGGTTAATGACTGAAATCACAAACTAATTACTAACTGGTTAGTGGCTCGGTTCCGCACACGAAGCTACTAAGTGAGTACATGCAGGGTGTTCCATGACTCATAGAAGAGCCAGATATGGGAGATCCCAGAGGCGATACTGAACAACTTTTTCCTTTGGCAAAATGTCGCATGAGGCTTTGTTTTTTAATTATTCACAAAAAAACACTGGCCAATCAGAGCGCGTGTAGACACCGCATTCAAGAACGGACTGTCGCGCCGCGCTGAATGGTGACGTTCGACTGATGCTCCGACCTGAACGCGTCGGTATAGCAGGCAGCAAAAGTTGTATCGAATACCGAATCAATATAATGAAGAATAATGTCGAATTATTCGTTATTCGTGAGTAACGAATAAAAACGCTATACCGATGCGTTTGGATCGGGGTATCGACCGAACGTCACTATCCAGCGCGACGCGACAGTCCGTCCCTGAGCGCGGGCTCTACGCACTAATAATTCAAGAACGAAGCCTCAGACGACATTTTGCCAAAGGAAAAGTTGTTCAGTATCGCCTCAGAAATCTCCCACATTCGGCTCTTCTATGAGTTACGGGCCACTCTGTATACTGTCAACAGTACAACAACTCGATAACTATATATTAAAGAAATCACACTGGACATTTACAATTAATAAATTCGTAGATTTATGTTTGAGATTTTAACAAATTTAAAACACATGCGAAAAGAATACTTTAGAATAAATTATGTATGTTAATGCATCATGAAAACTCGTCCACCATTTAAAAAAACGAAAATTGTATATATAATTATTAAAAAGGGAAATGTTTATCCATTCATTATGACCAATCAACTATACAAGTTTAATGTGATAGTTATCATACCTTGGATTTGCCACCCTAAAAAATATTCTGTAAATTATTTCACGCTAAAAGGCATAAAAGCAAAGATATTTCTTGAATACATAATGTCAAAGATATAAGAATTTCTATATCACTGTAGTATTTTCATTAGTCACACTATGGGATCAATCCCTCATCAATAAGCCTTGACTCAGCAATTCAGATACACAGGATCATACATCACTCCTTTTGAAAGCGCACATTACCAAAAGTTCTAGGGACAGCATGTTCGCAACAAGTTTTGAACATACATATAATTTATGCATGATGGAGCAGTAGTCCATGGTTCATTTAGACAAAACTTTTAGATGGAACATTTGTTGCAAGATGGATCAAGTTAAATAATTAGATACAATGTTTCTTCCCGATCTTTTAATCTCACCTTTATTAACTAGTAATACTTTCTTGATTGGCTTGCAAAAAACTTTTTGAATAGAATTTTCATTTACCGTCAGTATTATCAGTTTGTACAACAAAAAAAAAACAAACAAACGGTAGCACGATATTAGTCACGACAAAAGTATTGTAATACTCGGGCGTGTAAAATACACAGGTCAAACGCTTTGGATGATACGGTATAAACGCGGTTCAGTTTCATTTACTGACGCAAAAACTCGTACGCGAAGCGAGAACTGAAGAAAGGATACGCTGCTGTGAATCGAAAGTGCATTCTGCGGCAAAAGTAAAGCGCAACTGGCAATGCGGATTGCGTTACTGGACAAAAGCCTACGTGCCAAAAATGCGCGTGCTGCAAAAGGTGTTAGATGCTGGAACAATGGACAGATGTGCAAATAAAGAGAAACAAAATGCATAAAGCTTTTGTTTTATCCCTCTGTAAACTTCCCTTTCAGTTGGAGTATACGCCTAGGGCAGTTGTCAAAGTTCACTCGTTTCGAATGTTCCTCTGTGCAGCGTTTCCTTCTTCTCCTTTACCCCTTTGTGGAGAATTTTAACGTGATATTTTTGTATTTAGTGTATTTAATTGTTTAGTTTATTTAGAAATTATTATGCTTTCCTCTAGGTTTTGTAAACCACAAGTTGTTATGAAAGCTAACCAATGATTGTATAGACATATTAAAAAAAAATGCCATTAATAAAATTAACAGATTGAGATGTTACAATTCCTGCGTTCTGATTAATTCAATGTAAAATATATCAGACTATTATATCTACCCTTTTTATTATAACAAAAATTGCAGCATACCTAACGTAAAGAAGTAATTACTGATGTAATTTAATCCAACGTTACATGCACACTTAATTTTTAATCGGCTTCGCTGAATTTCATACCGTTGATAAAGGTGTACATAAAAACTGTGCAAACATTTCTGAGAATCAACATACCACGTAGGTCTACAAGGTTTCAAGACAATTTCGTTTCAAGCTGAATTTTTCTGACATTTTAATTTTCCAGCACGTATGCTGGCTTTGTCAGGTATGTATATTTTACAAGAGATGACGGGCTCCCACGTTTTAACGGGTCGTTTAAACGTAACGAGCGTATATCGTGATTGGGTACGAGAGGGCAGGCCTCGAGCTCACTTATCAAAACCGCTGCTCCTTGCAGTGGCACGTTAACCTACAGCTTAAGTTAGTTTACTACGAAACAGACAGCTTTAATAAAGCTCAACACGCCTCGCGTATTACAGCTGCTCGAGTAGCGCGTCCTTCATTACCGAGGTAAATAGATATACTCGGGGTATCTAAGACCGCAACAAAATTCCTCGATTGCTAGTGTCGTTTGATAAACGTGAAGCGATAATAAATCGACTACGTGTAAACGCATCTTTTAAGATGACACAGCTAAGGTAAAGGCACATAATATCGCCCAGCAAAATTTAAATCGTTGTTAATTGAATAATAATTGATATTCTTGTGTTTTATATTGATAGTTTTGTATTTTGTATATATTCTTGTATTTTGGATGTCAATTTAAAGACAATTTATTTAAGTTTCGTGTAGCTTAAGTCAGGATTGTTGAAACCTGCACACTTTTAATCAGAACTCAAACACGGGATCTAGAAAAGTGTTCTCACTATCGGCTAGTCAAGGAATATTGACTAATTTATGTATACACGAGATATTAAAGTCATTTTCACATATGGACCGTTTATTTTAAAAGTGATGCAAGTCCACTTTCTTTTTTTTTTTAAGATATTGAAATGTTTGCGATTGCATCGATACGAAAATTCAGATGAGGTCTGTTTATTTCTCCCATGTCTCTATGTGTTTAAATATATGTAAATTTATTTTCTAGTCTTTTTGGCAACTAACTGGACCAATACCTTTTTTCAGGATCATGAATGGACTTATACCACTTTCAACATAAATGACTCTGCAATTCCATTTATCAACGAAATTTAAATTGATTAAAACAAACGAATACATTTAGATTTACATAATAAGTTGTTTATAAATAAAAATTCACATTACAATATATGGAAGTTCGTTCTTTTCTCGATTATTTTTACACCACTCTCAAAATAAACGGTCCATTGTTTATTATTATTTCTTTATTATTATTATTATTATTTCTTGTTGTATAAATGTTTTTATTACAATAATTAAATATTAAATATTTAAAATATATACTATTAAATATTAATATTAGGACCTCCCACTTTGCCTTTCTAGGGTTTCTACTATTCTCTTTCGGGATATATTACTTCGACTGCTTTTGTTCTATTACAGAAATGTATTACGTATTTTTATCTATGAATATTATATCAGCATTAGCATTATTGTATTAATCCATATATGTATTCTTATAATATAAAAATAAAGTTTATCAAAATTGAACGTTTCTGTCGTTTCAATAACATCAAACAAGAAATGACAAAATTAATGAAATCAAACAAAACAACAATTTGCTGTACCCTCTAAATGTTAATATCCCCTTAATTCGACTGAAAAACCTTGAATATGTCAAGCAGTCATTAAGGCAAAGAGTGGTCACATGGATGAACAATATTTCACTAAATTTGATAAAAGTAACCATTTAATTAGCCAATTATGTGAAGTTGTGTCGTAATTTAGACTGTAAAATCACTATTTAAAGTAATCTAGCTTAATAAACATATCATTTACCGGCAACAAGATGTATGTTTCGACACTAGAAAGGTCTGTGATTGCATTTGAGTGCTGGTGTCCCTATAAACTCACGCGCGACCATTCACGTTGAATAGACCGTATAGATTTTGTTGACGTGTTAATTACGTCAACCCCGCGATTGCATTAACGTTGCTGTGCACGGCAGACAGGAAAGCTTACACGCTTGCATATTGGCAATGATAGGTAAGTAGTAATATAGCGTGCTTTCACCGCACGCTGCACCTCGCCAGTACAACCACACTCGATACAACTTCCATAATTGCTTAATTTATAGCGCGTGTCCGTAAAAATATGTTCCAGGTCGGGATGAACTGTTCCGACGCTTCGTGCAGCGGAATCGCGATAGAAGATTACAGAAATTATTGGTTTGTTAATTTAGCGTTACAGATACAACGATTGTTGAATTAATATTTTGAACATCTTAGAAATGATTAGGAATTATCAATGTTTGTAGAAAGGGCTTTTAGGGAATTCTAATTTGTGAATATTATTTAGTAAGTAACTTTAGAAATTGAATAGTGACAATGAAGCTAGATCGCAATGCATGTTTTAATATTTACATGTATGTGTATTTTACGTTTATGTTTTATGTAACTATTGTACATACATTATTGTACACAAACTATATTCTACATGTTACAGCATATAATTTAATGCTATTGAAGTAACTGTAGATACTATTATTAACAAAATTAAATAAAAATTAATTATAACAACGAAAATATTAAATTTAAGTGAATGTAATTCATAAATTAGTTATTGAAAAATAAAACTCACTTTCAGGATCGCAATTTTCAAACGCTGAATAACAAGATACGTCAGTGTAAAATAGAGCAATTTATTTTTAACATTCATATAGGCACGACCATTCCACATAATTTTTGTGGTTTTGAGTTTTGCAACTCTCAATGTAATTGAAATAAAGCTAAACGTGTAGTAATATCGTACAATTGCATATGTCGTCGTTCTAGGTGTTCCATTATTATACTAATTCAATGAACAATGATCAATGGCTATGTTCTTCTAATGCTTTTGAAATATAATAATGCAAACTTCAATAATTTGAGACGCAATCTCATAGGAACATTGTTGCTTCATAATTATTGTTCAATTAAATGGATGAAAAAGTACAGCAAAACTTAACTACAGTGGCTCGTGAAAATATTCGAACACTCTTCAAACCACAATAACTTTTCTGTAATCGGACCAAACGACTTAACCTTTGACGAAAAGATAGAAGGACTAGTTCTACTAGATATCTAGTTTTCGTCGTTCTGAAAAAATCGGAATTTTCATAGTTACAAAACAAATAGTGAAAGTCATCTTTTTAAACTTTTTACATCTGAGCATATAATGAAAACTTAGGAAATGTATTTTATAGATCTAAGTAAGATATACACCCGTTATCAATATACACCCGAATATTTAAATATTGCAGAAGAAGGTCGAACATCGTAGAAGTCGGCCGAAATCAGCGACTTTTGGTCTTATTCTATGATTTTTATACGTTTATAGCTCCAAGCAACGTCAACCGTTTTGGATGAAATTTTCAGGGTGTATATGTACATATATGTACATCTTGCATATATCTATAAAAGGTACTTTTTTAATTTTCATTGTAAGCTCAAATAAAAAAGTTTAAAAAGATGAATTTCACTATATCTTTTATAAGATATCTAGTAAACTAGCCCTTCTACGCTTTTGCAAAAAGTCGTTTGGTCCAATTACAAAAAAGTTATTCTGTTTTGAAGTGTTCGAATATTTTCGCAGGCCACTATAAACAGTTACTTAAACGAACAAGAACATTCCACTTCAAATCCAATGCTCCATAGGCAAAGTTCGCTCAGGAAGAACAGACGCAAACGTAATTGAGTAAATCGATATCGGTACACTTATACATGTTCGACTATTCCAACATCCGGCGCAAGAATTTCTAATTAGATGTTCGGATAGTCAAGAGTCATCTTCCGTATAATTGAAATCTGGCTTCACGACATACTACCGCAATTGTTTTCATTCTAATTACAACCACATCTCACGCTTGCAATGATGAGCAAGACACTCGGAACATGTTATGTAGTAGTTTCGAACTTCTATTATTGTTACGCGATTCCGGTTTTCCGCATGTATTCCCGTTCCAAAACAGATCTCCCGTCTTAATATGTCTATGCATTGTGTTATCCATACTGTTTCTATCTGGCACATGTACAACTTCTGTCTGGCACAAGCAACCGATACATTAATTAAAATTTGCGGGTGCAAAGTGGTTTTAAAATTAAACTAACAAGGGAACGTCTCGAATCCACACAAGCCGATTTTGATGAAGTTCACAGGGAAGGTAGTTCTTAAAAGACCGTTTGTTATCGGCAATCGTCCATGCTGAAGGTGTGGAACCAACCCCAAGAGTTGAGGGTTGAAAATACATTTTTTGGATTATCTCGACAACTGGAGGGAGTAGATGAACGATTTTTGTCAAATTGTGTATTTTTGAACGGGCAATTTAGCTACATAAAAAATTATTGCAAAATAATCATTTGTTTAAACAATATCAAAAGTTTGTACTAATTTTCCTTGCAGAATGTTAATCAATTTTCATTAATAAATTTGCGTATACGAGCTGTGGACCAAGATAAGGGGTACGTGTTTCTGGAATAATCTGTTTTCGATTATTTAACTATTTATATTATAATTATTAGATATAGTTATTTATAGAGATATAGTTATTAGACGCACAGTTTTTGCACAGTCCGCTCGAACGAAAGTCTCGGGCACGTGTTGCAGAAAGCACTGTAAACCCTTGATTGTTATTGACGTTACTAATATAAATAATACGCGCTCGTTGACAACATGAAAAAATTAATTAAAGAATGTTGTACTGCATTAATTTGTATCCTATTCTTTGTCTCGTCTATTATCATAATACCTTTTGGATTAACAAAATATATACGTCTTGTAATTATTTCTTTTTCGCCATCGATATTGGTTAGTGTTAAACAAAAAAATTCAGGTTATTTACCTATAATGGTTATTTATAACCAAAATTCTAGATTGAAGATACTTGATTAACTTTAATATCATGATTTTTACAATTTGTCTTATAACAGTTATAAGTCTTATAACACTTATATGTATATTTTATTAACCCAAACGGTCGTATGAAAAACATGAACCAAAGAATAGGATTAAAAGTAATGTAGTACAACACTTATTAATTAATTTTTTTCATTTGTCAGTGATCAGAAATTACTTATATTGCTAATGTTAATAACAATGAAGGATTTACAGTGCTTTCGACAATACGTGTCCGAATACTTCCCTTCGAACGGTCTGCGCGGAAACTGTTAATCTAATAACTACATACATATAGTTATACAATTGGAAACGAAAAATTCCAGAAACACGTATCCCTTATTTTGGTCCATAACACATATACACAAATTTACATGAAAATTTATTAACATTTTGGAAGAAAAATTAATAAGGAATTTTAAATACAGTTCAAACAAATGATTATTTTGCAATAATTTTTGCGTAGATAAATTGCCTGTTAAAAAATACAATTTGGAAAAATTTGTGCTTCTACACCCCCAGTTCTCGAGGTAATCCATATAATGTATTTTCAGTCCTGAAATTTGGGGGTTCGTTTCACCCCTTCAGCATGGACGATTGCCGATAACAAAAAATACATGTCAAATAGTTTTCGAAGACCTACCTTCCCTGCAAATTTTCTCAAAGTCAGCGTATGTAGGTGTGATATGTTCCCTTGTAAATTACATTAAATTGAACTTGGAAATTCTTCAATAAAATTCATTTAAAAAGAAGAAAAATATCAAGTCTGATAAAATACTCTTCCAAATCGCTCTGTAATTGAATTGTTAATTACGATAAATTCATTAAGAATAGGATGCAAACACTTTTAAGTAATACACAAGTTTTTTAAATAATACTAATGTTTAAAGTCCTGTAAAATATATATGAATGAACATACACAGCGTACATTAATTTGACACTTTGTAAAAGAAAAAATTTATTCGCGATTCGCAATATTCATCTCAGTGTGCATATAATTTTTTTACTGCTAAATCATTGTTTACGAATAACTTGTAGCTGTTAACAAGTTTGCAGCAAACTTACAATTACTAGTAGTGCAGTAATTCTGGCATTAAGTTTATGATAATACACCAAAGCTTCTCAGTAGGATGTGGGGTAAACACAATGTTCAACTATTTGTTTGTTATCCAAACAAATTTGCTAAATTGTACTTGGCGAAACTAATAAAATGCCGAAACGTTAACATGCAGAAGTAAATTGAGAGCAGAGATGTTATTTTGGACGATTTTATCTTTACACAAGAAAATTTAGCCAATATTTCTAAAACGCAAAGAAACATTTATGTTTATTGCATTACTCAACGTCACGATTAATTTGTTAAATTATCAGCGAAATTATTTACAATATCATTGTACACCAAAATGTGAATCAATAACATGCGTCAGTTTGCTCAAAATTAAATACAATGTCCATAGCTACGTAATATACAAAAAATGCCAAATAACACCAGCCTCATGACTTTTCTATACCTGTATTTGTATGCTCTATGCATGCATACGCGATAACGCGACTAGACAAGCGAAATAAATCAAATCGCGAGCACCAGGATCCATAACGCGGTACCCGTTAATTACACCATTGGGTTTAACCGGAATTAATTCCGAGACAGCGTCGCCCTGGTCGCACAACCGGGCGACAGCACGCTGAGAGAGAGCGTCTGGCGGCAGTGAGCACCGTCGAAGCACGTTTCATCGTACCGTAAGTAACTAACACGCGAAACGGACATGTTTAATAAAGCTGTGTGTTGATTGCATAAATTATTAACGTTACCGTCGCAGCCTTTAAAGTGAAACGCTAGAACTCCAACTCTGACAATAGCTGCAGAATATCATACTGGTCTTTTGCAGTTTCAAATTACATTCGAATTGTAGGTATTCTACGTAGGTGTCATTAATTTAAACAGTCAATCATTCGTGTATGTTCCTTTTTTTGTCTGGGAATATGCATGCAATTGTTTTTGGAATTACTATAGATGTAGAAGTGAATAGTTTTCATACAGATATGAGTGCATTTAGAAGAGAAAGTGCAGTAAGGGGATTTGATCAAATTAATGAAATGAAGGAACTAAATGCATTTAAATTAATATTTATCATCAGAGTGCACACAACTATAATGAATAATGGATGGAACTACACTTTTTAAGCGCTATACAATATGTATAGAATATTCTGAAGATGAAAAGGCACAAATAATACCAAAAAAGGGATGGTTTCATTTCAAACAATATCACGGTGAAAAAAAAGATAAAGTACGTCAACAACAACAACAACGACAACGACGTTTACGCCAATTTAAAGCCAGCAGTACTTTTAACATAAGAAACACATGTGAAACACAAAATAGAATTCATGAAAATTAGAATTAATGACTATAGATAATTTTGTTATAAATTAATTTGTAGCTTACCTTTATCATAATGTCTAACTTTTCCAGTAAAAAGAATTCAACTACAGGAGGATCGTCGTTTAGATGCGTGATACGAATTGATACCTTTCATTTCATAGGGTTGACATTTGCAGTAAAAGCAGTTCTCTCTTTAAGTAAAAACCACGAAATCTAATCGACTTAAGTCAAGAGAAGCATATGGCCATTTCACGAGAGCACATGCTTCAACTTATGTTCCTCGAAACTAGCAGTTAAGAAAATGATGTAATCATTCTGTAATAAAGGGGTTCTATATTCTATCATGCTATAAACATATTACAGGCATTCTAACCAAATTAATTTTAAAGCCAATTTTAAACTTCTGCTACCTACTTGCCTCTAGAAGTCTAGAATAGGATTATTAAACATACATACACTGTATTTAGTAGATAAATCCAAACATTTCCATCTTATCATTAATAATTTAAACACAAGAATAAAATTGAATGAGTGCATAATGCAAAAGATACTCGAACTGTCTGAAGCTGACAATAAGTGCAGTACGATGAAAAGGCAACTACAGAAACAAATACCTGTTTTAATTTTCCTTATAAAAATTGAAAAATAAAAGGATTCGCCATGACATTTCTCATCGTTGTGGCAGAGATAACATTTAGTTAATGAGTAAGAGTCAATAACTTGTTCGACTCAAATATTTTATTTCAGGAACATTGACAATTAATCAACAAAAAAAGGTACAAAAGGTCTGTGACTCGTTTGTACATAAAAACGTCAGGCAATGGGTTTTACTTCTACATATGATGGAGTCATGTAATTTTATATTTCAACTTCATTACTGTCATTCGTCGAACTTAGACAACATTTGTCACATCAATGACAGACTTGACTTAACTGTTGGAGAGGTCGTGGCAAACAGACTGGATATAAGTAAATTATAAATATTTATTTACACAAATCACATTGATTACGTACGTCGTACAATTTATAAACATGAAGTGAAATGAACAATTGCATAACAGACAAACAGCGCCCGATCCAGATCGAAGGTGCTCATCTGTTCATTCATTTCCGAATCACGGTTTTTTTATTAGTAACGCATCTGATAACTATCTTTATTTAATGAATAACGCCTTGATACAGTAGAACCTTCAGTATCCGAAGTAATAGGGAGATTTAACTGTTCGGATGAATTTTCGTATAGTAGAGCAATCATTCTTAACAAGATCTTAAGCACGTATTAAGAAGAAAGTTATATGATAACAAAATAAGAAAATAATATAATAAGGAGGAAATGAGATGTGTGTAATATAAATGTAATATCAATGTAATACTTTTTACAACTATGGGTCCCATATCTTTTCTGCTGCCAAGTCACATAACTTTTTTAACACATTAAACTGCGTTGAATTACATTCTATTTGATCCTCGAACGACCTAAGTCCTTTTTCTAATGTCATAAATGCTTGACAGTGTGGAGGTGCATCTTCAATATCACTTTCATTGCATTCATCTTGTTCAATATAGGAATTTGAAGCATTGTTAGCAATATTCATGGTAATGAGGCTTGTGTTTTGACCACACCGAAACCGTTCCGTTTCATAATCAGGATTACATTCCTAGCATCCAAGTATTCTGTGTAAAATAGAAACAATTTCTGTTGTGTCTGCCGAGAACATTTCTTCTTCATTAATTTCTTCCGGATCATTATGAATGAAGATCTTTCTCCATACTTTTTTCAGTGTGATATTCGTAATGGATGACCATGCCGATCCTGCT
This sequence comes from Holcopasites calliopsidis, assembly GCA_023838395.1. Taxonomy (NCBI): domain Eukaryota; kingdom Metazoa; phylum Arthropoda; class Insecta; order Hymenoptera; family Apidae; genus Holcopasites; species Holcopasites calliopsidis. Next base: position 407,625 of record JALHAQ010000063.1, read on the forward strand.
ATACACGAACAATGCTATAATTTAATTTCTTGTGCAAGTTTATAACATTCTCGTTTTCTCTTCCAGTGCGAAAACGAAATTTTCGAATCAAGTTTTCTCTATTGGATTATATGTAGATGTCACAAGCAGGAAAGTGTACACAGAGTGTTCGGGTAACAGAGCGTTTCGATAGCGGAGCATGTGAATAGTAGAACGTTCGAATACGGGGTCGTCGGATACTGGAATTTCTACTGTAATTGACAGTTTGTACATATCTACAAACAAGTGAAGACTCTGAACTGAAAATTCTCGTCGTAGAGAGTAGCAGTCGCAACGAAACGGCTTGCTTCAGTTGCCACTTTGAATGCTGATGATTCTTTTCAGAGTTACAGCGACACCGGAAGGGAGCCTCGGCATAATTTAATCGCGATTGCGCGCACAGACCTGTTTACAGAGCCTAGCAAGGAGCATGCCGTTATTTCAATGGCGATGCAGTACCGGAAGTTGCTCTTCAGCGCGAAGCTGAAGTCGGTGTTGCTGAAGGACAAAGAAAGGGAAAGAAGGGGAAAGAAGGAACAGAAGGAAAATGTACCGTCTTTCATAAACCGAACTTTATTCATACCTCTCTCAGGTTATCTAAAACGAAAAAGTGTTTTCGTGGCAATTAAACGTGTCGGAGCTGGTTATCAAGCGTGGTAGGGTCAAGACGCGATGAAACCATCGGTGCGAAAGTTTTGTTTAAATATGGGAAAAAATTAAAGAACGCGAGTTTAACTAGTGGCGATACGAAAAAATCTATCAAAATAACAGCAAAGGGAAAACGAGGTGGACATTTATTACGTGCAAATTTTTTCGATGATATTTTCATACAAATAAACGAAAAAAAATGTTTCTACCACCATTTGTTCTAGAGATTTCCAAGAATGTTTGTTTTGTCAACATTTTTCTATAATAAATAAAGAGCTACAAAGTTTTTGTTCAAATTAACTACTTCACGAATACTTTTCATACGCACTGTAGTCTTGTTGATAAAGTTACGTTGAGTGTCTCGTGTTCTTAAATAGGAAAATGTTCATGAACGCGAAAGTATCTATATTTGTGTATTTATTTAAATAAATTCTGGACTCAAATAAATAGTCTCAGCGTAATATTTGCTTGAACGGTTTAATATTTTCGTATTAATAACCCAACAATATTTTCCTTTGTTCTAACAATGATTCACGGCAGACCCCCATCGAAGCGTTGCCGGTTTGGATTAATCAGTGTCCAAGCAAATGGCGTTCGTAATTCTACCACTACGGATAAAGGGAAGGTTCGACGTTATCAACGACTTTATCAGGATAATCGAATGGAATCGGCGAACCGTACTCCCCAACCTAGGAACCGAGGATGCATCGTCGTGACGAAGTGGCGGGTTATCGAGCGGCCAGCCTGACGAAGTGACTATTTCCCGTGGCTGTACGCTGCCATCGTAAATCACAATCGGCAGACTCGCCGATTCGGTGGCCGTAAAAATTGCTCCTTTCACTGCGGCCACGGGCATTGTTTGCGCTTCGTCTGCGGGAACATTGATGGATAACGTGCAGTCGTGAAACACCTTTGCCGTATAATTAAAGTGAAACGTCAATTACAGGTTGCGGTTGCAACAGCACGGTTCCTGTCCGACCGTGAAGCTGAGGAAACAATTGTTTTGCTTCGACTTTCAAGTATAGGGTAGATTGGGTTAAGATGGTCATGCTAAGCGAAAATGGGGGTAACTTTTTTTATTTCTTATACACAAAAAAGCAGTATCTTAATGAGACAGTCTCATATGTTTTAGGAAGAAAGATATGTACGCAAAAAAATAATTTTATTGTTAACTATAGGGTACAACATTTTGGAATAAGACGGTTCTATTGATTTAACGAATAGAATCCTGACGGGTGAATGTGCCAGTCCTTTGATTTAGTGCAAGATTCATACCACCAGTTTAAGGAGGAACTGCTTCAGGTTTATACTTAAGGTAGGTCGTGGAATATGGTATTTCAATGAAACATTACTAAAGGTTGTCCCCCTTGTATATCGTGCAAAGCAACTAAACAAAGCATCCAATGACCAAACTTATCTATTTAATTTTCTTAATGTAGCTTCGCGACATTGTAAAATTACTTTAAAAATATAACTGTAAAATACATCAACTACAAAGCAAATGAATCATTAGATGGTAAGATGACAAGTGGACCATTGTACTCCGCGTAGATCCTGAGGATAAATAACATAAAAATACAATTGAGACAACAAATTTCTTTTACACCACTGCATGATATCCTCCCTGCACCTGTACGGATGCCAAAATTAATTGCCCATGAATTTTCTCTAATTTTTTTTTCTAATTTTTTCCATTTTTTCTAATTTTTTATGTAAAATTGTTATAAGTGTACGTGCGACATTTTATTCAAATAATATCATTTAACTGTATGTTTACGTTTTACTATGAAATTCCATCAATTGGGCCGTTTATTTTGAAAGTGGTGTACGTTCATTTTCTTTTATTTTGAGATATTTAAATGTTTGCTTTTGCATCGATCCAAAAATTCAGATGAGATGTATTTATTTTTTCCACATCTCTATGTGTTTAAATATGTGTAAATTTATTTTATAAATAGTCTTTTTAACAATCAACTAAACCAATACCTTTTTTTTCAGGATCATGGATGGACTTATACCACTTTCAAGATAAACTGTCCAATTATAAATCGATTTAATTCGATATTTAATTTTCGCTGATGCATGAAAATAGATATTCTAAACTTTTAAGATTCTCCGGCAGTTTTAACTTCTTGCCATGGCACGCGTTTTAAAAACTCATTGAAACAGTACCTATGTATTAAACGTGACCTTATTATTCCTCCGTCTACCGCGTAAGGTGCAAAGTTTATTATAGTTTCCCGTTCCTCTCGAACGAGCGAACTCGACACTATGAAAATTTCGACATTGTACGCGTTTTTTTGCAAGCGCTTCATCTCATTAAAGGATTCTTGGTTCTTTGTTCCCGCACTCTATTATGAAGCGGAATTATACATATGTATAATCAGATATTACCTTATTCCCCAGCTCTGCGCACGTACAATTTCACTATGCAAATTATCACTTCGCTACTCGCGTTTTTAACCAGTTCAAGGTAGGCTCGATTGAGCTACGCCTGCAATAGGACCTTAAATTACATGCTATTGTACGGACTAACATGCAGATTTATAATGTCCACCAGCTAAATTCGTAGAATTTATACCTAAGACCAAAATTTATCAATGTAAGCTAAGAAACTAAATAGGAGTTTTATTAGTATCATTTCGGTAGGTTTCCTAATAGAATCTGCAAGTGAATCGGGAACTTGAATTAATTATATTAGTCCAGTCGACGCCTGCATTGTTTCGAATTGACAAAAAAGCCGAGGTACGTCAAACCACTGTCCATAAATCTATGTTTTGATTAAAGGATAGTCCTTGGCAGAAATTAAGATATTTTAATGAAGAAAAATGGATTTTTTATGTAATAAGATGCTGCTAGGGTTAAGGCTCAATTTTATTTTGAAACTATTTATCCTCACGACCTACATGAGTTGAGATGGTCGTATTGTCATCTTACTATCTAATGATTCATTCGTTTAATAAGTTAATATAGTGATGTGTTATATAGCTAAGTTAATCTTCATTACTAATCATAAGTTAATACAGTTATATGCTAATGTAACTTTACAATGTCGCGAAACTACGTTCAAAAATTAAATATATGAGTTTGGACACAGGATGCCTTGTTTAGTTGCTTTACAAGATATGCAAGAACTGCAGCACTATAGGAACCTTTCATTAAAAGACAATATTCCGCGCACTATCTTAAGAAAAAGCACGAGCAAGTTCATTGTTAAACTGGTCTTACGAACCTTGCGCTAAATATCGAAGGATTAGCTCATCCACGCGTCATGATTGTATTCATTAAATCAATAGAAACACCTTACCGCAGTATGTGGTCTATGATGGTCAATTTATTCACAAATCAGTTTCTAATTTTAAACCAATGTTAACAGTAACATTACTATTTTTGCATACCTCTTTTTGTTCCTGAAACATGTAAGAACGCCTCACTAAAATGTGTCTTCTTAAATAAGTAGACTGAGGATTTTTATGCAAGTTCATATTTTTGAGAATATAGAAGAAAAAAAAGTAGAAAACTATTTCACCTACCAAGCATCATAACAAGTACTATAGTTTGGACATTTTGTATATTTATTCATATTAAATGCATTTTTGTGCAATTTCACATTTTTAAATTTCCTATAAATGCATAAAAGTACGCAGTATATTCATAAAACGCTAAAATTATTTTCACTTAGTATGGTCGTCTCGCCCAAAACTCCTCTATTATTTGGCTACTCTAAGATGCCGAGTTCCACCTGAGCTCAAACTAAAAGAGACAATGGAAAGGGGGTAGGCCTTCTGCGTCTTCTAATTCCACCCAGATGCCCCGATGCGACGTCGCTGCGTCATAGCCGTCACGTCACACAAATGTAATGTCATATACATAGAGGGTGTTTCGCTGCCTCGTGCAAATATTTCAAGGAATGATTGCTGAGGTGATTTTGAACAATGTTTTCCTTTGCCAAAATGGTGGTCAAAGCTTCGTTTTTGAATTATCAACGAAAAACGCTAACCAATTAGGGAGCGTGTAGTGCCTGCGCTGAGCCAGGAGAATGTTCATGGCCGCGGTTGAGCGTATCACGATCTTCCCCCGACTGAGCTCGCACTCTACGCGCGATGTGATTGGTCAATGTTTTTCGTTAATTATTTGGAAACGAAGCCCTAACCAACAATTTGGCAAAGAAAAAAGTTGTTCAAAATTGCCTCAGCAATCGCTCCTTAAAACATTTGCATGAGGTAGCATAACACTCCGTATAATAAAAACATACATATAGTACATATGATACATCTTCTGCGTCTATGAGTTTATATTAATTCTGTCGCTGGATTAAGTGACTGCATTCTAGTAGTTTGACTGGAAATCGGTAAATGTCTACATTTTTCCAGTCTTAGTCGGTCTTCTTCTTCTTCATTGGATTGAGCAGTTTAGATGATTCGAATAATGTTTGAACATCACTTTTTCGATGGTGGGGGTGAACGCTGGAACAGCGGCACAGTTAAAATCCAGTGCTGTACTGGATCCCTGGACTCGAGTGCTACTGGACAAGAGGTTCCCAAACTTATTTGGTCTACCGCCCCCTTTTTTGGAGAAATAATTACTCAGTGCCCCTCTGGTCTTTCAAAATTTTCTTGCTCTCTCTTCATTCAACGGCCCCCCATTGCATCCGAGCCTACTATCGCCCCCTGTATCGATTCCACTGCCCACCAGGGGGCGGTATCGCCCACTTTGGGAACCTCTGTACTGGACTAAACCAAGCTCTACGCCAATTCGTTTACTGCCTCACTTGCAATCGTTTCATCTCTCTCTATCCCGATTTTTCCGCTTCACAGCTTACGCCACACGGCAGTCTTAGGAGGTGACAGAACCAACCAATAATAACAGCGCGTGTGACCAAAGATAGGGCGCATAATCTAATTGAACGGCATCTCAGAGTAACCAAACAATACTATGCAATATTAGTCGCCCAGGAACAAAATCAATAGGTAAAAATATCGGATTCCTCTACGAAGAAAGAACACGTATTCTTCGTATAACAGAAACATTCTACCTAAGGTACAAGTGCTTCCGTAATGCCGAAATTCTGTTCCGTTCTATCTATCAGTCGCCTACAAAAAGGAAGGGAACGATCTATCATCCAGGCTGGCCGCAATATACATCGATTCATAACATGGCAGTGGCAAACGCATGACATCTGTTAATAAATCACGTCAAAACTGTGCTTCGACACCAAATTAAAAAAAAAAATAATGAAAAGGGGAGAAAAAGTGCCTATCAAAATGTGCATGCAATATAACTTACACGCATATCACGCAATAAAACCGGGATACAGAACATCCGCTTTACAGAGCACAAACTTGCAGAAAGCGGCAATTCCAAGGAGGGAAAGGTGCACCCGCCCGAGTATACGATGATTTATTTTGTCGTTGTCGATAGTAATTCTACCGTAGCCCGTTTCGCTTTAATGATTGACAACGCGACGTTCCAAGCTACACTTACCGACTGTTCCTGCCAATCTCGAGTATACAGGGTGTATAAAAAGCCAATGCACAGCTATAATAGCATGATTATACACTTCTGAATCGGTAGATATTTGTAAAAGAAACTTTCTACAAAATTCATTTCGACCTTGAAAATTAAGGCCAAACTTTTTTTTATCCTATTTTATCCTACGCATCATGAGGATAAAAAATTCCACAGGAACCATGGCAGACCATCGCTCTGTCTCTCTTTTCACTCCCTCACTCTAACCCGTGATAACCAATGTAAATATCGGATAAAATATAACATTATTATTGCAAGAAAGCGGTTCAGTTACGGCCAATGATTCGTTTGACACTTTTTACCCTTATGACGAGTAGAATCTGACAGGACAACCAAAAATTTTGACCTTAATCTTTAAGGTGAAAAGGTTGTTTGGTTCCTAGGGGAACAGTACATAACGAAAATAATTTTTTTTTTAATGAACGGAATTTTGGAGACTTTGAAAGCACCCGAATTTTTTTTTAATGGAGCTATGTATTTTTAAATATTTATGATTGTAGCCCTTCGCAAGACGATTCCAATGATTAGAATTGTCCGGGGTCACTGATGCACAATGAAGGCTATGGATATTAAAAAATGTACCAAACGAAGTTCTGGAGTTACTGGTGCTCCCAAGCGCCACAGGCTGGACACCGCGGGGTTCATATGCAACACTTTTTTATCCTGCACATCTAGCCTATTGGATACATCCCTATGAATTTTGGGGAATTTTCAGTCGCAAAATCAGATTTAAACAATTCAATACAAATTAGGTACTATTGTCAGGATAGTTACAGAATGAAACATAATTTATAGTTTAGGTTAGTTTAGGTTGTTCTGTTGAATAGAAAATTATGAAAAAAGTCGGGGATTGCCTACGTATTCTGTTCAATAGGAATATGTAATTTGTGTCGAAATTACCAGTTGCGAAACCGAATTTTTAAAAATTCAAGAACTTCAAAATGCAGATATATTTAAATTATTAAATTACCAATGTTCGTATTTTTACAATTTTAACCTTCTCTTATGGTTATCAATGTATTATCTTTAGGAAGGAATATGTGATCAAATGACGTGATTGAAAACATTTTCGACATATTGTGAAATCCGATAAAAGGGCAAGTGAATACATATTTGGGAATGTATGGCGTATAATAGTATTGGAAATATTTCATTAATTGAAGAAGTAATAAATGACAGATATTTATATTAATGTGTTATGAAATAATTCACCGAACAGTACAATTAATTCTTTGACTCCCAGTATTTCACCGGTGAAACATTCACTTTAAGAATACGATAAATTCTGGTATCTGCAGTTTTACTGATAGGAAGTACCTAAATTTTATTGTTCTAGATTAAGAAACACAATTATTATTCTCTCCAGTATTCCCACCAAAACTTTATTCTACATCATTTATTAGTGCATGTTTTCTTTTATGTTTCGAAATCGCGATTTAAGGGGGCGAGCGGTAAAGGGTTAACAAGAGAAGATGGGAAAATAGAAAGTTCAAAAAGTTATTAGACCTTGCGTGCGAGTAGAGGTCATCCAAATCAAAAATCTATTTTCTGTTCATGCCATAATGCGATTTTAGAGGATCAAATCAGTTCCTTCGTTCTCCGCTCTATCTTACTTCCTGGGTGGGATACACTTTCTCCGTGGCCCAAACCAAGGGAATAGTTGAAAGGAGACTGAAATACCGCCGAGATGTAGATACTGCTGATTCATATCGACGCGCAGTGATGAAGTTTTGCGAGGAAACCTGTTTAAATGGTGATCAATGCGCTCCATTTATGTGATCCCTCAGGATAATTTACTGTTTGCATTAAGCCTTTCCGCGTCAAGCATTTCATTCGAAGGGCGGAGGGTTAGTAGATACGACTGAAAAGCTTCATTCGAGGGCCTGTTGAATTCGTTTTTTCGAGATGGTCCAATACACTATTTTAATTGTTGTGTCATTAATGAGGAAGAAGGTAATTGAGTTCCTCACTTTTCTTTGCGCTTCGATGACTTCCACATGTTACAATTGCATGGAGATGTTACTGGGCAGAAGATGAAAATGAAAACCTTTGAATTCTAAATGTGTTAACTTTTCGATAGCTAATAAAAACAATCAATGCGACGCTAAACACCCCAATAAAAGAAAAACAGCGATAGTAATATATATAATACTCCCCCCCCCCCAACTTCTTTAGAATTGTCTCTAGATTTAATTTCAATTACAACACAATTTCGAAGAATTATGTAGCTGTTTCATCTCGCAATGAAGTCTTGAATTAATGATTTCTGATAACAATTCAGAGATATTCTCTATTGTTACTTTTGTGGATTATCATATGTATGTCTGCTTACATTTTTTCTTCTTATTTTGTATTACAGAAACTGAAACTAGTTTTATATCGCGGTCTAAGAGTCTTCGTAGACTGCAAACTTTCTATCGGCCGATAGTTTGGTCGGGTTGGCCTGTTAGCGCGCACACTGGGCCAACCAAATAGTCTGGTTGGTGGTGAGGGCGCAGACAAGCCTACAGTCGGCCGATTGCTCTCGAACGATTTGCTATTTGGCGGCTATTGATGAGAGCTGTCGCATAATGAAAGTTAGTAAAATATCGGCCAGAAATGTTATTATTGCTTTTATACAATGGAGGAGAAGGATCAAGAAAAGAAACCGAGAGCATTTGGAATACTCTCTCTTCGGAGCAAATTGAACTATCAGCTGATTCGCAAAAAACCGATCGAAGAGTGTGCGCGCGGCCTCAGGCCGCCATACTGATTAGTAGTTGGCCGATAGTTTATATTGAATGTTAGTTTATCGGCCGATACGAATCGCAATATGCGCACTTGCATACATCTTCATACTGATTAAGAACCCGACCAAACTATCGGCCGATAGAAAGTCTGCAGTCTGCGAGGGCTCTAAATTCAAATGAAATTCGTTTTAATGCTCCTTTATTTTAAACGGTACACTAGTACAGACCATCGATGTTCAAATGTCGACAGGATAGTTGAGTGTATAATTACTTGCACAGAGTTGACTGCATACGTACATATGTAACATGGTTCAGTACAGTCAGAAAGTTTGTACTCGGCAACGTCGAGATTGAAGTTAGAGCTTGTGTTTGAATAAATTAACGAGCAAATGATATTCTACAACGGTAAAATAATACGCAGATTTATCTGAAGATTTCAAGATTATTCGGCATTCTTTTAGTTTTTTTAATAACTTCACACATTATACTGCGCATCTCATTTTGTGTATTGTACACAATATTTTATGGGCAAATCATGAACTATCCCTCAAACTTTCAATTAAATGGTGACACAATGAAAATGTTAAGCGGGATAATGATTCTAAGAAAAAATACATTACGTATACTGGTACACAGGATGCCTGACCATCGACAGGCCTATACTACTTACGGCTATTAAGGTAATCGGGGAAAGATGTCACACACTCATAGCTTAGATTTTATCCAGTAAAAATTAAAACAATCGTTGTTACAAGTTCTTCTGGTATGTCAGCTAACAGAAATCATGTGACATTTGTTATAACATGCAACATTAGTACAGAAGATCCTCCAGTATGCGACGATCTAGTATTCGAACGTTCTACTATCCGCATGCTCCACTATCAAAACGCTCTGCTATCCGAACACTATGTTTATTTACATTTTCCTGCTTGCGACATCTATAATCCAACCAATGGACCAAGGGGTGATAGAGTGTTTCAAGCGACATTGTAGAAAAAACTTGCTTCGGCAATTTCCTTTTCTGTACTGGACAAGAAGACGAGGATGTTATAAACTTGCACAAGAAATTAAATTTAAAAGATTGTTTCTACATAGTAGGATCGGCATGGTCATCCATTACGAATATCACACTGAAAAAAGCATGGAGAAAGCTCCTCATTCATAATGATCCGAAAGTAATTAATGAAGAGGAAATGTTCTCGGTAGACACAACAGAAATTGCTTCTATTTTATACAGGATACCTAGGATGCGAGGAATGCAATCCTGATGATGCAACAGAATGGTATCGGTGAGATTAAAACGCAAGCTTGCTTACCATGAATATTGCGAACAATGCTTAAAATTCCTATATCGAGTAAAAGGAACACAATGAAAGTGATATTGAAGATGTACCTCCACACTTTCAAGCATTTGTGGCATTGGAAAAAATACTTAGGTGGTCCGAGGATCATACAAAATATAATCCAGTACAGCTTAATGTGTTAAACAAATTCTGACTTGACATCAAAAAAGATATGGGACCCATAGCTGTAAAAAGTATTATATTACATTTATATTACACACATCTTATTTTCTTGTTCTTACATTATATTTTTATAATGTTATCATATAATTTTCTTTTGAATGCAGGCTTAAAATCATGGTAAAAGTTGGTGTTCTATTATGTGAAAATTCTTTCATCCCATCAGTTATATCTGCCTATTACTTCGAATACTGGAGGTTCTGCTGTAGATTAATGTGATCCAAATATAAGTTTGACTGTGTTCAGGGAAGAATTCGTTATATTAGCTTATCGCAACAGTTATATGTATACATGGTATATATGGTGTAATTGTATACAATTGCATACATATAATAAATATACAAAATGTTTATTAATAGTATCTTAAATCGTCGTTATAGAGGCGAAATTCATTAACTACATTTTCGTTATTTTCTTTTACTTGTAATTTAAATTTAATACAGCAATTTAACCCTCTGTGCTCAATTTTTTGTGTGCTAGAAAAGAGTCTGAAATTAGTGTTCTACTGTACGGAAATTCTTTTATCCGAACAGTTATATCTCCCTATTACTGCGGATACCAGAGGTTCTACTGTATATTCTGGAGAAAACTATGCTACAATGTCCGCAAAATATAAAATGTTGTTAACTGAAAAGAAGGTATTTTTCTCATTCATATTGACTTTTGCGCAAATGAATGGCGTACAACGAATAAATTCTTTATATGACAAGTGTACAAGCATCTTACTCCAATGCATGGGATCCTACTTCTGATTATACATGAGAATTGTTGTCTTTTTATGAGCTGCCATTCAGTTTCTGTTAATTTAGTAGTGTTTATTTCATAGTGTGTGATTTAAATAATAAATTATGTTTATTGATTTGACAGAAACATGTATATTAAATTTTTTATAAATTTATCCCTTTGCACTACTTTATCGAGTGTGACTCGGCGTTTTTAAATTGCCAATTTAGATATGCATTTTATTTTATAATACATTTAGAAGTGCCACAAACATAAATAACAACAAGGTCTAAGAGCTGTACTTAATATAATTAGTAAAAAGAATTGTTTGAAATAAGTACCAGTCAAGGAACTGTCCTTTGAAGTAAGGGTATAGCCGGATAAGGTGGTCAAAAGTGCTCCTAAACCAAATTCGATTTGCCATGGGTCATTCGATAGCTTATCCAAAAAGTACAATGTGCGCCAAGTTTCAGCTCCGTATCTCGACTTGGGGGGGGGGGGGGGGGGGGGGGTAGTAATTACCAAAAACCAAAAATCACATTTTTGACCAATTTCTCTTATCTGCGTGGATGGACAATTTTGAAAAAAATCAGGGGCTCTTTAATTAATCAATCACATATTATAAAATTTTTTCCGATTTTTAAATTAAAAATCAATCTGTGAAAAATGAAAAACGAAAAAAAAATGATGAAAAATGCCGGTTTGGGAATGAAGGAGTCGCGGTACTAGATTCATATTTTTTGAGTAAGTACATATTATTGGTATTATTGTACTGAATTTTTTTCAGACTTTTCGGTTTGGTGCGCCATAGTTAAAAAACTAACTTTTTCCTTGTTTCTTACGTGCCTCAGTCACTTATACAGCGATTTTTGGTACATTCTTGATCAAATAAATGCTTTATGCAACGCTCAATGTTTTTACGCATAGCAAACAAACACAGGAACTAATGAAACTAAATAAACCGAACCACTTGGCATTACGTCATTCACATTACACTCCATAATACAGAAGGGATTTTCAAGAGCGTCGCTGGTCCTGCGGCAAAGTACATGACTGTCAAGCCGCTGCGCTGGCTTTTCATAGTTTCGAGTCCTTTTTAAGTAACTTTTTTTTATTTTTTTTTTATTCCTAACTATATCAAGATGTTCAATGTTTGTTTAAAAATGTTTTAATAATTTTTTTTATATTTTAGTCTGTAGTGTACTGTTACGCACGGCGAAATTATTTCATAATTTTGATTCGTTCGGGAACGTGTCACCCAGGACGACGGTTGGAATTTTTACAAATGTTTATAATCATAAGACGCGTACGCGACCAAGCCCGCACCTGCACACTTAGGACCCCTCCTAAAAGAAACTCAGACCTTGGGAGAGACAGACCAAATTCCTGGGAGGCGCCAGCCCTACAAGGAATAAACAGAAGACCACCCTCGCAGCGTTCCCACGAAACTGGAGCAACTGCAGTTACCCCTTCCACAATTACGAGCCTAATTTTCGAGTATATAAGGACCACGAAATTCAACCAAATCGGGCTAGTCCTGGTCACGCGTTCGTTGCGTTAGTTTCGTTCGTTGACACAGACATTGCAAGATCGGGTTAATCCCCTTCGAGCAAATATCTCCTTTCAGTACGTAGTTACTGCTTGGCTTTCATATCTCAATCTTCGGTGAGCCCCCGTGTAATTATTATACGTAAAACCCGTGGATTCATTGTATACACTCAATCTTTGTAACTTCCATATCATCTTGAATATACCAGTCATAGTTTTCTCGTAAGTTGTTGTTCCATTGCACCTTCTTCCAATACATAGGAAATCCTCGATTTGAACGGGACCCACAAAGTACATCATAGCCGCTCGTGGTGTACGCACGTTACGAGTTCCTTTACCTGAACCCAACCTGACCATCCGTGTTTATACGGCTACCCGGCGTGTACGTCGGCTGTCCGGAAACACACACCTTCCTTGATTCTGGTGAGCCGGCTACGTGGCGCTTCACACCCGCCAAATAGTCCGGAGATCCGGAATCCTTCCATCCGCGCCTATCGGCTACCTGACGACGTCAGCTGTCCAGAGAAGCGCACTCTTTCCCTTTGCCGTGACTCTCGGCTATCCGACGCTTCACAACCGTCGGCCAGTCCTGGGAGAACACGGACCTCTTCCCAGGTCAGTCATTCAAGTTTGACCTGTTAACCCACTACCCGGTTATCAGGTGTAACCATAACCCTTGAACCTTTTTCCCGGCCAAACTCGCCAAGCCCTGGCTCGTAACAGTACGTAAATATGACTTTGGGGTGCTCCTTATGCTACCGTTTCAATTACGGTATTGTTTAACATTTCCTACGCTAAAGTAATATGTGTGAAGGATTTGCGAATCTCTTACGTATAATAGTTGTAGATGGATTGTGTTAAAGATACTTATCTTTAATAATTATAGATAGGTAGCAGCGAAAATAGCTCGTGATGTCCTTAGTGTTTCTTTTAGTTTCTTCAGTTCCTTTTTCCCATACTGTATCAATTATATGCAACCGTAGAATTATTTATATTTTCTAATATTAAGCGCACATGTAGTCTTTGTTTTAAAGATTCTTACCTTTAAGAACTATGGATGAGAAATACTGGATGTTGCACGTGATACCTTTCAAATAAAACACTTCAAATACTAGTGAGTTATTGGAGACAAAATATAAATATAATTCAGAGTGGGAAGGATTAATAAAAAGCCCGTGGCATCTTCCTCCGAATTACCTTATTCCTTCTTGCTTCTGTATCGTATTTTAGTGTACAAAACAATGTGTGCAGTTGCAATGTAATCGCATAGATAATAGATAACGACAGTAACAAGTAACAGAGAGTAAAAAAATAACAAATGTGCGAAATCACGAATTATTGTCTCTAAACATCTTCATCAAATTTCGATGGTATTTACTGCCAGCGAGTGTAACTGCATTACCATTTAACGGAGCCGCAACGACCGAAAACCGTGCACTAAAATACCTATAAACAACTCATCAAATATTGAAGTTCGATTTTATGAGTCTTATCTGCTTTGGCCGTATCGTTCGAGATGAGTACGAAGGTTCGTCATAAAATTTTTATAAACCACTTGCGCCGCAATCTCCCACACCTGCGTGAAACGGTATCATTGGTTTCTTTTTTTATATACGACATTCAGGCGACTCGAAAATCTATAATAAATTTTGCTTGAACGTACCTATTATGAAACACAAGTAGCTTGCTTACGAACAAAAAACACAAAGAACTGTCAGCAGTAGATTATTGCTGGATTTTAAAACCATTCCTCGCGTTTCCATACTTGGGGGAATGTGATTGGCCGTGAAAATTGAGAAATAATTATTTTGCTTGTTAGTTAAATTTCAGTACATGTGGCGAAATATGCAAAGAACAATTAGAAATGAAACGATGTTAATTTATAATAATCTTCCGTATGCTTTAATTTCATATGCTCTCTCAAATCCTTTTAAAAATGAGGAAAAGATTATTTTTGGTACTTATTACATTTTTGTGAATATTATATATATGTATAAATATAATAATGAAATATTGCTCGATGACACTCTGCGCGACTATTTTCTACGACTCTCTCTGCTCGACTCTTTCTGCCCCCGCTGATACTCGTATCCAGACCTTATATCACTAAATACATTCGCCCCCGCATTCACACACTCGCATACACTTGCCACGTGCCACAATTCGGCCACGCGCAACCCATGCACTCTACGCTCCACGCGCATTCCCCGAACCTTGCACACTCTTCCTTAGAAGCCATTCATTCGATAAGGCACATCCACTCAAGATATATCTGACGTTCATCATTCACTCTTCGCGACAATTTCTAAACATCCTCTCTCACTCGATATAGGGTCAATTCCATGCTGAATCGATCACTTTTTGACGTCGACATCATGGGATTTTGTTCTAACTGAAATATATTGTAGTTCATGTGAAATTAGGAGGGGGGGGGGGGGGGTTAAGTCATCATTTAGCTTTCTTCGAAATTGTTTCAAAAATACGGGCCTTTGAATTTTGCAATTTTTGGCCATTTTATGGAAAACTGGCTGTGCTTTTGAATTTTTATCTCAGAAACTACTGAACCGATTGGTATCTTCTTTCTTTCAATTTCATCTGCAGGCTTCGATCTATCGCAGTGTATTTTTTGTTTTTTGGGACAAGCAATTTTTCATTATAAAAATTGTAAACAAAATCTTTTTTTGCAAATTTCTCCATGAAGGCCATCACGGGTTTAAATTTTGAAAAAAATATTTTCAGATTCCTTAAAGTCTTAGCTACAAAATAAGCACCGGGTCAGGATGGACACGAAAATTAACGTCACAATGAGCTGTAAAAGGTCCGGCGTGCCCCCGTTTCGGGTAAGCGGGGCGCGCGCTAGCAGCGGGTTCTGCTATCACGGTCGGCTGCCTGTACCATCCTAAATATACCCATCACTCACTCACATCTCACATACACAGATTTGCGATTATCTGTATTTTCATTCACACTCTCTTTCATTCGCCTGCCGCTTGTTTACATTTGGTTGATCGATAGGTGATCGGCAGCCCTAACTGCCGCATCATTTGAATTTAACGGCCTAATTTCCTACACAAGTTAAGAACAATATCAAACTATTCGTTATTCCTCAAGAAGGAATAAACTAATTAGTCGTTATTCGTGCAGAATCAATGAATCGATTGACTAATAAACCTATCAATTGCAGCCCGCGTTAAATTAAAAAAGATTGACAGAAGATTCAAATTCGACTCACCCATGCATCCATAAATGAACCAGCTTCGACGAAAATGAGTCACTGTGTCATCCTATGTATATATATACATATATAATAACGAAACAACAAATAACAGAAAGTGATGAAACGATATGAAACATAATTTCGATTTTTGTTCTATTTTCGATATCTTATCGATACCCCACCGATTTCATTATAATAAAAAATGTAATAAAAAGGAGGGAACATCCGCGTTTCATTAATTGTAATTACATGTAAATCAATGAAAGTTATTAAAATCACGCGTGTACCTTCTAATATTAAATTTAATTTAGATAGAACACCAATCCATATGCCCTGTTGCCAAGGTGTTAATTATTCCGTACTCCGTTTCATGTCGAGCTTCGAATTTGGTGACCATGAAGAATGACGCGAGCGAAAATCCGACCATCGGTGCCTGAACGCCAGTTAATTAGCGAACTTTCGTTTCAATGGAGCACGACGCATACTCGGTCGAACCTATTTCAAACTAGCACACCCTCCTCGCTTCGATTGAGGCAATTGCAATATGCTTTCGAGCAATCAAACAGACATGTATGTACAATGTACATATTATATAGACTTATACTACTTACGACCTATTCACTCCTTGGCAATGGCTGACTATAGTCGGACCTATATTACTTTTAGGCTCGCAATTTTAGCTACGCCTGTGTACAGTCCGCGCCTCATCAGATTTAACATTGATTTGAATAGGCGCTTGACGTTATAAAGGGGGAACAAAAAAGCGCAGCGTATGAAGCGCAGATTGAAGTCAAAAGCCCTTCGTTCTTCCTTCGAGTGAACCGCATCGTGCACTTTGAGGTTCCCTTTAGAACATGCTACAGTTTATCCTGGCACTAACCCTTTCCACATCTTTTACGTGAATTTTTAGCCTTGTCAAACGAAAATTAATGGAAAACAAAGATAGTTCTTAGCGAAGTACGCTAGTCAAATTGGAGTTCGTTACTAAATGATATTTTGTATAATTGTTCATATTAAATGCATCTGTTGCAATTTTTCATCTTTAAATTTCCTATAAATGCATAAAAGCCCGCAGCCTATTGATGAGACACTATTAGTGTGTGTAACAGTAGAACTTTATATTTCTATTGTGAATGTTATACATACATATGTGATTTTTTTGCATTTAAATAAATTGTGTAAGTGTTGGGAAAGTTGGAGAAATAAGTGGCCCCATCTTGCAGTGCTACCCCAACATAGACCAGTTACAAATGAATAAATTAATTATTACAGAAATTATTTGTTTTTATTATTGAATATTTTTAAGCAATCATTTGCACTTTGCAATTTTAATTTGTACAAATTTCATTCATTAGGCGCAAGACGTTTTCGCTCGAGATTTCCTGTTGGATAAAATTGTAATCGATGCGGCAACAGTGTGACAGAACTCTCCTACGATGCAATTTGGCAGCTACGCATTTCTCGTTTGTAATTCAACAGGATAACGTTAGATGTCACATTGTCAAAGTCCTCATTTACAAATTATGTTTTCACTAATGCTCATTTCTTCACGACAGCACTTCGATCGATTCGGAGTAGACCTCGAAGGAGTCTGCCCTCTTAAAGACTCTCCTAGGATATCAGATGACTGAAGTTCGCAATACGACAGGGACATGTCTATTACAGAGATCAGGATATTAAACACAGAAATGAAAACGTGCAATATGTTAAAGGAATATCACACGAATTGTTTTTGTTTTTAATTGAACAGGAACAGTTAATTCATTTCCAGTAGCAAATCTCAAAGAGTTTAATCTCGGGGCAGGCATCAGCCAAGAAAATTGTGTTCTTTGCGAAAGAAGATCGAGAAATGTCGCAGTAGCAAAGAAATCCCGTCGAGCGTTGGCAATTTGTTTTGTAAGCTGAACGCAGGAGCTTTCAGCCGGTTGATCAATTAGATAGATCGCAACATTTGTGTAAAGCTTATGAGCCCTGACGCTAGCCGTGCAATGCGCCTAGAATTAGGGGAGCTTCCGGACTAATTCCTCAAGGGGGAATCAGAATCGATTGATCTCGGTAACCGTCTCGTATCACGCTGCTTAAGTGATGCTCTTGTCAAGCTTAAAATGATAAACCAAAACGTGGACATTCCTTGATCAGAAAGGCACGTTCAAAACACATGGCCTGCATATATTTCTAGTAGCTAGTCGACCGAAAATGTAAATGACAGAAAACTGCAGCAGCCGCTTTTCACATTTGAGACTCGTTTAATAATCTCGATTAACTAAAATACTTCGTAGTCTCGCCGTTAATATTTCCCAACGTGCAATGACGAGGGTAATACAACAACGTTCACGAGCAGAGGGGAGAGAGAGAGGAAGAGAGAAAGCTTGAAGAGAATTGTAATCCCGGCCGGAGGAAAAATCTCGACGTAATTAAGTCGTATTAATGAACGAGGGGGCAAGGGATCGCGTCCGCAGCGGATTTACTCGATGCGAGGAAGTTTAATTTTCGAATGCTTGTTAGCTGCTGCACAGGACTTATCGGGTTATAACATAAATAAGCTAAGCGCATCATGTTTATGAAACGAACGACAAAACAATGTACATTATTGATTGTATAGTTCATTTATTTGAAATTTCTATGATTGATTGATAATTACGTATAATTGGTTAAATGTAATTTCGTACTTCGTTTAATTCCTAAAAGACCGAATTAAATTGCAAACATCATAAAGTCATTGTTGTAATATTGTATGGGAAAGCTTCTAGATATTGTATTCTTCTGTAAAAAAAAATCGTTAAAACTTTTTTGTGACTTTGCAGTGACAGATAAAATAAGGTATTTTTCCGTGCAAATCCATGTGGGAAGAGATACAGAGCTCTACGCTTTGTATTTATGTTATACACTTGTACTCATGTGTATTCTTCACAATCTTGGTAGAACATTCTGTACTTCTCTAATGCCAGATACATTAGACTTACATGAAAGATATTTAAAAAAAAAAAACGGAATTCTGGCTTTGTAGCTTATCACTGAAATTTAACATAAAATTACACAATTTCAAGAGTGGCGTGTGTTTTATGTACCGATAAGTAATTTATTGTGAACAATAAGCAATACTGAAATACTGAAATATGATAGTGTTTAAGAGAAGCATTCTAAGAAAAACCCTCCATATGCCAAAAGCTTTATTAATTTTAAATATGTCGTTAAAAAAAAAATTATTCAAGAAATGAATGTGGCGTATCGTCTTGAAGCTTCATCTTGTTTATAGTTGCATTTTAAACACTCAAGATTGGATGCAGAATATGCCATTTCTTTATTAACCCTTTTTTCCATACGGATTCACCATCGTCCCAATAATACTACGCCTATTAATAAACTCTACGTTATTAAAAAAGCTTCAATTTGTATTTTTTTCTATCCCATTATTTTTACAGCAGATTCATTTAATTGTGATTCAACAAAATATTATAATGTTCATCGCATCGAGTCTGGCTTTATATTTTACCAGTAACATGTACATCCTGCTGTGAGAACTTCCATTCAACATTTCCAGCAAAATAAACAACATTGTCCATCGAGAAAATATTTCCTCGACATGCGAATAAAAAGTTCATTCGAAACGATGCCTGGATTCGAGAAATTTTTCCACTTGGCTCCTTTGCTGGCACAGAAGTTTAAACGGCAGCGGTAATTAACGACCAATTTGAATCTGCCCTCCCCTTTTTATAAAAGAAGTTGAAGACAAACTGTAGTTTCGAAGCGATCGATTTATCATGAGTCATGAGTCTGAAGTTAATCACGGGAATATTTGCGAAGCTGCGCCCTTATATTTCGAGTTAGTGGAATTCGCTGAAGTTTAGCAAATGATACACGCAACAGCGCTCTTACCGATTTAGGCCCGCCGCACACATCCGTTTCGTTAACGTACGGCGCTTTTCGTTGTTGGAATTATTATTTTGCAGAGAAATGACGGACTTGTGCATTGATCGGTAAAAGATTATGCACTTGACGACCAGCATATGCGACTGCGTCAATAACAAACAGTATTTCGGATCGCAATTACGTTGCCGCACGTTTAAAAAGCGCATGTGTACGGCGGGCTTTAATTGGGGTTCTATTTACTCGGAAGTTTGTAGCTAACGAAAACACGTCTTTTATAGAAAATTATTTATAATTGAAGAAAGATTGTGAATGGCGTAAGCGAGAAATTTATGCGAAAATTTTCATTAAACACAAGTGATAATTGTACGATTTAATTCCGGGGAAATTGTAGTAGGAATGGTTGAAAAATGCGCAACGAAATATCCATTCCACCGTCGCCGCTTCGGCGAACAATTAAAAACGTTTTACGGTTGAGAAGTTTAGATTGTGTTCTAATGAATGCGGCATTGTGCACTGGGGATCGCACACCGCAAACGAGTTAAATTAATCAATTTTCCATGCCACAATCATCAAGTAACTCGAATGAAGAAGAGAGAATCTCACGATGATTCGCAGATACTAATGAATACGATGTGAGAAATTATACCGTGTGAATGTTAAGGCAATGTTCACAAATTTCAAGAATAACTTCGTACAGGATTTTTCAATTATACAGGCTGTTTCGCTACCTCATGCAAATGTTTTAAGGAGCTATCGCTGAAGCGATTCTGACCAACTTTTTCCTTTGCGAAAATGGTGGGTAAAGCTTCGGTTTTGAATTATTAACGAAAAACACTAACTAATCAGAGCGCGCGTAGAGCGCGCGTTTAGCCGACAGAGGATTGTGATACGCTCAACCGCGGTCTTGAACACTCCGTGGCTAAGCGCACTCTGACTGGTTAGTATTTTTAGCCTTAGCCTTAACCAGCATTTTCGTACAGGAAAACGTTGTTCAGAATCACTTCAGCAGTCACCCCTTAAAATATTGGCATGCAGTAGCCGAACACCCTGTATATGTGAATAATGCAAATACTATAAAACAATACAGTTTGTATAATCCGAACTTACCGGAGGCGTACGATGATTAATTATGATTAGTAATGTTGAAATAGTGATCAATTGTTTGAGAGTAAACAATTCGGTGAAACATGATGCGTTTAATACCACTGGTACTCTAACCAGAAATACAGCTGTTTTGATAACACGAGAACCGAGAGAACGCATCAGCAGCTGTCTACAATAACGTAATTCAATAACCATGCAAATTATTGAATGATAATTGCAATTCATGCACATTTACAAACATCGGTGCAGTTGATTATCATCAAATACATACAATGCAATTTAACGATAAGTAAGGAAAATGTTAATACAGTAGATTCTCGATAAGCGAGGATTTTACGATTTACCCATAAGTGAGGATAATTTATCTCCACCACTAAGCTTGAACACGATTTTATCAGTGAGCGTTGACTTTGTCTTTGTTACGTACGAAGTTGACTTTGATACGTACTCTAAGTAAGCGCCAATCAAATTCGCTTTTTCTGCACGACAAATGGGAACCTTGTGGTTCCGATTCTTACTCATCGAGAATCTACTGTTACGAGATATACATATGTACATAATATGTATATATGGTGTACATATTTTATCTGGCAAATGAAATGAAATTTGTTTCGCGTACTACTGATTCATTTGCTATTATTACTTGTTAATTAATAAGGTAACAACTAATAATAAGGACTATTAATAAGACCTGTATGAAAATAAGAATCAGTACTCAATAGTGAAAAATTGTTGATAACTGCGCATTATTTTTTATAAAAGTGGGATCCACAAAAACCACGGTAAAGAAAGTATGAAAGAGACGAAACTCGAACATTTACGATTTTTCGAATATTCACAACTTCGCTAACTTTTCCTACACAAATACAATACAACAAAACTACTAAATACATTCCACTCTTTTTTTAACTTCCATTATTAGACATCGCGCAAGTTGCAGAACGCGAAAGACAAAGCGGCAGCCGGGTTCGCTCGAAATGGACACAAAGCTAGAGCGTACCTATCTGGAGGACCATTCAAAGCGACCCTCGCAATTATCGAAACCCTGATTTGCATGTCTGCCCCGTCAGAAGTGAAAACAGTGTCCAGCCCAGGACAATGATATAGATAAACGGAAAGGACTGTCACGGCCACAGCTGATATCCGACCCGCAGATAACCAGCTTCCGTTTCGAGAGCTTCCTGCCGCTCGACGAATGACGCATAATCCGCGTAGAAATGGGGCCGGCTCTTCCTACGGGTAGAGGATAACCGGGCGGACGGATCTGGTGATACAAGCGAGGATTTGTATTCCGTATCGAGCAAACTATCCCTCTCTGGCCCCATACCGCCTAAGGCTGTTTGTTCCTTCAGGGGATTGGGGGGAGATCGAAAAGGAACAGCCAGCTTTCGATATCGATAACGCTCTCGACCGTGATGAAACGCGTCGAGTGCCGCGCAAAGAATAGCTGATGCGAGTCGAAAGTCTGCAGGATAAAGGCGGAACTGTAGATTAAGCAGATTATCCAAGCTCTTAAAAAATAATTGAGTCGTTCTCCAACGACGTGAATAGCTTCCATTGTGATGAAGTAATGTACTATGGTATTCTTTCGGTAAGATCGTGCACACGAACCTTAATGGACGCTCGTATAATTCATTTGGAGCATATTGCGAATGGAAGACTATTCTGTACTCTAAGGAAGCTATTCCGTACACACATACGTCCGCGTACATGCATACACACCATGGATTCAAGTAGCACTCCCTTCGAAAACTGATTAATATTACTCTGTGTGAAATTAAATATCTTACGATCATAAGCACATACAGAGTGTTCGAAAAGGTCAGGACCAAACTTGTACCTATTAGTATAAGCAGTATATGCATATGTTACGGGCAATGCATTTAACGTGGGAATTTTGTAAAATGACCGGGCATTGTGTAGAGCACCAATTTGTTGGGCAATGTATAATGAGCAGGTATTTCAGAAATGGCCCGGACATTTTATATAATGCCCACGGTTCGTTGGGCAGTGTGTTGTCACTCATAAGGCCAGCAGAGATGTAGTCTAAAATAATTCCTTTATATTTTGAATATCCTGCACTAGGCCCAATTTTTTAATTATCGTTCTATTATCCAAAAATTCCACCATCTGGCCACTTTTGTCTCCCTATTAGTTCGAATATGGGAGTCTCTGCTGTATTTCATATTAGGCATGTATTCCATATTAGAGCAAATCACTCTATATACGTATGTGTTCAAAAAGTATTGCTCTCTAAACATTATTATTCAACACGTTAGTGACAATTAATCGTTGTACAAATATTTTCTACATCCACTGCATATTATACCACATCGTTCACCATAATAAACTTCCCTTCTGTCACGTTATCGCCTGGCGGTAAAAATAATCAAATAACTATGCACAAATGGTATTAAATAACAAAAGTCTAGACACGCGAGAGAGACATTACGACAAACGAAGTCACACAGTTCATTCCCGCGCCTAGCAGCCACCGAAATCGTCGGTTTTTACGCGGTCGCCCCGCGCCACTCTGCCTCTAGCTAGACGCATATCAAAGAGGCGCAGTGCATCTGAAAAACAAGCAGAGTCGAGTGTTTACTCGTTGAATTCGCGGCCAGACTGATGCGGCGGCCGTGTGGCTGGCGACGAAAGTTCGCTGGAGAGTGAAAACACGAGCACAGCTCACCCTCCCCTAAGGTAACCGATTTCTCATT
Organism: Holcopasites calliopsidis; assembly: GCA_023838395.1. Taxonomy (NCBI): domain Eukaryota; kingdom Metazoa; phylum Arthropoda; class Insecta; order Hymenoptera; family Apidae; genus Holcopasites; species Holcopasites calliopsidis. Next base: position 431,251 of record JALHAQ010000063.1, read on the forward strand.
CGAGTGTGCGTCCTGGAATTCACGGAACCAGAAATATTCCGCGGCTTTGTTCGCTGTTCCGTCCCCCTCCCGCAGCTTCGCGACGCTGTGCCCCGTTGTGTCGCGAGGGCCAAGCATTCATCGCCGCTCGCCGATTTCGCACGCACGAATTTCATCAACGGAGTATTTCCGGCGGGTGCATACGCGGAGAACTTGCATTCCACGGATGAATGCCCATAGCAGATATTATGAACGCACCTTCGAGTTGATATAACGACACGATTACTTGCTCCGATTGCCCCTGGGTGCCTAGAATGTGCTCGATGAGAATACATATGATTATGATAATTATACAGTTCATGGTTTACCGCGCCAATTTCGAAGATTTTTTAATACGTTGTCAGGATCATGATTCTAAACAATTTCTTCCCATACGTATGGGTAATTCCCGTTCCGCTTTAGTTTTCGAGTTAATCATGAAAAAAAAACTGCACGAAGGTAAATCAAACCACCCCGAACCCAACTCATAAGGGAACATACCGAAGTGACAATCACCCATTTTGATCAATTTCAAGTGTAATATAGTTCTCATAAGAATACTTTACACGCATTTTTTTATCGGCAATCGCGCGTGTTAAAGGGAGTGAAAACCATTCCCAAAGTTGGGGTTGCAAAATCGATTTCGACGAATATCTCGGAAAATAGATACTAGAGATACAGCAATTGTGTAAACTGTTTTGTTGAAGTTTAAATAATATGTTGAAAGATGACATTTTTGATAGATTTTCCCAGTTAAGTGTGAATAAATTTTCTTGAGTGTTTGTTTATAGAAATTGGAATTTCGATCTTTGCATTACAAAAAAGTTACTATATTTGAAATTTTCTTGTTTGATGTGCACAGTGGATGAACTGAGTTGTCCCTCGTTTTCCAAGTATGTCGTAGCTCTGAAAAGAGCTGACAATTAATTTAAACTACAATTTGAACCTATATACATGGAATAATATAAAATTGCACTTCTTGATTCACAAACAATTGTCCTGCTTTAGGTATCAGCACATATTTCAGACCACAAGATTTCAAAAATCCTGTGAAGTTTTGCTTCACAGATTAACAATGTGAAATAATAAATTGTTTCGAGTGCGACGGTGTCGTCGTCTTGAAATGTTCGTAGTACAAGAAGCACTTCTGTTTCAGTCACTTCTTCGAAGACTACCACTACAGTGAAAATTACATTGAACAATTTACGCAAACTGGTCTTCTTAATTTAAAAACTGCAGCGAGTGTCTCACAATAAAATAGCTCTTTTCAGAGCTACTACATATTTAAGAAACGAGGAACAGCTCAGGTTGCCTACTGTACACATCAAACAAGAAAATTTCAAATGTAGTAACATTTTTGCAATGCAAACATAAAAATTACAATTTATCCGTAGTTTGTGCTTGAATATGCATAACTTCTGTGAACAAATATTCAAGAAAATTGATTCACATTTAAGTGGAAAAGAAACTATCAAAAGTATGCCATTTTTTAATATGTTATTCAAATAAATGGGTTTCTAACAAAATAATTGGCACCGTTAAATTCGTCGTTAAAAAATACTAATTTCATCTATTTACACAATTGCTGCAATTTTGGGGCGGGTTTCACCCCTTTAACAGTAACCGACAAAAAGAAATACGCGCCAAACATTTTTATGAGATGTAACTACATTACACTTCAATTTTACCAAAATCGGTGATTGGCACTCCGGTATGTCCCCTTGTCAGTACAGAACGTGTTGGCTAGCACTTAAACGAATTTTGACTTGAGATGAAATTCAACTTACACTTGGCATAAATTAATTTAAATCAAACCAAAGCTTAGTTACGTGTTAGCCAGCTGGATGACCTATACTGAGTTAAGTTTGGGTTAGTAGGGGAGACGAGAGCTAATAGTTCCGATTTTGAGAAATCAAAAAAAAAAAATAACTCGAAAATAATACAGCTATTCTCTTCATTATTGACTGATTCATTGTTAACATTTTCGTCGACAACAGCTGCGACGTCCAAATCGACGCCGACCAGGGGAACAAGAGCCAGACGACCTGAAAGCATGAAGACGACAACGAAGATAGCAGGAGTCATGTTCCGTGTCGCAGTTTGTGAGAAACAGCCATATCGATCGGGCATTGCGCATGGGAACTCATGACCGTTTCAAATCATCATGGTCGGACAAGCTTGCCAAGTCCACTTCCTCCCTCGCTCTATTTCTTTCTACTTTTATTCTTTCATCTCCCCAACGCCATCCTTTTTAATGTCCAACCCTTTCGTTAGCGGAAAAGGAAAGTTGTGACGGAGTTAGTCGGTTAACAATGTGCCGAACTCTGCCAGACCCATTGTGCGTTATTGCAAAACTTTTCCTTGCAACAACCATCGAGCAGCACTTCTTTCCCTCAACCCTTTTCGTGCATCATGAGAGACGACGACTGCTTTAGATCGAAGTGAGAATTATTAGCTCTCTGGTCTGAAAGCGACGCGACGATCGGGGAGTCTGATGGACTTCGTAGTGACGCGATTCCAAGTTGAGTCCGAAGTTGAATATTTCTGGTCTCTCACTTATATTCTCGCAAATTTCTTTTCGGCTGTAAGGAAAGTTCGTGGAGAGGGGAACTGAATGACTATCTGAGACTACTGTCAAATGCGTAAGTATTAAATACGCTTCTCTTTGCAATTTGTCCAAAGCTACATTTACTAGAAGAAGGGGTAGTATTATAGACCCCTGCGGGTAATATGGCCCACCTCGTAATTTTCATATTTATAACAAAGATGTCCAGCGACCACTGGTATCGCCTGTAGCATCTGCTCCCAAAAAACAAAAAAAAAACTATGTTTACCCTAAATGACGCATAGCTGGCGCTAAGAATAAGCGTGTATAACGTAAGCTACAAAGCAAAAGTTTTTTGCCTTTCGGGAAAAGTAGTACTTGTTGAAAAATAAGGGAGTCAAAGTATCGTGTGTTAGTACAAATGTAATGATGGATACGTAGAGTCAATATGCTTAAATAGATCACTTAATCTTCGGTATTCTAAAAAATACACGTAATGTTTCCGAACCAACCTGTTGATAAATTGGCCTCCATAATGGAGGGTAATATGGTCCCTTCAGTAACTGTAATAGTACCTGCAAATTAACGACATCGTCTTCTTTAACCACTTGAACAGATTTGCTTCACCCTCTCAAAATAATACCTCACTTACCGCAGCAGCACTTACAAGGGAACATACCGAAGTGATGATCATCGATTTTGATGAAATTTAAATATGATGTATAGTACTCATAAAAATATTTGACACGTATTTTTTTTATGGTAAAAGTGCATGTTAATGAATATCTCTGAAGCTACGCGAGATAAAACAATTGTGTAAACAGATGAATTTTGCATTTCTTAACAACGAATTTAATAGTATAAATGATTTTGTTGAAAACCCATATGTTTAAGCAAAATATTGAAAAATGACATCTTTCATAGTTTTTTTTCAATTAAATGTGAATCAATTTTCTTGAGTATTTGTTTACAGAAGCTATGCATTCAGGCACAAACTACGGTTTACATAGTTATTTATGTTATAATATAAAATATTGCGTAAAACTGGGAAAAAGTGCAAGTGAAACACATGACATGTTAAAGACAGCTTATGGGGAAGATAATCTGTCTCGTGCACAGACATTTCGTTGGTCCAAACGTTTTAAAAACGGCAAAAATGATATTGAAGGCGATGCCCGAAGTGGACGACCAAAAACGACTTCGAACCTCGAACTAGTAAGAAAAGTGGGAGATTTCCTTAAAAACAACGGCTCTTTAACTCTCCGGATGATGGCTGATGAATTAAAAGTAAATAAGGAATCCGTAAGGGCAATAATTACCAAAGAATTGGGCAAAAGGAAAGTGTGTGCCACATTCGTACCGCATAGTTTGCGTGATGACGATAAAGTCAGACTTGCAAAGATTTTTTACAATTTGTTGAATGTGAATCCAGTGTCCAAGACACTATTGTTATTGGAGATGAAACATGGTGCTTCCAGTACGATCCAGCAAATAAAAAACAAAGTTCTGAATCGGGACCACCAACTTCATCGAAACCGCACAAAATTCGTTTCCAGAAATCACGCGTTAAGACAATGTTGATAGCATTCTTCGACTCAAAGGGAATTATCCACAATGAGTTTGCCCCGCAAGGAAAAACGATTAATAGTGAATTTTATTTAGAAGTATTCAAACGTCCATCAATGAGAATCCATCACGTGAGGCCAAATTTGGAACGCTCAGGACGGGCATTCTTGCATCACAATGCATCTGCACACACATGAGTCGACGTACCAACTTTTTTTAGCTAAAAGAGGAATTCCTGTGTTTAACCACCCTCCTTACACTCCTTATTTTGAAGGGTAAACGATTCCAAACTGTGCTTAATATTCAACAGACTATTACAAGGCAAATAAAAAAAATTAAAGCAGAACAATTTTTAAACTCCTTTAACAGTTATGTGATCGATGTAATCGTTGAATTAAGTTTCTTGGAGATTATTTTGAAGAAAATAAATAAAAAGTCTAGAATGTTGTGTATTACTATCTGGTATTTTTTATTAGTCTCATTACTTTCTTGCCGCACCGTATATGCAACGTTTGTTTATGAACAAGGCTTTAGTAATTTAGTAATTAACTTACTTTAGTAATTCACTTTTGATGTCTAACGCAACCAAAAAGTTAGTCCTTTTTTATTTTTTGTTAAGCTGAATTGAACAGTATTTCTTTTACTTCCATAGAGCCCATGCAAGGACAATAGAGTATGCAAGGATTAATTTGGAAATACGATGAAGTCATAAACAAGGACGATTTAACGTCTCGCAAAAGCAAGAGAGGAAGAACGCAGCGAGGTAAAATGATTTGCTCAACAACGCGGAATAAGTGACAATAGGGTAGCAGGAGGGAAACAAACGGACGAAGAATGGAAACGAACGATATTATTGGGAGTAAACGTACGGACAAAATATTTTTGCGCTCGTATTTGCAGGTTATACTACGAGAGCATATAACCGAATGAAAGAAACAGGATACGCATCGTCGGTCTGCAAATATTTCCAAGTTCTCCAGAGAATTAAAGTGGCGGATGTTCATCTTGCGATTCCGCTTTGTGTTTTTGCTATGTTTTATCGTTTCTTTCCTCTTTGTTGTTTCCACTGCACTTTGAAATATGTGTTCTTGTTAATATGATGCAATCAAATCGGAGTGTTCTATAACAGTGGTTGTGCAGTATATTAATTTCGGCAATGTTACACTAATTATAAGAATAGGGAAAAACACGGTGCAACCGCAGAAATGACTTAGTAAATTGTTAATCCTTATGAAAATGTCTCCACTTTCCAATATAACAATTGGAATCAACGCTTCACTGTACCTATCTTTTCTTTATGATTTTTTATTAGATAAATATATTTGCAACGCAAGATTAGGGGAAGTTGTTTCAGTTTACCTGTTTACTTTCATTTATATGATTGGCAATATACCCATTAATACGCTAATATTGTATTTTATTAATGTGCATACAAATAATCCCCTGTCTCCCACAGAATGTACGTATCTACATAATTTTGTGTGTTGCACAAAAAGTTCCATACAATTGCCATTCTTAAACTATGAAATCAACTCCTACCTATATTAAGCGTACCTGCAAAACATAAAACTACGAAACTGTGTTTTATCGATAAAACTTTTTCTTCTTCTATAGACCCGAATGTAAACATGTACAAATAAGAATAATGTGATATTAATTTCTAGTTACAGATAGCTCTGTGCTTTCGCCTGTAGTAATCTCTACATTCTTATCGTTAACCTTGATGCAGCACCTTCTCCATGAGTAATTTTACGTAAAGTAAAGGCCTTCGTATTCGGTCAATACTTCAACATTGGTATGCATATGAAGTAGCGTAAATTATAATAATCTACAAATTGCAAGTCGGACCAATCTGCTATGATTGATATGCCGGCCACACGCATACAGAAATATTTTTTACGTTAAAATAGTATTGTTATCTGTTCAATTTTCTAAGAAATCATTACAGGTAAATCGACTCGTTTCAGACCATTCTGTGGTCTATCACAAATATCTATATCATACTCTGTGCAACATTAATTTTACAATATTTAAATGGCAAAAAATAGGTGAGGTCAATTGGCTTTAATCTTAAGCACGTTAAAATGCCACAAACCAAATATAACATTAATAATTCTTTAATAAAACACAATTCATTAAAAAAAAATGTACGCAAATTGAAATCGCACAGTCGTTGACTCGCATCTAAATGCTGAAACAAGATACAGACTGCACTCTTTGCATAAATTAATGAACAAAACAAGGTGTGATTACAAATCGAAACTTATGTATTAAATTAAAATTTGGATTCTTGCAATCTACTTCGTGATCTTTAAAATTCAGGCTACAACGATAGCAAAAAAAGATCAGGCTCCAAGCAAATATCACAGGAATTCATAATCTCCACGAACATCACGTTCATCCTTCAAGCACTAATGTTCTATAGGCCAATAAGCGACAGAGAACTTCTCTAATGGCTGTATTAGCAGAAATCCCAACATATTTTCCCATTCAGCGAACAAGTATCCCAAAATCGCTCGCCGCAAACAAGGTATTAACCCTAGTTCCCACAGAATTAATGCTCCGAAGAAAATGCATCCCTCGCGTTCAGGGTAAGTGGAAGGAAATATTACTCGACCCCCGTGATGGATAGACATGTTAGATGGACATGCTTCGAATACTCAGCCGCGGTGGGAATCGCGCCTCGTTAATCAATAATTTCCGGCTAAACATGCTTGAAAGTGTTTTCTCCGCCCGAGCAAATATTTCCATTATCTCGGGAAGCCACGCTACACGCGTATTGTCTATGCGAGCAAGTGAAACTGAAGCGGACATAGTGATATATTCATTAGGGAATACGGAGAACCATAGACCAGTAAACGTAGGGGATACCGGGGAGGGTTGATTGCGGCTTTTGGAGAGAAAAGTTCGTACAGACGAAACTGCAGGTGTTTCTAAAATGATTGGTAACTTTCTGGCAAATATTTCATATAAATAGTACTTGCTATTGCGAATATGAAGACGGTATTCGGGTTATCTATATGTATGTTATTGTCTTCATGTAACAACCAGTTTATGATTTTCTGGATACGATTGACAACAACATATTGGACCTGCTTAGTTCCTAAATCATTATATTACAGATACATCATCATCCAAAGAAGATAATGACGATTAACAAATTCCATTAACGACAATATTTCGAAGTTGAAGCTTATTTTTTAAAACTTTCCCACCACCTCTAGGCTAAATAATTACGCATTTCGAGTTCCTTAAAACATGCAGATATATGTCCTGTAAAAAGTTCCTGATCCCAGTCAGATCCAAAAATTGGCCGATTTCTACCATTGTCTTTTATTTAGTAATGGATGATCATGCTGTTTGATAATTACGCTAGTCAATCGCGATCTGTTAAGAGTACCTACTCTATACTGTAACTTCCAATTTTCTATTGTTCATTTGGTAGGAAGTATAAAACTGTTTCAGGCCTTCTCAATCTCCCTTACATATTGATAAATATTAAGAATAATAAATTCATCTTTCCATTCTGTCAATCTAACTCTAAATACAAAGAAATTCCCATTTCCGTAAATTTATATTTTCGTGTCAATGTTTCCCAGGAGAATTTTCTGCCGCCTGCAAGTGAAAAATCGCAAATTCTGCAAATTCTGCATGGTTATATTTCAGCCTTGCACGCGTGGAAAAGTGTTCCTCGCTTATTGCGTACGTGAACAAACAACACTGCCGGCAAACAATATTTTGCGTTAGCAGTTGCGCGGTTGTTTATTAAACTCGAAAATACTGGCGCGTTTTAATCAATTTCGTGTTACAAAGAGAAACGGTATTACTATTAAAAAGCGTTATGTATCAACCTATTACTACAATGAAATACAATCGATGCACACATATTTCATGCCCAAATAGCGCGTAGATTAAAAAACATCAAAGCCACGTGGAGAGGAGAACAAGTTTTAATACACGCGTACGTATATGCTCTTTCTATCTTCCACGCGTAAATCGTATGCAGCTGTATGAAAAAGAGACGCTTGTTCAGTGTAGCTGAAAAAAAGAGAAGACGTGCGTTTGCAACGCGAAATTGAAATGCGCCTCGAGCGCGGAGAAATTATACAATCAAGAGTTTCACCTGCTAAAGGGACACGATTCTGTAGAAGTGAAGTATAACGTTAAATGTCAGCAACGAGATGCTCTATATGCATGCACGCTGCACTTCTATTCTTATTTGCAGCACGGCTTCATAAATTCTCTCCTGTTATTAAAAATGTGTAAGAAATATCAATCTTGCCCAATGAAGTTGTTTCACGTGTTAGACAAAGTTGTTGTGTAACTAAAACAAAAATAATAAAAAACTAAGAAAAATATTCCGAAGTTAATTCGAATATTTGCTGTGGCTTGTTCTGAATATAAAACGATGATGCTTCACTTTTGCGCATGTATTACACGCAGGTTTATCGCAGGGTTGGACACATTTTATTTGAAATAAGATAACGAATTGTCGTTTGAGATAGTGAATTATCTCAATTAATTATTCGAATGGAGTAATTGAAATAAAAACTTATTTCACAATAATTCATTTGAATGAAACATGAAGTGAAACGAGTATTCTTATATTATTTGTAAAATAAAAACAATGAATATTTGAAATAATTCATTATCTGCACAACCCTGGTTTATCGTATAATTAAAATTTACAATATTATATACAAACAATATGAACGTCAATGCGCATTAATTTCATGTCATATTTCTCGAACTGAATATAACTCAATCGTTGCAACTATGACGTAGATAAAAAAAACACACAATTTTTCGTGGAATGCGTTTGGATGCTTCTACTCGTAATTTTTTAAGAACATGGCATTGAAATGCCGCATTGATATGTCAAGGAATTGAGACTTCATTTGTGCATTTCTCCTGGTGTCAAAAACCGTATTCTAGGCAGAATAAAATATGCAAAAGATACAAAGCTCGTAAGCACATTTTACTTGAATTTCCTGCGGCATTCGGAATGAAATCGCGTTTAATCATCGCTCCAGTACGCACTTTGACAATGGAGCGTTCAAAATTCGCGCGTCGAATGATTATAGTAACGTTCCGAAAGAACCGACAACCTTCTACCTGGAAAGAACCAAACCCCTATCCCCACTTCTTTATTCGAAATTGGTGGGCTGCGCGAGAGATCCGCGAACGGGAGAGTGGCATCAAGTCGTCAATCTTTACAGTCGAGTGAACAGTGACGTTTTTAGTAGAAGGATAGAAAATGTAGTGCTTCCTCACTTCCTAGCGTGTAATGTACGTGAGAACTGTTATATCGCGGGTGTTTCCTCACACCTGATAACTCGATTTCCCTAATTATTGAAATAATAGTCAAAGAATAAGAGCGTGTGTGACACGGAATAAGTGAATAGATGCGTGCTTCATTCATACGATTCTATCTGCTCCCGAATCGCTTAGTGTTAAAATAAGAAGGCATGTTATATTCTATCCTCTAAAGTATAACATTTCACTTCGACGGAAACCTTTATGGTTGGCCGCTATCTCCAGCCCCATCGAAATCAAACTCATGCCGAATAGTCGACTTCTTCGTTACAAGGCACTGGCCGGTCCCGAGCCAGGTCTTTGCGGGGATTACTGTACCTGTTCCGAAAGAAACGACTGCCCGATCCCGAGCGAGTCAGTTCTCTCGGAACATTACTGTATTGTTTTCATAAAAAGTGTACACCGTCCGCCATGGCCGCATCACTGGAAGGAAGTGTAAGAACCATAAAACTGCGTACGGGACCTCCAGACCTTTCACCTTTCCGCATACCTAGACACTGTTCCCTGCAATAGGCGCCAGCCATGAATGAAAGATGCATGCAAATTCAAGCATTGAGCACGCTGAAAAATTCTATGCATTCGTGAACGGTCGCGAGCGAGGCGTGCAGTCTTTTCACTGTTGCCTTTGTGTTTCTTTAAACTTATCATTGATTCGAAACGATCAAAGTGGTTGAACGGATAGTACAAGCAGGATAGCTGTTCCTTGGAAGTCAGTCTCATCGTGTATGACGACGTACATGTAATTGCAGCAAATAAAATTTTGCATTTAGAGGTACAGAATGAGAATTTTTAGCGAAAGAAAGCTTTTTCAATCGAAGCGTAGCTTTTATCTTTTACATGAAGGCTTAGCGAGGATTCATGAAAAATGCATAAATAGATCTTGTCGTGAAACGGAGCCCTTACGTTGCTTATAAGAAGAACAGTATAAATATGGGATGTTGCGTTAAGTGTACAGTGTGCGATAAATATAAACTGTATAAATTCCATAATTGTTTGTAATAAGTCGAGTGGAATAATGTTATCAGCTGGCTAATCTTATCAAAAGTTGCAAGTCCTAGAAGTGATCATAACAAGCGGGCTCCACTGTATTTATTTTGCCAAATTAATTGATTTGGAAAATAAGCGATACGAATTACATATGTATAATGTAGTTCGGGGACGTCAGTTTAATTCATGTAGTAATGTGTTTTCGTAAATGTTTTCTCCTTGCAAAGAGGATTCTTAAAGACTCTTTAACTTTCCAATAATCCTTCCACTTTTCAATTATTCATACTTTAAGCATAACACACATACGTGAAGATTTACGCAGAGGTTTGAAGCCTTTCGTTGAATTATGAATCGCGTAAAAGGAAAACCATTTTCTCGATAATGAATTCAACTTATTGCTAGCATTTGAAAATCTAGAATTGCAAGGTTTATCAAAGACGAACTGTTCAGGGGAATGTCGTGCGGTATAACGACAGATTAAATGTCAAAGGAAAAACGAACGTACTGAATTTGCGAAGGGGTTAGTGAGAATTCTCGATTAAACGGAAATCAAGAACGCCGCCGAAATGTTTGGAATGAGCGAGTACAAGTTGCTCGCGAGACGGAATTGAAACGCAGAATGAATAAGTTTTTAATTAAAAACATCGATCTCCTTTTAATGACACCGAACCTGCGATTTTAATATTGCTGACGACAAACGACAAAATGGGAATGACATTGTAATACAATTATCTTCATTTAAAGAAAGATTAGCCTACGTACATTTTCAATCAATCAAATCAACAGTCAACGAAATCACGAGAGCTCAATGAAATTAGGTGTATCTTATTAATACGGTTTTCTTTATTACACATATGTACACGAATTTTCGTGACAAATATTATAATTAACAGATACATTTAATATCAGTTACACTAGTGGTATTTCATTAAATGCTAAGCTGCAGTTGTCATTGGTTTGTAAGCTGAAGTATTATCATTTTATGTAGGTTAAGGCATATACTCTACTAGAAAACAATTAACTAAAAGAATGAATAATACAGTGAAGAATAAAATGAAACCCGTGTCAAGCACTCTCATTAGTTCAGAATTAATATTGCAGAGCAACTACTAATTGCGAACATTATTTCATTTTAATATACGATACTACATTTAATATAGTATTGGGGCTTAGATGATTCCTTTTCATTTTCAATTTAAAAATATTAATTATTATGTGAATTTCAGTTCATCTTCAAATGTCTAGCTATCGTCAATTTCCAGCTTGCAGAGTACATTAATAAATGAAATTGAATATAATAATTGAATACGTGTAAGATATCTATTGAATGACTGTAATTAAAAATGCACTTATTCCACATCTGCTGCGCTGACACGTTCTGTGTAGCTCATAATGTAACGACTGCCTCTTATTTTCAGTTGATCATCGTGACATCCAAATTGCATGTTGTCAGTCTTGCCAGCAGAAATACAACTTTGTTTGCATATTCTTCATTGTAAGAACATTCTACTTTTCTACAATTTCTAATAGTTTTTAGACTCTTGAGTTTGCAAGAGCTATATGCATCAAGAAATGTCGCCATATGCATCAAAAGTACGAGTAAAATTCGAAACAAGCTGTTCGTAAAATCGAAGCATGGCGAAATAAATATTTTTGATAGTAGAATAATGGACAACGCAACTCGAGTGTTAACAGAATGTTGAGCTTATTGCGATGCATAGAAGCAAATTGAATTTGCATCTCTAATTCCCATAAAACGAATATCAACGTGCAGTAAAGTGTATCATATTTCCATTTCGGTTACGTTCCAGCATACTCGTGTCATATTACATTTTTATTAAAAAAAATCACTTACCCTTTCGAAGCCACGTATTCACAATGAAGTCTCGTTCCATCTTGCGGTTGCGCGGTGTTGCGTTGCATCCACCTGTAAAACAAACATAACTGTCAGATAAAATTATGTTGTGGGATTGTTTTATGAATATATTATGAGAGTGAAGTTGTTTGAATGAGTGATATTAAGCGACTATAATTTCACACGATGGAATTTATTTATAATTTTATATTGTTGCGACGGTTAATTAATATAAGTCTACTGTTTTATTTTCTGATTAAATATAATGTTTATATTCAAACTATGACCATACTTACTGCCTCCCCATCATCCCGTCACAAGTATTTATTTTGAATACAAATCATGAATAAAAAAGTGAATGGGGGATGATAGCAATTGATTGAATACAGTGAACATCAGGTGTATTGCATTCTAATCCGTAAATTACAAATTACGTGCATGTACATTAATTTTGTCATGCACTGTGGACATAATTCAATTAACACACCAAAATTTTTGCATTTTACCCTACGATTCACGCACCTCGCATTATTTATCAATTATGCATCACAATTTTGGCTATAAACCGCTTGTCAATTCGACCGTTTATTTAGAAAGTGGTGTAAATACATAAAAAAAAAATTGAGAACAGGACAAGTTTCCATATATTTTAATGTGAGCTTTTGATTTATAAACAATTTATTATTTAAATGTAAATTTATTTCATTGCTTTAATCAATTTAAATTTCGTTGATAAATGGAACTGCAGAGTTATTTATTTTGAAAGTGATGTAAATCCATCCATGATCTTGAAAAAAGGTATTGATCTAGTTCATTGTCAAAAAGACTATTTATATAATAAATTTACATATATTTAAAACGTTTACGTTTCAATGTTCAGCTTGTACAAATTTCTTCATTTTGCCGCAAAAACGTTTTCCAGAACATACTGAACCTTATTGTTATTGACCAGATTTTTCTATTTATATAATTTTTCACTGGCGAATGTGTTCATTTCTTATTTTACAAAGATGTTAACGTTAATTTTATCTCAGAAGTATTGCCTACCCATTTTATATTCTAACACGGCTTAAAAATATTTCCTACCGGCAAATGGACGAGAAGTTTTGGTAAAAAAGATCCTACTTGTTGATTTATTGGTGAAGTCTTTCTAGATACTTTACCAATGAATGAAAGTTCATTTTTTTTTTAGCTTCAATAGAACCATCTGTTACCTAACATTTCTTTTCTTTACTAATTATAGCAGCTGTCATGAATAAAATCACGTTTCTGTCCAAAAATGTTACCTTGTTCATTAGAAATTTATGTTTCCTCATTGTTCATTTTGCACATTTTCCATTAAGTAACATCCCAGGTTTTTAGTGAATATTATAACCGTCAAATATTGATAGAATTATGTTCGCAGATGTTTAGCTTTGGAAATAACACAGTTCAATTATACTAATAGCATTCAGGGGATAAAATAACAATTTGTTAATACTGAGTTTTTCAAATATACAGTTCAAGTGTTCATTCGCTCGATAAGTTATACTTTTGATCGTGTTTTTTCATTTCACCTTCTACAAACATGAACGAAAATTCGCATGACTAAGTTCTCAGAGTCCGCGAGCCGTTCATTCTCTGGGGAGGACAATAATCGCGAACATGTAGCACGCTATAAAAATCTATTGTTTTCACGCGAGCAACGAAACACGTTGCGCAAGGGAGAAGAATCAACGACCCGCGAGAGACATCTTGCTTCTCCTCGCACGATCGCCCGCCATTCCCGTCAGATATTTTCGTGTGAATCGCCGGTCGCTTTGAAAAGAAGGACGTATTGGTGCTCTGCCTTTTGAAATCGAGGAATAGACGGCGTTAGATTGCATCTGTACACCCGCAGCGAACCGTCGAGCTGTGAAAAAAGAAGTAATATCCGCGTCCATGCTTTTTTCAATGTTACATGGGTCGACAGCTCCAAGAAATTAATTTCCGCTGAATTCCAAACTCCCGTGTCCAGGTATGAAACGTTAGTATCTCCACGACAAGAGCGATGCAATTTTTATTAGACACCACTTTTCTCGTTTATTAAAGCAATCCTGTGAATCCTTTTTTACCCGTTAACAATTCATGCATATGGTAGCTGTTTTTTTTAATACTATATTGGATCAGTAGCTTTTGTTATGATAGCTTTATAAAAATGTATGCTAATGGAAGATCACTGAATAACAGGATCATTTTGTGATGCAGTTTTCCGATTTGGAAAATCTGCTAACGGAACATCCTGTACAAGAATAATTAATAAGTTGATAATAGATTGCAAGTGTAAATTGCAACATTCTTCTAAATTGCATTTGTCATCGTTTGTTAAAGCCATCTTGTGAATCTTTATTTTTCTACGTTAACAACGTACGTATTTCGCTGTTTCTTTAATTCTAAACTGGATTTATAGCTTTTGTTACAATAGTATAGCGGAATACTCTGTACAAAAATAGTTAACAAGTTGGTATTAGATTGTATGTGCAAATTCCAGCATTTGCAATTTTTGTAAATTACATTTGTCATAGTTTGTTATATCTTGCATGTCGCATAGTAAATTCAGCAATTCCTGGAGAATGTTGTACATTAATGTTGTTTTGTCATTGCACAATGTCTGCATGTAGCGACCCTTCATTTTTTGTTGTCTTTATTTAACGTAATTGATTGCATCACCTTCATGATATTTGTTACAGTTCTAATTATGTGAAGCCGGTCAAAATGCAATTCGCAACTGACTAATGTATCTATATAATAACAAATAAGTTGAATTCTACTAGACGCTGTCTAACCATACAAATGCACGCACGATGTCTTTCAGCGCATCGAACGGTAATCACTGCGTGACCGGAACTATAATACGCATTCCTCTAAATACGGAACGAGAATCCGTTAACTCTTTCCTTGGCTCTTTTATTATTAGATCTCTTGTAACAACGAATCGCTCTTTCGCATACAGGGTGTTTCATCTAAATGTAACCCCCAAATATCTTTTTTAATTGCAAAGACGCGAGGAATATTTTATACCTCTAAAGCAACATTTGATGAAAAAATAACAATTCCTGCAGGATGCTGACCACTTTGCAATCCATAGGCGTCGCTATTGCAACATTCATAACGTGGAAAATGCTTATAATATGAAAAGTACCTGGAGTGCAAAGGGTTAATACTGTTCAAATTACGTATAAAGTATCTTTTGCGTTTTCATAATTAAAAAAAAACATTGGAAGCGTCACATTTAAATAAGACATCGTGTATATTAATTTAACTGTTTCCCCTGGTTGAAAGATTTACTCGGGCTTTCGATATTTTTGGCGAAAAGAAAATTTATTGCGCGATCCTTCCAGCTAGTAAATAGATGAAATTTTCTTAAACGCTGAATGGAGTACTTTCGCAGCCACTTTGCATTCATCCAATTCCCATTTAATTGAGACTATGTAAATCCATTCATTATGCAGAACACAAAGCTTTTTTCCTTCGCGTTCACCGCTTCGCTGTTAAATTTCTGACAGGGCCTCGCTCGGCAATAGCAAGTTCTCTGAGAAGATATTGATTACGTGGACGTTTTTGTCATTCAAGAATATCAATAACATTACAGCGACAAAATTCAATTTCAAATTTCTGTTAGATATTTGAAGAGATCGAGGGTAAAGATGAAGCTTCGCTATACTTTATTGTTTTTCTTCTAGGGGAGAGTCGTACAGCACCGACCAAAGATAGTTTTCGCTTTGGCTGTTAGCTAATTGCACTATAGACTGTCCAAAATAGGAATAGACCCAAGTTTGGACGTGTTTCCGATCGTTCTGCGCAGATCCATGCCTACCTACCGATTGGACACTCGCGATTGCTCAAAACGCTGCCCCTGGCAATGAACGACAAAAGCACTTGGGTGTCGAATCATAGGCACGGGCCAGAGCGTAGTCTGTCTGTATGTATACACGGTGGTCGAGCTACAATGTCGCGATGCAAAGGTGCATTGAAAAAGTCATCCGAAATGAATAATGCAAAAGCATTCTTTAATTTATGAGTGTACGCTCAACGTGAACCTATTCTTAAACTAAACTATGCTACAATTCATGCTTTCATGAATATATGTTAAGTTGTAATTGTAATTCATGCTTCATATTATTAATTTCTTATGTATTTTTTAGGGGTTGGTCTTTGTAACGATTTTTAGAAAAAAAAAAACTAATAAGTCCAACTACCAGAGTTATGACCAACAGCCCACTTATATGTTTGTTACGCATCGTATTTTACAAAATTACGGGCTAAAAACTAATTCTTGTCAACAATAGTCTACACTAATCTGTACTACAGGGTGTTGTGCTACTGCATGTCAATATTTTAAGGAGCGATTGCTGAAGTAAGTTTGAACAACTTTTTCCTTTGCCAAAACGGTGGTTAAAGCTTCATTTTTGACTGATTAACGAAACACGGTGACCAGTCAGAGCGCGCGTATAGCGCGCTCTCAGCCGGAGCATATTGACACGCAGTAGCAGAACACCCTGTATAAGATATTTTAATTATCATCTGCTTCTGTCAGGTTCGGTTAGGTTAAAAAAAAAAGTTTTTGTAAGACGTGTATGCTTATAGAATGAATTCGGTCACTGTGTATACAGGGTCATACAGTGCAGGGCAATATACATATGTATGCTTGTAAAAGGGCAAGATTATTAATGCCACCTTTTTCGGACGGTCAATGAATTATTTTACTGTGATTTATTAGATTTATTTCAATAAACGCTATTCATGTACAAATGTGATCAACTGCATGCTACTGTCAAATCAACGTGATAAATCATTCAATCTAAATTTCCGCCTTATCGACTACCTGCATGAAATTGAAATACCTACTTAAAACTCTAGTACAAAGAAATTTCAATCCCAGAAAATTAACCAGAACTAAACGGTACGAAAGATCAGTTAGATAATAAGCCCATTAGCGAAATGCCTCGACGAATCAACAATAAACTGCACTCCGACGCCACGAAGTCTCGGATTTCGACAAATACGAAAACGTCAAACTGCAGCAACTCTAATTGCTAGCGAATTGGGCGGCACTTGTTTACCACTTCCGATGCGCCGTCAAGAGTCAACACTCTCCCGAAGAACGTAAAATGTGGGCCAATTGATTGCTCTCGACGATCTACTAAGACTATCGTCCTCCCTCCCCGAAAGGCAGTTCCACAAGCGACGGCGTAAGCGTTCCTGCCGTATCTCAGAATGGAATACATACCGGCTCAGCCAGTCGCAATAATCGGTCTTATTGTTACTAAGAGAATTTCTCCGTCGGTTTCGAACTGGAAACTTTCTTCGAATACAAAGTTCCGCGAGCGACAATTTCAACCTTCGTCGTCTGTTACGTAGCTGGCGAAACACTCTGGCTTCCGAGCATCCGTAGAAAGTCTACAAAGGGGCGACGCAGCTGTACGCGATCGGTAGATAGAGTCCGTGTAAACCACGAGAAAGCAGGAGGGCGACGGTGATCGCTCGAAAAAACGGCGAACGGACGAGAGAGGGTGGAACGAAAGCGAGAGAAACGACGGAGTCGTGGAAAAGCATTTCCAGGTCCGCGAGAAAATTCGTTATCGAGGATAGAAAAGTTCAAGGGAACGTGCGCGCGTAGCTAAATGAACCGGGCACAGGTTAATACATACCGGGATGGAACTGCCACTCTCTCACCGCGTTTTCGGGCTTAGCGAAGCTCTAGAACCGACGAGGAAATGGAGAGTTTCGATGAACAAGGCGCAGGAGCAAGAATTGCGGAGTCAAGAGTACAGGTTTATCGTCTCGCGTGGAATTTCTCCGGGATTTCGATGTTTTTGTACCTACTGGAGTAAAGCGAAAAGTCTGGGGGAAACAGTGAAATTTGCGATGCAGTGTTGATAAGAAGTTGTTAAAAACAGTTAGATATACCGTTATTAACAAATATTTAGCCACTCACATATTATAGAATTATTACAAATTTGCTCAAAGGAAATCTATTAAACGTAAACACCAGTTCTTCTCTTACATGCTTATATAACACTAATAAGATCAGAACTTTATATATGTATAACGCAAAAGTGGGTAAAAATTCTTCCAAACAGTTAAAAGACATTAATGAATTTATAATTAGGCAATGGAGACTGCACCCACCGGATTTAATCTGCTGAACTTCTTCGGGTGACTTTCTACACAAACATTTTATTGCCAAATGCTATATTTTCATTAGAATAGATATACACAATAAATAACAAGTGTAATTCTTCGTGCTGAACAAATGGAGAACAAATGAAAAGCAAATAAATAGTGCAAAGGATTAAATCTGATTGAGAAATTAAGGGACGGAGTGGGCAACAAGGTGAAAGTGAGGGTTTTGAAACCAGTAAAACAGGTGTAAGTTTATTTGAAAACCACTTGAAAAAATTAGGTACGCGATCCGTAGAAATCCGAAGACAAAAGGTGAAGGATAAAAAAGATGGCGGCATTCAAATTGGGGATGAAAATGAATGCGTGGTATACCCTTAGTGGAACGCACCGAAGACTCGTTAATTAAGGCGACCCGACGATAGCAACTTGGATGGACGGGACGAAAATAATTAATGAGAGTGATGAATGAATGTTTGCACGATGCGAAGAAAAGGACGAATTCGTTAAGGACAAAAGAATTCACGCCCGAGGGATTCCTGACAGAAGCCGATGATAATTAAAATATCTTATAGTACAGAGTAGTGTAGACTATTGTTGACAAGAATTATCTTTTAGCCCGCAATTTTGTAAAATACGGTGCGTAACAAAAATATAAGTGGACTTTTGGTCATAATTCTGGTAGTTGGAGTTTTAATAAAATGAAGCATAAATTACAATTACAAGTTAACATATATTCATGAAAGTATGAATTGTAGCCTTTTTTAGTTTAAGAATAAGTTTGTGCTGAGCGTGCGCTCTAAATTAAAGAATGCTTTTTGGGTTATTCGTTTCGGATGACTTCTTCAATGCACCTTTGCACCGCGATATTGTAGCTTGACCACCGTGTAAATACACTATGCTCTGAGCCCGTGCGTATGATTCGGGGCCCAAGTGCTTTTGTCGTTCATTGTCAGGGGCAGCGTTTTGAGCAATCACGAGTGTCAAAGCGGTAGGTAGGCATGTACCTGCGTAGAACGGTCGTAAACACGTTCAAACTTGGGTCTATTCTTATTTTGGACAGTCTACAGGGTGTTCTGCTACTGCATGTTAATATTTCAAAAGGTGATTGCTGAGGCAATTTTAAACAACATTTTCGAAAAACGCTGACCAATCAGAGCGCGTGTAGAGCGCGCACATAGCCGAGAAGGCGTTCAAAGCTGCAGTTGAGCGTATCACGATTTTCTCTCGGCTGAGCACGCGCTGTACACGCGCTCTGATCGGTCAGCGTTTTTCATGAATCATTCAAAAACGAAGCTTTAACCACCGTTTTGGCAAAGGGAAGTGCTGTTCAAAATTGCCTCAGCAATAGCTCGTTAAAATATTGACATGCAGTAGCAGAACACCCTGTATAATTAAACGATTCGGCTGAACTTGAAATCAGCATTTAACCTAAGCACTAAGTACTCATATAAAATTGAATCTTATTACGATGTCTCATTTTTTACAGAAAACATTTATTTCATTTTTGCCAATTTTCGGCCGTAACAAAATAGTAGGTGCACTTGCAGAAAAACAAAAACTTTAACAAACTGAAACAATCTAATTTAAAGAAACAAACGTCTGCAGTAATTTATTGGGTTTCCACCACTTTTTATTAATCTGGGCACTTTATTTCTGTATCAATCACTAAACTGTACACTATTATATTACGTATTCATTGTAACTTTGAAATTCATTTTCCGAGCCAATCTCTGCAACAACTCCTTCAGAGATTAAAGTTGTTGTGGCCCAGCGCCTACTTCGTGGTTCATAAAAAGATTTAATGATGGCCGTTCGTGTAACCGTTTCAGTAACGGTCGTGTTAGTGTCAAGACAAGCTAAAAACGGCATTATGGCAAGATAATAACGACATCCGCAAGGTAAATGTAGACAAAAGTATTGTCCTAGAGTCTTCTTTGCAGCCTTTCGACTCCATAGCGTTTCGATTTATCGAATCTCAATCCCTGTGTCCGCGGCGAATGGACTCCGGGTGACAGTTTGTCCACTGTTCCACGCTGGGAAATTGGAGAGACGGACTAGGTATCTCGGCTAAAGTTGTCGAGATACGAACGGACCTAGGTCTGTTAGCTATAATTACGTTCGTTCTATACTCCCCGGCGCGGAAGTGATTTTAAAAGATCGTTCTTTACCTTGCACTCGTCCGCCGGTCCGCTCGTTCGTTCGATAGCTGTCCCCTGGTACCTGATAGAGCCTTACTCGGTGCCACGAGAATCACGGAAGAAAGGTTGAGGTAAAATTTGGAATATTGCTAAGCGTTTCGTAGTAGGTGTGTAAGAGACACTAGGGAGGGCTGATACGTTTTGGAGAAGCAAGATCGCACAGACGCAAATATATAACATTTCAAGGATCCCTTTGTACATTTAAATTCAACATTATTAATCTAAACGCGGGTTATGTTTACAACATTGTCCGCTGCTTTTTTCATTTTATCATTTTACTCGTGCAGCCACTAATGGCGCTAAATGTATTAGCGCGATATAATGATGATTCTTTAAGTAATTATGTTTGAAACATTGTTCAGCTTATAATCTTTTGATTTTTGATATATTTAAGATTAGCCTAGTACATTTACCACTTTTGTATACGTATTTTTTCTGCGGTTATGCATCGGCAAATGGTACAGAATTTCTTCCAGTGGCCATAAATGGTACATCCACCCTATAATTTAACTTACTATTGTCTGCTGTTTATTTGATACGAAAATATAAAACTGTATCAAGCCTGCCTACGCATCAGGCCTCCCCAGTTGCACGCAAAACATCTTCCTTTTAAATTCGTTCGCTAAGCTTTGTTAATTGTGGGGATCTTTCACGCGTTGCTATTCTTATCTGGATAAACTTTTCCAAGTTGTTTCCAGATTTTTTTTACGTTCTATAATTCCTTTCGGGCCATTACATTTCCACGATAATAACGTGGAAGTACAGTGGATATACCCAGGGATTAAGCTGGGGCTAAAGTATTGTTTATTGGGATAGTACATTTGGTTGTGTGCGTTTGCTGTAATGCGAGAAATGATAATGCTAGGGGTAAGATGGGGAAAGATTATTCTCAAAATGTATCGTTTGGGAGTAAATCTTTCTTATACACCGAGGTCGAGATTATGTCCGTTCTGCATTTTATAGTTGTTTAATTTTTCGAGGTATGTCTAACTGTGCAGGAAATTGTTGGAATAATCGATAATTTTAAGTTGGAAATTTAAGATCTTTTTCAGGATAAAATATACATATGCATTGGGAATTCGAGTTAAGGAGTCGTTGTCAAGACATTCAGTATTTGATAAATTGAACAAGTGATTCCAACTTTTAACAGATAGTCTACGGCGTACGTAAGTATTCCATCGTCGTAAAGACGTAGAAACGTAACAGGCATCGTAGGACTTTCAAAGTTTGCAACAATGCAATTATTATATTACATTGTTCTTTTTATTTTGTCCCAAACGCTCTTCCTTTTCCAAGCAATAATTCCCCTGCCAAAATCAGTCGGACCACTTTCTACAGTTGCGATATGTATCTACGTTTCGCAGGCGCTATAAAGGTTTTATGCAGCTTCGATCGTAGCAGATCCTGTTCGAAACTCGTATAACATGATACGATGGAAATCAACCCTATTTCGCTGTTCATGGTTTTTCACATGTATTTTTTAGAAAAATCAGAAAATGCATGATTGCCTCGCACAGAAGCTATATTTGAAATATGCTATAAGAATGGTATAATGGCCACTGGGTCAAGTAATATTTTATTAACTTACCCCATTTTCGCTTCAAAACTTATCAAAAATTTATTTGTAAATCCTATAAAAAAACGAATTTGTACAAAATCGTCAGTTAATTCCGAGGTATTGAAGCATATTTAATGAAAAAACTTAGCTTTTTGGTTTCACAATTGGCGTCCCCTCATGATGTTCTCTTATAATCCTTTTTTAAATTTGATCATTGTTGCTTATTGTCTATAAGATGCTTAAATAATCGATTGGACGTTTAGTATTTTTTGCAATTCACATCCGAAAAGTAAGCTGCCTTTTCGAGCCGTCACAGTATCATAGCCTCTTGAGTGAATTGGAAATATCGGGAATGCGTTCACTATTTTAGTTAGAATAATATAACAGACCAGATGACATTAGACCCACAAGTTTGATGCTGTTTATACATAGGGGCTTGGGTGGTGAAATGGATGCAGTTATGATCTCCTTTCTGTCTGAAGTGGACAACAGACTCTCTGTCGTGCCATTACAGATTTTTTATCTTACTTCTAGTACGATCTTCAAAGCATTAAGACGTCCTTCTGCGCCAAGGAATAATACAAAGTTTTAAAAGAATTAATAGTGTTTAATATTTCTTTCACCCCATTTCCAATAGCTTCTGATGAGATTTTAATAGTTCGCGGAGTTTAGTAGGAGCAAGGGACTGCTCCTTTGTCCCTGTGCCTCGCCAACAAGTAATCTTTAAATAATAATAGTTAGTAAAGGCTGCAAGAAAAACGACTTTTAAAAATTCTCCTTCCAACCTCTTAAAATCGTTCTAACCCAAAGCAACTTATGTTTCCTTCCACCCTGAGACAGCTTGGTATCGACCCTAGCAAGGAGGCTTTCTCAACTTAATCTCAAAGCCACGTTCCTTCATCCTGTTCAGGTAACAGCAGTATTAGGGGTAGTATGTTCGCCGTGTAACTTCTAAGAATTCTGCAAATCCATACGGGTCTTGGCTTTACGGCGATGAAACCACGTCGCGACAGTAATGAAAGTGGACGAGAATGGGTTGGAGGACATCCAGCGGCGCTTCTCTCCGTTACTTTTCCAGCCATCAGTCTGGTTGAGAAAAAAGCTCCGTTTCTTAAAAATCCAACAAGGAAGAGAAAACAGACGCGTGAGATTGTTTTGGGGAGAAGAGAAATAGGAGAAAAAGACGATGGAATAGGTTGTTTCTCGTAGGCGTGTATAAAGGATACGAGAGCCCGCAAAAAAGCGAGCATTTAATTTAAATCGCTCCTTTGCCCAGCGCCGGGGGAATTGTACCGTGCCTTGCTCGTAATTCAAGAATAAGCGCTTCCCGGTTCTGGGAACGGGCAAGCGACTCCCCAATCTCGCGTGAATCGTAAGCAAGTGCCCTGAACGGTTATCGGCGAGGACCATCGTAAATTCCCGCCCGTCCAGTTTTCAGCCCTGTGCCACTTTTCTGTAACGCTTCCAGTCTGCCTTCCCTTTCAATAGCAAAGGGACACATCATTTTCTTCGACAGAACTTCTTCCGGTAATTATGCGGATGAAGGTCCACCTCACTGATTTCAAAGATTTTTTTAACCCTTTGCACTCAGGAACTATTTTAACATATCTCTTCATCAACTCCCGATTCCCTTCCAAGAACTTGAATTTGTAAAGCAAAATTTATGTCTGCTGACATAATATATACAAGAAACTCTAAATTTCGACATCTGTATATCAGTTAAATTCCGTCTTTTGTGTCTTAAATGTATCTTTTAAACTCCGAGTTGCTGGGAAGAACGTAAGGTGCCAGCACAGGCGGCATTCCGAGCGCAAAGGGTTAATATGATGCGAGGATCATGATTCTAAGCTTTTTCCCTGTACATACCAATTGAGGCAAAAATTCAGCCCCGTGGGATGTCTCCATTCCTTGTAACAAATTCGAGAAATGTGTCGGACAAAAGTTAAATGGTGCGGGGGGGGGGGGGGGGGGTGACTGATACAATTAGTCTCTTCCTAAATGGGCGCGTAGAGGAGATTTGAAGGTCAACTTTGCTTTATTAAGTAAAATAATACATATTTTTTAATTACATACATCGACTCAACTTGCCATTTTCCATAAAAAATTATTAAACTGACATGATCGAGAACTGAGTGGTTTAAAAGACGTTTCAATTTTTATCTAGTACCATTTATCATGTGCGAAACAAGGAATGACGTATGGCAGAACTTCTATGTTGATTTGACCTTCAAATATCCTCTACGCGTCCAGTGACGAAGATACTAATTACATACCTTAATGTCCCCTTCGATACCATTTAACTTTTCTCTGAAACTTTCTTCGGTTTTGTTACAAACGTGCTAGCCAATATAGTCTTATTGGGTTAAGTTCGAGTAATCCCCTTTCATACTTCTCATAAAACGTAATTCAAGATTCTCTTCGTAGAATTATTCTGTGACTTGACGACACACAAACTGCTGTATAAAGTAGTATTTTCAACTAGTTTGCTGAAGAGAACCCTACCAATAACTTCGACAATTTTTCGTCAGTATAGTTCCTCGTACTACTGTGTCAAGTAATCTTTAAAAAAGAAAGTCAGAACTAAGCTGAAAGATAATTGGGCACAGGGGTAATTAAAGATTCTCTTCGTGGAATTATTCTGTGACTTGTGAATTGTGCTGATTGCCTATTATTCATGCATTTTGTTAAGCGAGTAGACTACATCCTTCTGACATAGATTAGTTATGGTTAGTTTTCTTTAGGGAGGAGGTGCGACTCAAGAATTCGATTTAGTGCACATAAATAAATAAATAAATTTACTAAAGATGCTTCTTATAAAACGTACATTATATGTATAGGCAAACATTAATCTTGCATAACTTTTGAAGTAAAGACTATAAGATTGTTGCAATATTATCTTTGCAATGCACTACCTCGATAAAATACGATCCTTGTTAGAAATTCCAAAGCGTGGTCAATCGCGACTAAAATTAAGTTTGAATTAAGACGCATACATTTCTAGTTAAATGTATCTGAGAGGCGCTAAAGACCGCCGATTAAGTTACACGGAAAACTTGCTCTCGGAACCTTCGCTCGCTCGCTGAATAGCATACATCATTCGTAATAAGCAACTGGTCGGTCCCGAGCGAGTTACTTATTTCGGATCAAGGTGCAGCTTCTTTACGTTTAATAAATATTGAAAGTTGAATTCTCTGATGTTAAAAATTGTCAGAAGATAAAAGCGCGTGTGACATGGAATTAGTGAATAGGAGCGTGCTTCATTCATACGATTCTACCTGCCCTGGAATCGCTTAATGTTAAAATGAGAGGGCATGTCATATTCTGCCCTCTAAACACTATAGTATAAGATTTCACCTCGACGAAAAATTGTGAAAAGTGTTACGTGACACACCCTATGTAACTAACATGGTCTACACATCATATAAGAATAGGCACGGCAATTTTAAAGTCTTTGTCCTCTCTTAAATGAGTTAATGTATGTAATTTCAAAATGTTTTTACCTTTTATAACTATAATCTCTAACAGCCGCCGTGACTAAGTTTTCATCGTCGTCGCTGTCCCCGTTAATTGTTAGGAGTCGATTGTACAACGTTAAGGCCTCCCTGAGAATTTGCTCGAACCATTAAATCGAGCATTTAATGTGCAGAAAATGATCTTTTGTCAAAGGTTTTGAAACATAGGAGTTTCTCGTTTGTCTCAGTTCCTGCAACTACATTTTGCTGACACGCGTCTGAAGACAGTGGGAATATATCTTCCTTTTAAGAGCAAATCTATCAATTCCTTCAAAATTGGTGTGTAGTTACCGAAAACATTGCAGTGTCATTTCGAAAACATTGCAGTGTCATTTCGAAAATTGAACTTATTGGCGAAGCAACACTTTCGCTTTCTGAGAAACGGCAGCGAATTAATTTGTACGCTATATAAGGTGGGACATTAAAACAGGTCACCCGAACAACTCGCTTAGTTTTGATGATAGAAAAAAATACTTTAGATCATTATTAGCATCTTTATTAACGATTACAAGTGCGATATATCAACAGAAAAATGTGCAGTTATTCATGGAGCACATTGATACAAGTTATTTTCCGTTGTAGTTAACTTTTAGTAACTTTCATATAGGCCGTTGTATTCGCCTTGCAACGCTCTATCAGAATATACATAAATAAAAATCATATCATTCCATTTAAAATTACAGCTTTGCTTTTCATGTTGTCGCTTCGGCTCCACTTATAAAAAGATTAGTTACATCACATTATATATACCCCCCCCCCCCTACCAAATCAAGCAAGTTTGATCTGAGGCATTTATATCTACCATCAAAACTAAGCGAGTTATCGAAGCGATCTGTCTCAAATGCGCCACCCAGTATACAAATGCACACCACACTCGTCAGAATCGGTGGATATCAAAGTTGTAAGGTGTCTAACACGAGACACAAGAGGTTACGGTTGTCAAACGGGAAACAGGTGACCCGCAGCTACCAATTTCACCTCCACGCTATCCCTCCGAGTAAGGACGCATCGTCCAGTGAAAAGAATTAAAGATCAGCCCGCTGGAGTATGAAATCGCGCACGGCTTCGGATCGCCGGCTATTTACGAACAGAGGTTCTCGGGGGTGAATGATTCTCGACATCCTCCAGGGGATAGGTTACTTGGAATTGGATGTTCCCGATGGAATGGTGTACAGGGCCAACAGCGAGGAACTTTCCTTAACGCTTACGCCAACGTTCGTGAGGGTTGAATTCGATAACCTGAAAGCTGCCGTGAAAGGGAAAAAAGGACACGAAGCTTGGCCATCATCTCGAACTGGAACTCCTCGATACACTTCCAAGACTAGTCCGATCTAAGCGGCCAGTGAAATGTCGTGGACGAGTCAATCCCATCGAGAGACATCTCAACGGACCCCATGTGAAGGGTGCGGTGTATCCGTGTATCGAGGTTTTTATTCCGAACACTCTGTCAGCCGATTCTACGTTGCTTATTTTGCAAAGCATCTTCTATGTGCTATACCGTTGCTGGGTTATTGTAAAGGGCAAAGATTCGACCTTTTTGTGATAGGAGAATGAGGATATTCGTAAAATGCATATTTTAAGGGCAAGCTTATTTGGGTAACTGGAAAACGCATATACAAAAGAAAATCAAGGAAATAAAAACTATCATGGAAACTATAAACTGGCTCATAACATGAAACTCCAAACTGAGCACAAACTGTAAAGTAAGCTGCCAATCTAAAAAACCGTTAACAAACACATTTAGGCATGGGCAATACAAATCTGACGCATGGCTCCAACTTACCAGAAGTTGTTACTTGCCTTTACCCAGAAGGCTCAAAAGCTGAAAGCACCCTTTGGATGCACTAAATTAATACTTACTTAAATCTATTTAATACTAATATGTAATAATTGACACATGATTAGATACTGATGTAACATTAACTTTCAATCTATTGATTGTCCAAAATAGAAATCCGCGTGTTATTTGAAAACAGTACCATAACATAAATATGTAAGTAATTGTATGTATGCAATTAGAAACATTTTATAAAAGAAACATCTAAAAAATTTGTTCAGACCAAAGAAAATTATTTTTTTACAGTTAAACTGTATTTATTTAAAATACACTTAATACTCATATCGAACACTAAAATATACACGTCCAATAAAATCTTAAATAGGAGGACAATGCTGTGTACGTTTTGAGCATTTATTAATACAAACAATGAGCTTACTGTAATATTCCTAACACTGCCTCAAGTTATATTTGCCATTTTCGTGCACAATTAGACATGCTTTGTGCGTTTTAAATAATATTCATTACTAGATTCGATAGATAAAGAAATATAATCTTTCGCAGTACCAGATATTCATGATCCTAGAAATTCTGAAAAATTGCACCTTAAACAATTTCGTCCTTTGAAAAAAATCAACTCGAGCTACATTGCAAAAATCTCTTCGTATCATTAAAAAAAAACGTAAAAGGAATTGGGTGTCAGATCCTGGTGTGACAGCCTACATGAACAGAAATTGCAAAATACTTAGAATTCAAAAATGAATAATGGGATTCCTCTGAATTACTAAAATACTTCATCATTTGTTGCTACAGTTTACGTAACATAAAGAAGAATAATGGAAACATCAAAACTCATGAAGAATCAGCAGATGAATAAACGAAATAATGAACGAAGACACAAAGAATCATGAAGCTCCCAATACGTTCCAAGAGTCCAACTTCATTTCTAAGAAACATGATGCCCCCCATAAATTTCTCCGGCTGAATTTCCGTTAATCCGGTGCACGATACTAGGTTAAACTTTTTTTCCACGCTTCACAGTCATCTTTCAAAGAACACATTGGAGCAAAGAAGGAAAAGCTATTGTAGAAAGTGCAGTAAACTTAGCGTTATGAATCGGTTCAAAATTTCCTTCTTACTTGACGAAGTAAGTTTAACTTAGAAATCTTGTTTGCGGTGAAAAAGAATTCTCGCACCACGCGTTACAACTTTTTCACTTTCACAAAGCATACCTCGGCACTATGGGTTCTAAAATATTTCTATTCTGCATTATGTAATCTTCCGTATTCCACGCATGCCTCAAACACCGAAGAACCTTTGGGCACAGACTGCGCCCTCGAACACTACTACCCTTTCCCCTTCTAATCTGGTGCACGTTACTTTGAATCACTTTATACTGGGTTCCTAGTGAATGGCAGAAAGCTGATCTTGTTGATACGACACACAAAGTGCTATGTGAAGTAGCATTTTCAACTCGTTTGCTGAAGAGAATCCCTACCAATAACTTAGACAATCTTTTCGTCAATATAGTTCGTCGTGTTACTGTGTCAAGTAATCTTTAAAAAACGAGCGAGAACTGGGGTGTAAGATAATTTGGCATAGAGGTAATTAAAGATTCTCTTCGTGAAATTATTCTGTGGCTTGTAAATTGTGCTGATTGCCTATTATTCAAGCATTCTGTTAAGTAATTAAACTTCATCCTTCTTACATAGATTAGTTATGGTCAGTTTTCTTTAGGGAGGAGGTGCGACTCGAGAATTCGATTTGGTACACATAAATAATTAAATAAATTTACTAAAGATGCTTCTTATAAAACGTACATTATATGTATAGGCAAACGTTAATCTTTCATAGCTTTTGAAGTAAAGACTGTAAGATTGTTGCAATATTACCTTTGTAATACACTACCTCGATAAAATACAATTCTTGTTACAAATTCCAAAACGCGGTCAACCACGACTAAAATTAAGTTTGAGTTCAGACAAGAACTGTCTCCAAAAACTGTCGATTAAGTTACACGGAAAACTTACTCAGGGTGATGTCCTTGACAACGTATTTTAACGTCAAAGTGATCGAGGCTGCCTCCTCTATGATGTATAATTCCCACAATAGTTTTTATGATATAAATATAGTATCTGCTGTGTCATAAATTTCATGTCGCAAAATGCACGCTCCATACGCTTCCGTACAGAGTGTAAAGAAATTATAGGTAAAGACCACCACAGCGTGATTCTACACCTTCGGATCGGTGTACATTTGTGAAAAAAATCCGGTGCAAAATTGCCCTTGACTTCAAAAACTAAGGTCAGAATTTTTTCTTGTCCTATCAGATTCTGCTTATCGACATATATCATGAGGGTAAAAAGTGTGAAAGGAACCATGGGTTGCAACTCAACCGTTTCCTTGCAATAATGATGTTAATGTTTTGCATTGGTTAGCACGGGTTAGAGCAAGAGATTGAGAGAGAGGGAGCGATGGTCTTGCGCGACGCTCGGTTACGGGGGCAACGGCCGACGCGACGCTAAATCGGCCGGTGCGTTGTGAACCGATGTGGTGGTCGGTACATACATACATGTATAATTTCTTTACACCCTGTACATCTGTTTCGTTCTTCCTTTAAGCCAAACACATCGAATTATAACGGGTCAAACAGGCAAAGTATCCTATTAATGAGTTTCTACGTTCCCGTGGTTCAAAGTCGAAAGCAACGAACGAGATTTTCACAGTCTGCCAGCCGCTTGAAGAGAGTTCCCTCCTTGGATCTTCATTGAACTCGCGTCGGATCTATCGTACTCCTCGACTACTTGCAAAGGTAAAGGGAGCGGCGACGAATCAAACGCGATCAGGATTTCTCCTCCTTCTCCCTTATTCATTATAAATTGCATAAAGTCCGGAGTAGTTATCGAAACTTTGTGCCGGGCCGTTCGAAACTTTTCCTTTGCCCCTCAACGAACCACCGTTTATATCGAAAGCAACGTCGCGACACGGTCCGCCTTTTATCAGACATTCCTCACGTTTCCGCCATTTATTAACGGGACTTTGTACGCTTGGCCATCGTTACCAAGAAGCATTCTGCATGCGAAAGCGATAGCGCCGCTGTTACATCGATAATGATAGGAAGCTGAGAGAGGGAGGGAGTCAGGTTTACCCCTTAATAAGGCGCTGACCATATTTCAAACGTCATCGGGGCGTTTTGTTCCTAGGAAAAGTGTAGACCATTACCCGGGGGGTGGGGGGGGGGGGTCTCGGCAACTCATAGCGTGGCTGTTTTCATCAACGTCTTTTGCCCGTCAACGGCAATGAAAAAAGCAGCGTCTAATGCAAATCATAAATCATCCGGCCGTGGGAGCTGCTATGATAAATCAATTAATTCAAATCAAATCTGCCGTGGCACGTGTCGTAAAGCGAATGGCCGAGATTAGCAGAGAAATACTGTCCTTTGTTGAATCCGTAATTATTTACGAATAACCGGCAACAGCCACGCGAGGCAGCACAGGGCAATTTCGCCGATATATAACGGTAAAATTTTGAACAATGAGAGAAAGCCGCATTTGGCTCGCAGTTTCCAAGAGTTGTCATAAATTTTGAATTCATGATGAAATAATAAGTGTTGTACTACCAATAATCCCTTTATACATATTTGCATGAGAGATTTTATTGCGAGATAATCATCGTTTTATTGACAGATTTTTTAATTTGCACAAACGAAAGTGATGTCCGACAAATGCACTGATGTGTAAATATGAATTGAAATCGATTCCAAAAATGCTTTGTTAAGTGTTAATTATGGTCGTTTAAGTTCAGATGAAACAATGATTATTTGGATAAAAATTTAATTAACATGTTTAACACTAAAAATACTCGAATAATATCAGGTCAAAATACTTAAGCGAATCAAACACTTGAAGATGAATAGATTTGCGTATATATGTATTTTTGGTTAATCTATGCCAGAAATTAGAAACAGTATTTCCCCGAAAACAGATTCCCATCTTATCAACACAGATTCCCCGCTCTCTACACCCTAGCCATTTAAAATCTCTCACAAAGCCCAACAATTTTGCAGCAGCAAGCTAATACAAGCTAATGGCTATTCCCAAATTCCAGAACCTTAAAAGAATCCAATGCCCATCTTCCCTTAATTCCACCAAGCAGAAGGGAAACAGACGACAGTCACAACCTTCCCTTCCTCGGAGTCTGAAACAATTTCCGCTATCGAGGCAAGATCTGGCCGCTGCTGTTACTAACGCGTACGAAAAGAAACAAACTAAACTAACCGATAGGGCTAAGCCAATAAGACGCATCTACAAACTGCACTCCTGTTTCACGCTGGCGATCCACACGAATCCCTGAGAAACCCATTCAACGAAAATCCTGGAATATGGCGGGGCAGAGAAAGATAGAGAACGAAACGGGGCCGATTTCTCAGCGTTGCTCCAATAATGGGGATCTTACTAAGGATCGACTAAAATCTGCGACCCGCCTGGAAACCCGGTTCCAGCATTGCCATTATCTTCGGAAGCGACTGGATGTGCATTATGCGTTGCTGAGAAGGTATCCACACTTGCGCCGCCTAACGTGAGGCTCCCGAATCCCCCCACTCTGGCGTGACGTCTCTGTAATAACTAATAACTGAATGCACAAAAAGTGGACCGCGCATAAGATAACACTTTGTTAATGCGTTAGCTCGATACGCAACGCGTCGCAGGTACTAACTCCCGGCCGGAACGAAGTCTCTTGGGACGGCACAGGGTGAAGACGGGTACTCCGCGGCTCCACCGCTCAGCAGCAGAAGCTCGAGCCTGATAGGTTACGGTCACATTCTTTATCAATATACGTGAGGGATACAGATATGCAATTGCAACGGATTCTGACCAATTGAACTTGCATTCCTTTCAGGAGGTCTCATTCTGTACGCCAATAGTACCTATTATAGGCGCCCCAGGAGAAGGCGCACATCCAACAAGCTAAAACTACACAGGGGAAAGGAGAATCCCCCACTCGCAGTGCGTATTGACGCCCCGATCAAGATAAGACGCGGTGCGTTCTTGTTTTTAGGCGAGTCGGTCGCGCGTCGACGTCCCTCGCGTGACAAAGTACGTGAACGAAGCAAACACAGCAAAGTGTAACGCAACGATTTCTTAGTCAGTGGGGACCGGGTGTAGTGTGTAGACGATTCTTCTTTCTCCTGTGCAACCTATTATGCGTGACATTGCGAGCCGACACTCCGTGTCGGTCTCTTTGATGTTGGTATCCGAGATCACGTGACGGGCAGCCATATTGTGGGTGTAGCAGCGCGCGATGTTCCGCTTGGTTGTTTCTACGCCACAAAATGGCGCTGGTGTGGATACGCATGAGGAAAATATATTATTTGTCCCAACCAAGATGCCGTCCAATCAAATTGCGGGCCCCACTTGCAGTAACGCGTTCTGTCATTATTAGTTGGGTCTGTCACATTCTACGACTGCCGCGTGACGTAGTAGTAAAACGGAAAAATGAAGATAGAAACACATGAAACCTACGTTCATATGTATTTATTGTAACGACCAGCACAGCGTGATTCTACACCTTCGGATCGGTGGACATTTGTGAAAAAAATCCCGTGCAAAATTGTCTTTGACCTTGGAAATTAAGGTTCAAATTTTTGTTTGCCCTATTGGATTCTACTTATCATGAGTAGACAATATTTTGCATGGGTCAGCACGGGTTAAAGCGAGAGAACGAGAGGGAGGAAGCGATGGCCTTGCGCCCCTTCGTAACGCACTGGCTGATCTAGCATCGCGTCGGCCGTTGCGACACAAGCGTCGGAGAGACTGGGTGGATTTACGAAGCGTAAAAGGCCTACCCCTGTGTTGTTC
Organism: Holcopasites calliopsidis; assembly: GCA_023838395.1. Classification (NCBI taxonomy): domain Eukaryota; kingdom Metazoa; phylum Arthropoda; class Insecta; order Hymenoptera; family Apidae; genus Holcopasites; species Holcopasites calliopsidis. The sequence goes on from JALHAQ010000063.1 coordinate 464,585, forward strand.
AGTTTGTGGAGGCTCGGGTGAAGCCCGGCATCTCGTTTGGGACAAATAATAGATTCTAAGGAGGGAAACTGGCGCCATGTTGCCAGTAATAATATGGCGTGTGAGCTGTAACATTTCTCGGACACGATTTTGAGGGAGTGTCGCTACTGGTTATTCCTATACTGTGCCGTTACAACAAAGAAACAAAAGATCAGTTACGTGGAGGCTAGCACAAGAGGTTTTAGTCCTGTATCGTGTAGTCAACAGACCCGCATTACAATAGTCTCCGCCGCTATACCTATTACCGGAGAGCGGGAATAGCTCTTTTCTCCAATTGGGAAAGCCCAGTCTGATACCGCACTTATTCCAGTGGACTTTTTCTCAACAACACACGATATAATATCTGGTCACAGCATATGCTATTCAACATAACAACCGTGTGACGTGATAAAATGTCATCGATATGTCCCGAACAGAGCTGCTTTTACTAGTAACCGCAAGAACGTTTTGTCTTGGCGCGGCCGGACAATTGTCAGATTACGGGGAATCTCGATATGCTGTACTCATCTACAGTGGAAACTACCTCCCGTGAAGAGGTCACCGGCTATGATCACACGGCTAAGCCGCTGTTACTGCCACGAACGCGCTTCTGTGTGCCGTTTATGCACAGATACGGTGTAATTTAACACTGTAAACGACCGACAGACGAAGGGTATCGTGGCTAACATTGGAACTTCGAATCATAGCGGGTAATGCTGTGGTGATTGTATGTAGAGACGATGGTACCCATAAATGAAATTCAATTTGGTGGGAACAGGACCGTTGAACGCATAGCAATTGTCCCGCTGGAAAAAGAAAGGTGTGAACTGTTGGAGGTAATTACATACTTCGGTTTGATTTTAACTTTTCTTACAGAATTATGCAGAAAACGTTGCTGCAAGGCCAGGTACTACATAGTAATTAGGAAGCCTGAATTTGTCTAACGATAATAGTTTCTTTAAATATACTTACTTTAATTTCTGGTTATTCAAACTCGTACTGATTAATAATGTTCATCTAAATATTAGTTATTTAAAACAACGATCCGTTTGATGCCTTATCCGTATCCCTATCTTTAACACCCTGTCTGCTGCCTTATGCTGCGTCTTCACATAATCTGAGAAACATTTGAGTTTTGTTTCGGTTTGCGTTTGTGAATTGCCGCATGCTTCCCATTCTTCTTTGATCTTCACTGCTCCGAAGTGAGACAACCAACAGTTTTTTCACACATACACTTATTTTCGCTTAGCATGGCTGTCTCACCCCTGATCATCCTTAATCGTCTACAACTTATGTAGTAATAATGGGGCTAAGCGATGTCCAAACTTTGTTTCAGTTGTGTGAAAGTTACAAGAAAGGGACAATATCATAACATTCGTACGACTCTGCACTAACTCTGTTCAAATTGCTATATACACGCAGTATAATTTTCGCTTACGCTTACTCGTGCATCGTGTAATTGCTTATAAGTTAAGATCGCTTTTTGATAACAATTTGCGAGTGAATAACACACTAACAACCGATGGTATTTATAAAGAACAAAAGACAAATGGACGGAATTGATCGGCTGAAAATGTTTTTCATGCCAAATACATTGGCGATGATTATCGAATATGAATATTATTAGAAGTGACCCTCTATACTTTGTGCGTTGAATATCTGATAAATTCGAAGTTGATTGTGGGTTCCAATTGATTTATTCCCTCGTCCTGAAATGAGCGATAGAGGGGAACGAAAAGGGAGGAAAAAACTAAGCATAGAATGATGAGGGGAAGAATATCTCCAGAATCGCAGCCAATTGGTTTTTGATATGAAATAACTGATATAATCTGTCAATCAACTGAACAACTTAATAGGGATTAATTAGTTATACCCTATAAAGACATCAACGTACATAATACTTTGCATAAATATTACGTACACAATTATAGTCAAGGGCATGTAGAATACAAGTAAATTTTCTATCAATTTCGCACTTACAATATTGAATAGAAATTTATAATCACTTCATACAATTAGTCTTATAAATATCAAATCATTTCATAATATCCTACCAATTCGAAATGAATAACATAAAGATACATAGTGCTATACCTTATCTCGATATGGATATTGAACATACTTTAAGGACAAAGAACTATTTCAGTTATTAACTTAATATATCCAGTTTTTTAACAAAAATCTATTTTACTTGCATGCCTTGTGATTCCAAGCTTTAACCAGTAATGTAACTACTAATTAAGGAAATAAATGAAAATACGATGCTGATAGATATAATGGATGTGCTCGAGAATATAAATGGTCCCAGACAGATCAAAACTAAGTTTCTTTACACTTTTGCCACATGAGCCAATTAACATTTATACACAGTGATATTTGTAACTGTCAGCTACAATAAAATCACTTAATGGCAATCGAAACTCAATTCTTCTATAAACAGAGTTAAGTAGAAACACGACCCTCACTTTAATAAACGAATTGTTTCAGGATACGTTGCCATTAAATAGTAAAATTTTCTAACAGTAGTGTTCACTTCTAATTAATGCACTTAGCTTTAAAAAATATAGCTGTACATATAATAATATGACTAATACTTACTACAGAATACATATGGAAAAATATTGGAAAACTATTATAAAAAGTAGAATGCACCTATTACAATATAGAAAAGGAAGATTAAATTATACATATGTATACGTACGTCCCATAAAACGGCATGACTAGTGTGAAAATCAATCGAAGTCATTGAAAGCATTTACTCCCCAATCGTGTCATCAAAATCCCAAAGCCCCATTCCTTCACCAAGCAATAACCCCTATGGGCACGGGGAAAGTATAACGGATGCAGAAATGTTATCGCACCTCCCGACCGCTGACTCAGGGTCAACCACCAGAGATTATGAGAACTCATGCTGGTGGTCGTTCCCCTTCGAAAACGATTGAACCGTGCGAGTTCCTGCTTAAACGGAGGCTTCTGCGACCGCGTTTCACCCACGCCAATATCGTACACAAATAATCGCCAATTCATAGCTACCCAGGTTGGGTTGAATGAACATTTAACCAAGCGTACCGAGATATGAATTTGCTTGTTATTTGTTCCACCACAGTTTTTTAATTGGGGGAACAAGAAAGTTCATTTTGCATGGGCAAATTTTCGACCAAATAAAGAAAAAACTATTGAGTCTCGACAAGAATTCTGAACACGAATTTCTATACCATCGATCATAAAAGGTTTTTCGTTTTTTAAGGATTTAATGTTAATTATAAAAGTTTAATTTCCTATAGTATTTTTTGTTTACATAGTCCTGTTACTAATAACATCATTTGTGCGACATTTTAAACTTTCTATAAAAGAAAAAACGGTCAGCAATAGTGAATCGTTTCAATTACGATACTTCAATATTTTTATTTGAGGAATGAAGAAATATTCTTTAATAAGAAATATTATTATGAAAATGCCGACGAAATCCATGAAAATGCAACAAACTGATAATTTCTATATAATCGAGACGTTTGTGCATGACGTTTGTTTATGTTTATCATATGTTGAACGTACGTCTGCCTCATGACACGTGTGCCAGACTGCAATATGCGAATATAAAAACCAATTTGAAGGCTGTAACGCTGCTCTGACATTGTGGCAATCATTTTTGAAACGTTCCGCGAAACAACGCGATTCTTGCTTAGCTTGCAAAAGCCCGATTTAATTTACAAAAAAGAACAGTAAATAATTAAAAAACAAAGCCCCAAACGACATTTTGCCAAAGGAAAAAGTTGTTCAGTATCGCCTGAGAAATCTCCTATATCCGGCTCTTCTATGAGTTACGGGACACCCTGTACATACGTATGAAACGTTGTAAAGCATGCACGCGCAATTCAAATCGAGGCAATCAAATTTTCAGACATGAGTGTTAACTAAAATGTATTCCATTTAAATAAATTACATAACGTAAAGCTTGCACGGAGTGCTTTGTCGAATAATCCATTAATTCCGTTATTAAAGAAACGTTATTAAAGTTAATAAAAAGTTTTTCATGTTTTTTTTGTGAAAATTATCATCATACTTAATATATGTTGCAATTTTATACAATTCAATGACTGTTTTTTTCAGCTGTAGAAAGTTTAGTGCGTTATAAAGTTATCAATTTGTCTGAAAATGTGAATTACTAAAAGCACACCATGAAACGTGTAATGTTATGAGAATTAATTCGGTAAATATACTTTTCTTATTGTTTACTGCTCTGCACTAGTTAATCAGATAACAAAGATAAATGAACTGTTTAATTAAATTGAACAATAAATTGAAAGCCTTAACGAAAGGTAGGAATGAAAATATTAAGCGTCTACAATAGCATGAGTTTCACACCTTCATCCTTTTACAAACTGGCTCAGTTTGATTCAGAAACGACACAGCAGTATTCTTTCCACGTTAAGATACTAATATAAATCAATATACTATGCCACACTATACTAATAATATTTATATATTATATATGTTATATATTATTTATATATTAGTATTATTAATATATTACTATATCAATAATATTTATATATTATTAATATAAGGACTAAAAAGTAATTAGAAAAACGACATTTTCGAAATTTGCCAGACATTAATTTGCGAGCAAATTAGGTCGCTGTCTTTTCTTCAGAAAATGGAAATGTTTATTCGTCAATAACTTGAATTCTTAAAATAAATTGTCATGTTTTCATTAACTCTACCCCAAATATGAAGGAACAGATTAATTTTCTCTTAAATGAAAGATAAGGATTTAGATACAATAAAGTCACCAACAAGACTTTCTCGCACTTCTTCCCTTGTCTTTATCACAATTTAATTATATTCCTTTTAATAATTTTGGCATCAGATTTACGGTCGGCGCCCTCAAACAATTTAGGACTCCAATATTCCTATAAATTGAACTTCCCAAGTTGCCGTTTCCATATGTTTCCTTTGATTTGGAGATTTTGAAACGTTGTACGCCGTGCCTTTAGCGATACGCATAAAAGCACAACGCGCACACGGTTCGGAAGTACCAAAGCAGGGAGACGTACAAACACGACGGCAAACAATTTCGTTTCGCCTTACTAGTTTTTCTTTGCCTCCTAGTCTTTCGTTCTCGCGCCTTTCTCATTCGCCCAACTGATATGTATTTCCATTCTCGCCATTTTATCGTTTCGAGGCGTTATTCGCGGTGCATTGTATTGTCCGGTAAAACGGCAGTTGCCGTTTTCTCAAAAGGAGCTGACTGGAAGTTTGCAAACTATTTCGAGCGATAACCATCGAATCCAGCTTCAAGCGCAATGTATACACATACATATGTATTTATCTACTTGCGTTTCAATTTACCCGTGCCACGTGCTATGCCCTGTGTGCACGATCCTACACGCTGCAAACTTTACTCTCACACCTGCGTCAATGAGTATCCTATGCAAATAAGATGCGAAGAGTGCTATTGGCGCGTGTATTTATATCTAGTTGTGAAATAGTTTCGGAGTGAGTCCACGATAGAGTTGTAAAAGTTGTTAAAGAACTGCGCTGGCTAATGCTCTTAAGCTCTCGAAGAATTCGAGGACTCTAAAGTACGTTAGTTGCGTGAGGAATTCGTACTCCAGTGCCGCTGAAGCTTTTAATGACTCCGGAGCAATTTCTAGATCGTAATGTAACATACAATCCCAGCCAAGAGTTATACAGGGTGTCTCATGGTAAGTGATAGGGCAAAAATGTTACAAATTTTGTCATTTTTTGTGTAGAATGACTGTGAAAAATTTTTTCTTATGGTGATATCAAGGTCATCTTTTGTTTTTTAATTGGAGTGCCATATATGTATTTGGTTTGATATTATGAAAGTACGAGAAAAGTGAAGTTCAGCATGTATCTTTGAAGTGATCTTGAGACAGCTCAAAATCGCAAGAACGAAAAAGTTATAAAACAGACCACAATCAATCTTTATTAGTTTACCTGTCCACAGTCCTTTACCTCTGCTTTTACAGTTGATGTTCAAAATGTCCGCCCTCGGCTCTTCAGCATTTCTGCAAACCATTGCGAAATGAACAATTGATCGCAAGTTCAATCATCTCTCTTGGTACAGCAGCTCATGCATTAATTATTCTGATTTTCATGTCCTCTCATGTCGTTGGCTGCGTTCCACGAACCATTTCTTTTACGTATCCCTATAGGAAGTAATTTAAGGGTGTTAAATCTGGTGACCTTGCCGGCCAATTTATTCGTCCGCCACATCCAATCCATCGATTCCAAAACATGTAATTCTGATGAAATTGCATCCGTACATTTTGAAGTTAGTTGAAACTAATTTCTTCCAATAAATACGATAGCTCGTTCTGAAGAAATGCCTTGAACATGCCAAAAGTTAAAGAACCTTCGAAAAAAATGTGCCAATAATTTGGTTCTTAAAAATTCGGCACCACAATTGGGCACCACAATATTTAAGCAGGGTGTCATAATTGCAGCACATTTTTAAAATCATTAATTTCCTATTCTCTTATAATTTCTATATTTTCATGATGAATATAGAAGTATAAATGTTTTTATCTTCTTCGCACTCTGTTGTCCGATATTTGATGAAACATAAATGGGTCATCATATTCGGTACCATTACCCTGCATATGAAAAATAATACAAAATGCAATTGAGCAAAAGTATGAGTAGATACCATTTCCCAGCTCGACTGTGGTGAGGTAAATTGAGAAGGTTTTTGGCATAAAATTTAATTCACGTATTTTTTACATCACAAACAAGTAATAAATGCTATTTGTATTTTATGATGCAGTTTTTTTTTTATAGAATATAACCGACCTTATTGGATATACCTTATTGAATATAATTTTACTATAACGAAAATTTAGTTTGCTTAGGGAAGCATTTTAATTGAAAGGTTTATATAAATTTCCTTGTGCATACTGATTTATTTAATATTAGTTTAACATTAGTTTATACAATGTGTAATATTCACTGACTGTAGCATGTTCCCAAATCTGATCGTGTTTGTGAAATTTACAGGGGAAGTAACAATTTTGTGTATTTTCTGTATTTTCTCGTAATTGATGTTGTGGCAACGAAACTGAGATTCATCATAACATTAAATAACTTCTATACCAGCACACTCGTTACTAAACTAACTTGTTTAACAAATTTACAAATTTCACCTTCTAATTAAATGTCATATAGCAGTCAAGTTAAAGCGCTAATGAAAAATTGACACCATATCCCTCTCCATACATCATTTATTTGATATATGAAAAGCGATGACAATTTACGAGAACAAGCTGGTTTAAAAAGTATTTGTTTTATATAATATTCCCTGACTGTGTCGTGTTTTTTAATTTGATCGTGTTTGCTGAATTTTCAGAGAAAATAACTGTTTTGTATATTTTGTGTAATTGATATTGTGCTAACAAAATTGCGCTTCATCGTAGCATCAAATAACTTGTATACAGACACATTCGTTACTCAACTAACTTGTTTCATAAATTTACGGATTTCATCTCGTAATGAAATATTACACGGCAGTTCCATTATCTTATTACTCGCATCACCCAATCTAAAATAATACAGTACAGTAATTAATAAAACTTTGATTTCCCACGTGGCCGTACTTTATATGTGCATCAGCGAATTAAAAATTTTACCAGCTATCGTTGTAATATATTTTCGCCGAATCTCACGAGTTGATAAGTATCTCCGTGTCTAATATCATTAGTGTTAGACAAACGACGGATATATTTAAAAATACATTTTTAATTACACTCTAATACATTTAAAAATATGGCCCAACGGCCTAAATATTAGTTACCGTTGAAAATATTTTAGGTCAACGTGCTACTTGAATAATCGACTTGCTTGTAATTTCTGTAATAGTTACTATTATTGCAATTATTTAAACAATGGAAAATATGTTTCATTCAATATTCATATCATTGAACTCATTTATTTAAAAATAAATAAATCTGAACTAACTCAAGCACCAGCTCCAGTTACCAAAAATAATAAATTTATTAAAAGAGACCAATTAATGAAGAAATTATCAAATAAAGATTATCTTAATAGATTAACAATTTGATTTGATTAACAAACAATCTGTTAAATATAGTCCAACCGCCAACTACACTGTACTATACCGTACAATTTCCTAAATCGACCCTTGCCTGCGTTATGAATCACGTAAACCAGAGATGCTTTCATATGTATTATAATTAGACTGTCAATTTTTATGCATTTATAGCAGATTCAAAGGTGCAAAACTTTGCAGAATGCGGTTATTGTAAAAAAATACAGAAAATATCCAAGTTACAATGTTCTTTACAATACCTGGTAGATGAAACAAATTGCTACCAAAGTTCTACAGTCTTTAATACATTCTCGGTAATATGTATTTGCATAAAACACCACAGACTGATTATGCAAATATTTTAACGCATGATTGCTGAGGCGATTCTGAACAACTTTTTCCTTTGCTAAAATGGTGGTTAAAGCTTCGTTTTTTGAATTATTAACGAAAAACACTGACCAATCACGGGGCGCGTAGAGCGCGCGCTCAGCCGCGAGAGTGTTCAAGACCGCTGCAAGGTTGAGCGTATTACGATCTTCTCTTAACTGAGCGCGCACTCTAATTGGCAGGTGTTTTCCATTAATAACTCAAAAACGAAGCTTTAACCAACATTTTGGCAAAGGAAAAAGTTGTTCAGAATTGCCTCAGCAACCGTTACTTAAAACATTTTCACGAGGTAGCGAACTACACCGTACAATATTTGATACCAGATCTCAAATGACAGCAATCCCCTCACATTCAATTCACAATTAATCAATACCATCGTGAAACACTGAAACTAAAACTATTCCTTTACCTCATCATTTATCAGCATTTAATGCAAATTTAATTCACCTTCGTTCGTTTAGTTTCGCCGTAGCGAAACAATTTCGCTCGATTTTAACGCTTTAGTCAGACAGAAATTGTTCGAACACTTTGAAGTTTGAAAGTGGCAGAATTTAACTACGGAATGCCAAGTATGGGGAATGTTATGAACAAATTACGGCTACACACGCATGTGGTATTTGGAATTACCGAGGCCAGATAACTCCAAACCTTACCAGGAAGAATTTCGCATTTCGACAGTGCTTTTTTAATTTTCGAATATTTCATGTGCTAGTTAATAAATTTATAAAAATGTGGCTATTTTAAGTTCTTATCGTAATAATATATAATAAAATAAATTATAAGAAGTTCTAACTTAGAACTTTGCGTTTTAAGTTAAAATATTCACTTACAATAGGAAAATAAGAAACGACATTTGTACATACATATATGTAAGGTAATTTAGTATGTATTAAATAAGGTATGGGACCTACAATATATTTACCCTATTCTTTGCTATTGTTCCCATATTATTCTTTACAAGATATAAAATAACAATTATAAGAAAAGATGAGTATTCTAGAGACCGAAAATTCCCTTCTATGAACAGTAATATCTCTCTATTAAATCGATTACTAGAAATTCCACTCTACACTCTACCAGTTTACTAAGTCCAATAAAAAAAAAAATAACTTCTGAAGCAAAATAAAAAATTCATGATCAATATACATGTATATCATATTATATCATATTATATCATATGTATATCATATTTATAATATCCTAATATGTGTAAAATAATCCTAAAAAGCCTAATTGGGCAACCACTATAACAATGCGTGCCGTCGAACGAACATCTTTATTGATGGAAGGGCTTCAACAATGCCGCACAAAATGAACTTAGATTGATCCGAGCGCGGCCGCTTTACCGCGCGCGTAAAGTACAAATTTGGGATACGTCAAGAACGAGGGCGTAAGAGAATGAAGAAAACGACGATGCTCCGAGTCAGTAGCCACAACTTGCTGCTTCATGTCCCATGTGGGCAAACGATATTGTAAATTACATGTGCGAAAAACACCACACCCTCTGTCGTGCATAGCCAAACAAGTTCATGGGATTGGAAGCTGGAACGCGTGTCCGTGCACGCAGGACATGAAAGGATGACAGGAAGGGAAATGCATACATCCTGGCAGGCGCGTAATTATACGTGCACAGTCGAAACAAATGGGAGACAACGACAGCCGATTCTTCTATCGATACGCTGGCAATAGAAAATGTTATAGAAAATTATCAACTCCGGTATAACGTGGATTGGTATAACGCTATGAAAACATTACGACAGCTGGGTGAGTTTACAGCCGGTCGCGTTTGTTATTTACTTCAACCAGTGAGCATATGCCGGAATTCTAAGGAAACACGTGATCACAAAAGAATATTGAAGTAAAACCGACGAGCCGAGTTTCTGAATAAGAACCACCAAACTGATATTATACGTAACAAGGTATTACAGTGGAACCTCCAATATCCGACGATCTAGTATTCGAACGTTCTACTATCCGTATGCTCCACTATGGAAACGCTCTGTTATCCGAGCACTATGTGTACACTTTCCTGCTTGCGACATCTATAATCCAAACAATGGACCAAGGAGTAATTGAGTGTTTCAAGCGACATTATAGCAAAAACTTGCTTCGAAAATTTCTTTCTTGCAGTGGGCAAGAAAACAGGGATGTTATAAACTTGCATAAGAAATTAAATTTAAAAAGTTGTTCCCCTATGGTACGATCGACGTGGTCATCATTTACGAATATCATACTCAAAAAAAGCACAGGGGAAGCTCCTCATACATAATGATCCGGAAGAAATTAATGAAGAGGAAATGTTCTCGACAGACATAACAGAAATTGTTTCCATTTTACACAGAATACCTGGATGCGAGGAATTCAATCCCGATGTTTTAACAGAATGGTTTCGGTGTGATAAAAACATAAGCTTGACTACCATGAATATTACTAACAATGCTTTAAATTCCTATATTGAACGAGAGGAATGCAACGAAGGTGATATTGAAGATGCGCCTCCACACTGTGAAGCATTTATGACATTTGAAAAAGGACTTAGGTGGTTCGAGGATCAAACAGAATGTAATTCAATGCAGTTTAATGTGTTAAAAAAATTGTGTGACTTGGCAGCAGAAAAGATATGGGATCCATAGTTGTAAAAAGTGTTACATTGATATTACATTTATATTATCCATAGGGTATACATTATTATATACATCTTATTTTCTCATTATTACATTATTTTCTTATATTGTTATCATATAACTTTCTTCTGAATACACGCTTAAAATCGTAATAAGAATTAGTGTTCTACTATACGAAAATCCACCCGAGCAATTATATCTCCCTATTACTTCGGATACTGCAGATTCTACTATATTAATGTGTTACTTTTTAAATAAAAATAGTTATCAGACGCGTTACTTATTTACATCCTATCTCCCTTCTTTTAAAGAGTAAACTCGATATAATATGCTATTCGATATTAGTCGAATACAATATTTCATATTGGGGGTAACATCAGCCGAATATGGAAAATGAGGATACCAGTAAACATAATAAATATTGTTTAAACTGTCACTATATTTTTAGTTTGTCTGTTACCTATCAAAGGAGCATAATGGGTAAGATATGTATGTGCATGAAATGCGATAGAAACATTTAATCTGGGCAGTTTAATTGGAAATTGGTTCGCATATCTTTAGTCTTTAGAAATGCGCGATCCATACTGGAGCTCAGACTCTTATTTAAATCTACGTTACATAGATTCACCCAACTTATTGCTAGCTTAGCACTGCATTTATCGAACTCATCAATTTGACGAATTTTGTATTTCATCTTTAAAATTACAGCAGTCATAAATATTATTCTTCTTTTTAATTTATGTTGGTTTTGCTTGATTTAATTATATACATAATTATACATGTTTTCAGAAGGTTCTTTAAACTTGCGCAGCAACATAAATACATAACATCGTGTTAGAAGTACCCTTAGGACTAACAAGAAACTGTAAGGGAAGTTACAAAAATGTAGTCACTTCTCTGACAGCAAAATGTTACTAAGAAATTACTATAATCATACTACATAACATTCTTACATCATATTCCTCCTTCAAAACTTGAAGTACAAAGGTAGAACTCCACTACGGAATTGAAATACTTCTTCCCCATGCCCATAAACAGCTTGTTATTTCTTTTGAAGTATCGACAAGGGGTTTGGCAACAAGCTAACCTACTTTTAAGATTTTAAGATTACCGAACGGCATACCTCTTTCGCAAAGGTTCATTTAATCCCCTCAGATCCACCTTTATCGAGGCAAGAGTTTTCGATACTCGAAATAGAAAGTAGATCGACTGACCCATTTTTCATGTTGTTCTAGTACGACCAATATTTTAAGCACCATTGAGAATGCGTTTAAAAAAATGTAACCACAAACTTTTCCGCGACCATCCAGCGTATTTTCTTTTTGTGTGCGAAGATTGGAATAAAATGTATATCACAAAATCGTGATTCTTCAATAGCTCAATGGTATTGGTAAGAAAGTAACAAAAAGCAATACTTGGATGTTCTTAATTAATGGAAAACTACAGAGCGGAGTGGATCAAATGGAGTTAGCCCCATTTCGTGCTTTCATTTTTTAAGGAGATTAACGTTATTGAAGCAAAAAGTATGGAAGATGAAGTCTTCCTCCGTTTACGTATTAATTTTCCTTCGACATTTCTTTTTACTGAAAAGATAAAATGGTAGAATAGAATGGCAACGCGCTTGAATAAAAAGAAATATTGAGTTGGGTATTCTTATAATGTAAGAGAGTTAACATTGTATCAGCTACATTTCATGCATCGATTTTTGCAAGATGATAACGTTATTATAGCACAAAGCACGTCAAATTATTATTGTTCAGTTTGCATATAATTTCTCCTCAGACATATTTTTCAACTGAAAAGAGAAAAACGGTACAAGAGAATTTCACTTAATGTTAGCTTCAATACGTAAATTGAGGAAATATAACAAAAATACTGAGCAACCACGTGCAGTACTATTACTGTTACTGTAAATAGATCTCTCTTTTACAGCCGTAAGAATAAATGGTGAAAGGCAAATACAAATAAAAGCAGTTGGTGTGTTGCAATTAGAAATATCAGTTGCTCCACATGTCACTCGAGCGAAACACAAATTCCAAGATTGAGCTCGCCTGCCGAGACGGAACAAGGGAGAAAGGGGGATGGAAACAGAAATGAAAGTGGAATGTAGGACTTTCAGAAACGGATAATTTTCAACGGGTGCGTGAAGCGTATATTCGGCGAGAAACGCGTTACGATTTCCGGTCGCATGTATCCGCGATAGTCGCGACTTGAGGAGGCTCCGTTTTCCATAAAACGCATGGACTACCGCTGTCTCCTCTTTCTCTCCTTCTCTCTCATTTGTTACGTTCATCCAGCAAGCTCTAGCTCTCCTGTGCAGCCCTGCAGCTCGCGGAAGGACGCGAAAATCGATCCAGGGCGGCTCGCAGGAAAGAGAGGAAGGGGGCGAAAATAAGAGACGAACTGCCTTTCCTCCATATCGTCTCTCTTCCGTACAATATCGCGACGCCTACCGCTCCGTCGCAACAGGGGCTAAAACGCGCTTGCGAAGATCCAGCGAAAATCTCAAAGAGGGTGTAACTCTGTTTGAGGTTTCGCCTCGGCGAGAGGTCGTTGAACATCCCCGTGCCATAAGCCTATTACGCGTTTTAATTGCATCCATTAACGGTGCCAGCCCTTCTGCTGAGCATTCTTCGACCTAGCTGCACTTCATTGTATTCGGCACCCTTCTCTTCAGCGTCCTTGCCTGGCGGCGCTCCAAGCGAGGGATACGTCGATGCGGCGTCGATTAGTTTAAAAGGGGTGACGATTTTAGGGGTAGCCCTTATAAGCGAGTCTTATGCACTCAATTCTAGTGCTGACCAATTCTAGTGGGTAGGGAATGAGGTTTTGCCTACTGCAGTATTTTTCGAGGAAGGGGTGCGTATATGAGACGGGGTAGCAATACAAGACACCACGGTTTTGACCTGAATAAAGCGTTGACAATTTTGACAATGATTGCACACCAGGTGTTATGATGAATAAAACACTTTCCCACGGCAAACGTTGATCATATTCATCGTTTTTTAGTTTAGTGAACGTTTTACGTTTCGGTCGTAATACAAAGTTTCTACGCGTGCTTATTGAAGTAAAAACTTTGCTTTATCTTGCGATTTTTAAAGAAACAAAAGAAAGATAAGTTATACTACAATAATCGTAATTTTAAGGTAGTTTTTTCTTCATTTTTTCAGTAAGAAGGATTTTACGTACCATTTATTTTAGTGTTATATTTATTTTCAGTCGATATCGAACAAAATACATTATTCCTTTGTGTTCATGCATTTTTGCATATTGCATTCTTTCGTTTTTTTTATTCTCTTGCATTGTTCACTTTTCCAAGCAGCAGCGATAAAATGAAAAGTATATTGTTATATACATAATATTAATACGCGTTAGGCATGTATGTGCATACATGAAGGAATGTATTTTTTTCTGTCTCGATGGATTTAAACTATAATGCGACTTATCTGTGAAAGAAACGTTTGTGAATTACGAATCGGTGAACAAACCAAGTCTATCGATCTTTTACTTTTTGTTACTTTGGCCAATAATTCAATCGATAATTACAGCGACAATTTAACTACCACTGCTCACTATTTAGCACGATAATTAACAGAAATGGAGAACAGCATAGTTCGCACTCATAAGTTACCTTTGACCTGCAACTTTTGGACTCAGGGGCCTTGTACCGATAGTGCAGTATATTTAGCCGATAATCGATGCGGGAACAAATTTATACATCCTTACTCTTAACAAAGATGTAATGTAAACGCTCTATCGAGTCTGTAATTATCTTTTGCACCATTTATCAAACGCGCCGTGCGCTGACCAAACACGAATATGCTTCATATGGGTTATATTACTGGCCAAACGTTTGGAATCACCTTCTCGATTTTACACATAAATCCTACGGTAAATATTTCAGTTATTCGAAATTAATACAACACGGATTAACAGTGGCTTATTTTATTGCGATATACTGAAACTTGAAAGAGTTCTTCAATTTTTAATTTATTGGAATGTCTACTGATTTCAAACATTTGTCATTTCAGACACTTTTCAGGTTGCAGGCATTTTAGCCACATCTGGTCGAAGGATTACGCAATTTGTAGGGATGCAAACTTAAGTTCCTCGCGAATAGTATAATCTTGTAGATATGTATATGTATAAAAACTAAATGTATTTGATAATTATTCCATGTATTTGACAATTGCCTGGGCTGTGTAAAATTGTTGTTAAAAACCATAGAAACTACTTCTTGCTTGCATGCAAGTGGTACCAATCTTTTGTAAATTCATATCTGATTTATTATTTCCTTCCACTATATGGACAAACATTGACAAAAGTATATTGTGCTGCATAACGTATATCTTAATTTTCTTAATGAACGATTAAATGGAATCTGAATGATTAAAGTATATCTGTAACGTCCAACTTGATTATATTTTATTTTAAAAACCGTGTTAAATACTATCCTTTAATTCTAAATTAAGGGGTATACACGGTGTCTGAAGATTCCGATACGCATAAAACGTAATTGCAGCATGCAAAAGTCATCTGCAAATTCTGGTACACATAAATCGACTGGTAAAACAAATGCCTCACGCTTATAGAAACTAGTATCGAAGTATCCTTCACGCTTATGGGGCAATTCGCCAGCAGTCCATGCATTGGCCGAAGAAAAACGAGTCCATGCGCATGGCATCAGTGTCGTCGTTGCAAGTGTGAGTATCAAAAATGTCCCGAGCGCGGTAAATGATCGCGGTGAATTTCATGGAGCGTGGCCAGCCAGCAAGAAAAGTGGAAAAGCACTCATGCGTGAATGGTATATGCCCCCCACCCCCTTCTAAGACAAAGATCACTGATACCATGAGGATTTTTTATTCAGGTATACGTCTAGCTCGGAAACCCAAGAAAGGCTTCCACTTTATGCACTTATCTTCGTCAATGTGAAGCCATAAGTAATTCTTTTACCCGTCTTTTTTCGTATTCGTGAAAACTGTGAGAGAATACAGATTTTTCTATACATTTCTAGTAAATACATGCTACTGCTCTTGGGGAAATTACTTTAGTGTTTTCGGTTGCTTTCCAACATTCAATTGACGAAGCATTATAGTACATATATAGGAGTATATTAAATATTTTATCAAAGGAATAGGGTAGAGTTGCTTAATATGAGACTCCAGCTTATCTCTGCTACAGAGAACTCTAGAATTGCGACATTCTAGAGTAGCAATACTCCATTGCTTCTTAATTAACTCATTATTAATCGTTTTACCAGCACATTGGGGTCGAAAGCAATTAAGCATCTCGAGCAACATACATATTTGTGATGTACGTTGCAGAATGTTTTTGAACCGGTACTATTAAATTAAAAATATCTTTAAGTGGTAAGTGTATAATCATTTTTTATAAATACTGTTGCATAGTGCAAGCAATGGAGTTTAAGAACTACCAGCTGCATGTTGTTGTTATGTTGTTGTTTCCAAATTTGAGACCTTTGGAAGTTCCTGTTATAAGACACCCTGAACCTTCTATTAGATCATTTTAAGCTGCTTGCAATTGCACGAGTGAGAAGATTTACTTAACAATATGTAGCTGACTTCTTTGAAATATACGAAAGAGTTGCAACAAACTAATTTTTAAGTGCACAGGTTGCATAATGAAAAGTAAATTACTGCACTGCTAAATAGGGGGTGTAAGGGATGCTCAAGAAATAGATTTTATATGCCCGATGTGTGAAAGTCAATGGAGAAAGAAATTCGATTTTTTTGACCCAATAAAGCTGCAAAACGAAAATTTGGGGAACGCAGTTAGCAACAATGTTGGCAAAAGGTGTTTCTGCAAAATATAACTCAATTATTTGACCCAACAAAGTTGCAAAAGTATGCTTTTTCACTAATTCCTGAAATTTGACGCCATTTTTCAGCACTTATCACTAACTTAAATTAATAAGAGTGAGCAAGTGTTAAAAAAATGAAACCAGTTGCATTTCTTTTTTGAAAATTTATTGAAAAATTGTACAAATATGTACAAATTGGAAAAATGATAATATTCAAGCTTAAACTGCTACTTCTTATAAATTATTCTAATAAATTACCTTACACTACATCTTGTAATTAAATATTAATAAAAATTACAATAATAGTAATAACGTAGATTTATACATGCTGCACAAATATTTTAGAAACTAAAGACTATTACTTACCGATTATTCTTATAAATTAATTTACAATACATCTTATAATTAAATAATAATGAAAATTTCAACAACAACAACAACAACAACAATAACGGTATAGATTTAAATATTCTACAAAAACGTTTTAGAAACTAAAAACTATTACATATTAAGTATTCTTATATATTTTTAATGCAAATATAAATATATTTAATATAACTTAATATAATTTTAGTATAATTTGAGTAGTATATGTCAATCATATGTGGTACAAGTAAATGGTCGGTCATCAGCCATAACTAAAGTAGTATTGGTAAAGGTACGGCTTCACACGGCTTTCTTAATTGGGCTAATTAGTTAGTGCTATTTGTTAATAATTAAAATACGAGGCCTTAACTAACATTTTGGCAAAGGAAAGAGTTGCTCAGAATCACCTCAGCAGTCTCTCCTAAAAGTTTCTCCTACCTGTTGTCGAACACCCTGTATATGGGTCAGCGGACTGTGAACGTGTCAGGGTCCATTTATACATCACCGTGCCTCGTGTTCGTGTTTTCGGAGAGCGACCTACTGTTATAACATAACAAAAAACTATGCGATTTCTGTAGTGTTTGGTGCCATTTTAATTGCAAAAATCTCAGGAGTTCATTAAAATTAATTTCATAAAGATTAAACAAAAACTAAAAGAACTGCATTCCTTGTGTACAGGAAATGCTCCTTGTAACCTCTTGAAGGGGACCTTTTCAAGAGGCTGTCCGTGTCTCGTCCGGACCACAGCCACAGTTTCCAGCTTCCGATATTTGGTTGTGGGCCGGACGGGGCATGGACAGACTCTTGAAAAGGGCACCTTTAAGAGGTTACAAGGAGCACTTTTTATACACAAGAAATACAATTCTTTTAGTTTTTGTTTATTCTTTATGAAATTAATTTTAATAAATTCATGCGATTTTTGCAATTAAAATGACACCAAACACGACAGAAATCGCACAGTTTGTTCTTAAGTTATAATAGTACATCGCTATCAAAAAACCCGGACACGGTGCGGACACGGACCGGACACAGCACGGTGATGTATAAATGGACCCTAAGTAACCTAATTTTTTTTTAATCTATATATTTGTGTAATTTTCGTTTTTGTTTTATTACGAAGGAACCGAATCCTTTTTAGTGTAGTTTTCAATAGGTTGCAAGAAAATGCACAGCTTACTTTTAAAACGTGTATCGAATTTCATTAAATGTGTTCTTAGACGAAAGATATGATTATTCTTAAAGATGGGTCTCATATTAGGTGACTTTATGTTAAAGTAGTAAATGAAAAAAAAAGGATGAAGTACGCTAACCACTTAAAGTAACATCAATATACAATAATATTCTTTCGAAGGGCCAAGACGTTATTCCTTCCATTCAAAACTATTGCCTTCGGAAAATATAGTTACACCCACGGATCTCCATTATATCGAGACTATTACGCGCCTGAAACTCGTACACTGTTACGCGCCGAAACTCACATTACTTGGTTTGATATAGGATACTTCAGCTTTAACGCTAGATCCACGAAGTTGGTCAAAATGACTGAATGCATTGTGATTTCTCAAGGCTTTCTCATTTACTTTTAGTTTTTGCAAATAAAGAAGATTTTGTGTACCATTCACGTTTTAAGTTACATTATACTTATTTTCAGTTTATATGTATACAACGAAATACAAAGAGTTTCAATAAATATATTATTTTCTTACTTCATTTCCTTCTTCAGGCAGTCATAGTTCTTATTTATTAATACCAGCACAATCACTTGCACTTTTAAGTTTATGAACTGAAAACTTGATATCTGCCTGTCCCAATTGAACGTCAATCATTTGGACAAACCTGAATATAATTTATTAAAATAAATTAGAACCCTCATTTAAAGAACCGTAAAGAAGATGTTATCTACGATATCCACCTAGACTTAAATTAAAAATTCCGCCGACACTTGTTAAATAAACGTATGCATAATTGAAAAGTCGATGAAACGGGTGTTCAAATAATTGTGATATTTAAAGTACTCCCGAAGGGATTTAAAAAAAAAGGAATTTTCCATGAAATTTCGCTCAACTAATATAAATATGCTGATAGAAATTGTTTTCGTAATGAGAATTTTCTTACCTGTATTCATAGTATCATAATTACATTATTTAAAAGTTCATCATAATAAGTAATTTTCCAAACTTGCAAAGTCTGTTTAAGCTCATCTCCGAAAGAAGAATATGGCAGCATATTGACAGAGTTTTTAATTACCCTCAAGGTAAATTATCTTTTCGTGTGTAGGTCATTAAAGTTAATCTTAATTCAAATAATTATTGGCCATAAATCCTTTTTGTCAGCTACTTTCAAAAGTAATTACGCGGGGTTTTAACAATTCATACATTTTTAATAACGAAAGCGTGGCAACAGAATATCAGTCAAATCAATCTTGCATCCAATATATCAGCTGCTGTATTTCCTTCAAGCTGTTCCATTCTTTTGAGGTAAAATTAATCAAACGTGTATCTACAGAATGTAAAAAGAAAACTCCTCCATATGTCGAAGAAGCTAAAGCAAAAAAAAAAGAAAATAATCGTTCGATTTTTATGTGGACTTGGAAGCTGCAACAAGTCTCTGAATATCCTCGATATTCCTTTAAACCTTCTCTCTCAAGGATATAATTGGGTAAGATAGCGACAAAGATCACCTAAAGGGCCACTGATTGAATGAAAACTCGGGCATAAAGTAATATCGCATCACTAACGCAATTTCAACCTGCATACTACCTACATAGCCCCTAACCCCAGTTAACTACTTAAGCATCACGCCCCTAGTTGCCAATACTCTTCGCAAGTTAATAGAAACTAGTATTTAAAAGGAAGATTACAATTAAGAACTTATGGTTTCGTTATTTGATTTGTTTTGATAGATGGAAATTCACTAATTTATACACATAACATTTATTTCAAGGGAAGCCTAGGCCACAATGAGATGATGCTAGATAAACAATTTTTCTGCTCCGATTAATGGCAGATATATTGTAAAATTAATAAAAGTGAATGATAAGAATTCTACTTGTAAATATATTAATTTTATATTTTTACATGGACGTACCGAAAATCAGAAAAATATAAGCTCCTTATGAGTTTCCATATACTTAAGACTTTTCGTGTTGTTTAGTTTCATCCTTTTTATTAAATTGTATGTAGATATAATACACAAAAGCTTTATTAAGTTAATGTTATGCGATAGCTTAGTTTCAACAAACGAGAAATTTTTAATCGCCAAGTTAAATTATTTTACGTAAAGTTAAATCAATTTATATCAAGTTAAATTATTTTCTTTAATATTCAATCACTATTGGATAAATGTATTAAAGCATCAAAAGGGCAGATGAAACCAAACTTGTCTTTCAAGTTTTATTTCACGTAATCTTAATGAACCTTATACGTTTATTCAAATATGTCCAATTAATATATACGAAAGAGGAAAGGTTGTTCGTAAATTTTATGACAAATCTAACAAAGGTCAAGCACTTTGGTAAACTACGATATAATCTCCTTACAGTCCCTTAGGAGCCGGTCAGCCAACGTTACCCTAACAAACTTCTTACAGCTCTAAACGGATTACATTTTATTTGTTATTACAAGTACCAAGCTTGTAACCTTCCGCGTAAATGCAACGTGGTTAACGGGAAATTCAGATTAATTATTTTATCCTTTACTGTTAAAACTTACTTCTTCCGCGATCGGATTTATAATCCAATCCTCGGGCACTTGTTACTTTTAAAGCCATCGTATCAGAGATTGTTCAATGTTTAATTTTCTCCTTAATGAAAGAATGAGCCAGCTGTTTAGGGAATTGTAATATACATTTAGAAACGACCACATTTACGCTTATCAGCGCAAATGATTCAAGTGCTTTCTCTGGCGTTATTCATCTTTTCAGAATTAACAATATAAAGACTAATAGCAAGGTAAAGGATCACAGATGAACATACATATTATCGATTTTATGAGACAGTTTCAGAAGTTATCTGCAAGGAACGATATTGCACAATTCTGTGCTTATATTAGTTGGATTTATTATTGAACGATTAGAATAATAACTTAACATCATGCGTTATTCATTATTGATACCATTATTGAATTGGTATCAGTTTCAGTGCTCATGCATTCTAATACCAACGTGACTCAACTTAGAACATAAAGCAGTTACTACCGATAAGAAGGACGTTAAAATATATCTATTACTTCATTTTACTTTAGTAAGGACACGGATAGCATACCTTTAACACTAGGTGTACGGAGTTTTTTGTGTACCTATTCATGGCAACATTTAAGAAAAGCAGGTATATCATTTGCGAGTATTTGAAATTACAGAGTCCTGGGGAGAAATGAACTAATGTGTGTAGATATTATTACATTAATTAAAGTTAATATAAGCTACTTGAAAATAATGTTTATGACTTCTGCAACTTTAAACATGAAATCTAAAACCTATCAAATTGACGGGTTCCGTAAACCTAGTGTTAAATATAATATTAATCCTTTAGATGCTACCATGATATACCGTTATAATGAGTCTATCTTGAGCACAAACATTTCAAATCAAAATGTTATTCCAATCTTTCCTGCATCGTGTTTTAAGATCTGCGAAATAGATATTTCGCTAATTAGCCAATATTACTGGACCACAGTTGTAAAACTTATTTCTGCAAAAAATTGTTCGAACAAGGGGGCTGGTATTATTTATATTGTTTATATTTCATTATTGTATAATATATTATAACTATTACTTTACTTTTTACATTATCTTCTAATTCTTATTTTCTATTACTACATGTTTTATTTATATACAATATATTATTTTTTATTATGATTCTCATGATTTTTCGCGATATAGCTACGCGTTGCCAAATACGGCTTTCGTTTAAGCTAGCCGCAGCTAAAGGGTTTCAAATCAGTAAAATGCTGTGCGCATGGATACATACATAGATTACATGTATAAAACACCATTACTTCTATAGGTCCTTTTTTTTTGAAACGACGGAAAATTCTCTTTCAGAAAATCGAAAACCTAATATCCCTTTTACGCAATGAAAGCAAAGCACTTAAAAATATGTGCACTAATACGGAAATCCTTGCACCCACAGAACAGGATATCAACGGGTTTAACAATTCAACGCATAGCAGTACAAAAATAATTAAACAAAGTGCTTACAGCCAGTTCGAGCAATGCAACTTTTTTTTTACCGAATTGGCAATAACCAAAAGCACCACTCACACTTTGCCTTCAAGGTCATCCGAAGGTCATGGTATACTACGTCGTTGAATTCGTCTTGACACGGGCTACAATGTTGTTTAAGTCAAAATACAAAGTGCCATTTAAAAAACGAAGGTAGCCTTGACAATAATAAAAACAAAAGTTTTCGAACTTTGTTTATTGCAATGTATAGCCAAACTAAAACTGATCAACTTTTGTTTTTTGTCTAATTATCGCAAATACTTGAAAAAACATAAAAAGTGTCACGTAGGACACCCTGTATAAGTTCAAATTGTAGTTTAAATTAATTATCAGCTCTTTTCAGAGCTACGACTTCAGTTTCAGAGCCACGACTTTTCAGAGATACTTAAGAAACGAGGAATAACTCAGGTCGTCTACTGTGCACATCAAACAAGAAAATTTCAAATATAGTAACTTTTT
The DNA here is from genome assembly GCA_023838395.1 of Holcopasites calliopsidis. Taxonomy (NCBI): domain Eukaryota; kingdom Metazoa; phylum Arthropoda; class Insecta; order Hymenoptera; family Apidae; genus Holcopasites; species Holcopasites calliopsidis. The sequence goes on from JALHAQ010000063.1 coordinate 487,551, forward strand.
TGTAATGCAAAGATCAAAATTCCAATTTAGTAGTTTGTGCCCGGATGCATGGCTTCTATAAACAAACATCCAGGAAAATTTGTTCACATTTAACTGGAAAAAGCTATCAAAAGTATGTAATTTTTCAATATATTATTTAAACAAATGGGTTTTCAACAAAATAGTTTACACCGTTAAATTCGTCGTTAAAAAAAAAACTAATTTCATCTGTTTACACAATTGCTCCTATCTCTCGTATTTTCCGAGATATTCGTCGAAATCGATTTTGTAACACCAACTTTGGAGCCGGTTTCACCCTTTTAACACGCTCGATTGCAAATAAAAAAAAAATACATGTGAAACATTTTTATGAGAACTACATTATACTTCAATTTCATCAAAGTCGGTAATTGCCACTTCGGTTAGTTGCTTTGTAAAATAAGTAGAAAATATAAACGCAAGCCGAGCTCAGTTTCAACGTATAAGAAGTTACAGAATTAGAGTTTACCCAACCTTAAGTTGCGAAGATCTTTGCTTATAGATATGCATGTGCAACATATCAAATATAAACGGAAGTGACGACTTTGAATTCCAAATTGCAACACTAGCGTATTCGATGATCAAAAATATCAAATTAATATGGAGTCAAATAATAGCCTTTTATTGAAAACGAAATTACATTTTCGACACTTTAATAGTTTAAAATACATTGTATACGTATCGCTGGACAAAAGCAGGATCGAATTCGGAGCAATTTTTCCACATACAGCCGAATGTAGAGTTGGAGCTTACATTGTTGGTTACGATTCAAATGTATCAATGATATTGTGCTACTTTGGTTTTGCTGGATTGAAACCTTCAATCGATTTGCCTGCTAATTACCTCGCTAACAATTTCCTAAACGGCTCAATAAACGATGAACCAGAAGATGAAACATGTCGCTTGGATCAATTCGATCACTCGAATATTCAGATATTTGCATTCATCCTTAACAACTTCCTCATCATTTTTTGGGAAAGTGGTAAGGACATTTTTGGTTACGTGGGAGACATACGTGACTCTTTCATACCTAGCCCCTTAACTCGCTACTTCGAAATATTGAAAAAAGAACATGAGGCAATGATGCAGAATAAATTTTTGAAGGGAATACTTAAAGGAGTAGGGGAGAAGACTGGGGTTAAAAGTCCAGCTTTTGCGAAAACGTAAAAGATAACTAGAAAATAATGCAGCTATTCTCTTCATTATTGACTAATTCATTGTTAACTTTATTATACCTAATTACTTTATACCAATTGAAAACATAATGTTATTCCTCTTAATTTCTTACATATAACATACTTGAATTTCTTAGAATTAGTCTAAAACGTTAAGATTTACTTTCCTACCAGTGAAACTGATAACTGCAGTTACCAGAACTCGGTGTACTTTTTAAATGAATGTTGCGCTGCTGCAACAGTAAAGGGTTGAAGGGCCTGCATGAGATTTTCATTTTCACTTTCATATAATTATTGTGCTTGCCCTCCACCAATCACCTGTCATTGACTTTCACATGCATACCGATCGGGGCTCGGGATAAGGATAAAACGGAATTTGACCCGCGACGCGTGATAATCACAAAGCAGAGTTCGCTCGGCTGCGTTTCACGTGAAAGAACGATGACTGTTAATCGATCACGTCCAGCTGCCGCCATAACTTGAAAAATCCACCCCTCGAACGCGTCCATCATTTCGCCGACATCGACGTCGTCGTCGTCGTCGTCGCCGCCGTGCTGCCAAATATATTTTCGCTATCAGTCTTCTTCTTCGGGGGGGGGGGGGGGGGGGGCAGCGCAGTATGTCGTCGCCGAGGGGTGCATGAAAGTTGGGACCTCCGCCATGCGATGTAAATTTTGGCGACGGCAATCGAATTCTCAGGGACTGTACCCGACGTCCGTGCGTGGAATTAAATTTCAAGCCGTTCCGCGAAACGCCACCGATACGTCAGCTCGACAGTTGTTCCTTTGGCTTTTTCACGTTAACCTGTCGACGACACATTTTACACGACAATCGTGTGAAACAAAGAGAACACTGGCGTGTCAGAGAAAGAAAAAAAAGGGGGAGGATGGAGAAAAAGAATGAAGGAGGGAGAGACGGAAAGAGAAAGAAAGAAAAGCGAAGGAGAGTAAAGGATGGAAGAAAGAAAGGAAGAGAAAAAAAGAGAGAGAGTGAAAGAGCATGAGCAAGATGTAGGAAGCAGTCTGAAAGCGAAAATATAAAATATTGAGGAAAGAGTCAGAGATAGAAGTGAAAATGTAAACACAGTCGGCCTAGGGGAAGAAGTGAAAGATGAGAAAAAGGCACGGAAGAACTACAACTGCAGGAGAATAAAGTAAACACAGAGAACATGAAGACCGGGGAGAGAGAATAGACGTGGGTGGTGCAGGAAAGATGGAGAAATGGGGGGGGGGGGTGAAACACGGGCGGTGGTTCGGGTAAAGAGGAGAGGAAAAGGGGTTGAGTGATGAAGCCATCCCGAGCTTCGGGGTATCGCAAAGAGCGAATTTCTGCTGCCATTCCTGTCACTTCCGGGCGCAGAAACTACGTCCAGAGTTCTCTCTTTAAGCGGGCAGCAGATGTTCTCTACGACGTTCGCGAGCACCCAGAACTTCCCCCTGCGAGGAGGAGGGAAATGTGCTTAACTAGCCGTCACCAACCGATGCTGTCCGTCGTTTCATACCTCCCATCTCTGTATTTCTCTCGATTCACTCGTCCCGATCCAAACAAATGCATCTCACAGGAATATCCGACACGAAAACTCTACGAGGCCTCGCGACTGTCACCGCCATTATGAAACGCTCTCTTCCAAAACTAAAAAACGTTGCTACGCGGTTGGGATATCAAGTGAAAAATCGGTGTCGGTTTTTCTCTTCGTTTTGATACCCGCCCACGAAAACAGACAGAATTACAGCACTAATTGTGAAGACACGAGAGCAATCCTCGAACCGCCCTTTACAGGAAAGACTTTTACGGATAATGCAATGAAGGAACAACGTGACGACCTACTGTATAACTGCCGACTCTAGTTTCTAATTTTATATACAGGGTGTTCGGTCACTATATGTAAATATTTTATGGGGTGATTGCTGAAGTGATTATGAACAATGTTTTCTTATACAAAAATGCTGGTTATGGCTTCGTTTTTGAATTATCCACGAAAGGCACTCACCAATCAGAGCGCGCGCCCAGCCGGAAGGACGATCAAGACTGCGGTTGAGCGTACCACGATCGTCTGTGTCCTAAGCGCGCGCTTTGATTGGTCAGCGTTTTTCGTTAATAATTCAAAAACGAAGCCTCAACCAGCAGTTTTGTACAGGAAAACGTTGTTCAGAATTACTGCAGCAATCACCCATTAAAATATTGACATGCAGTAACCGAACACCCTGCACACAGGGTGTTTTCTAATTGAACTTTAGTCCTGGATGGAGGAGGGGTAGTGTGACTCGTCGCTGGGTCTTACGATTAGTCACATCCATAGCTGGTTAATCAATACACGAATAATTTTTTTTATTAAAATAATTTAATTTTATGACTGACTTACAATAGGTGATTTAGTAAATGTGACCCGCCTTATTATATTATGCGAGAAGGAACTACTTAATAGTAGTCCGCCAATAATAGACATATCATCACTAATTAATTATTTAGATTATTTCCGTGGGCTTTGTCCTTTTCAGCCGCCTGAATCCTGGAGGGTTCAATCAAATTGCTGGCTAGTATACTCGGATGTTTTTGCAATCTCTTTTTGAATACACAAATAATAAATATCAAATAGCTGTAACGGTTTGTGTCTGACGCAACGTTCCCTATCCATCACTGTAAAATGGTATTGTGGGATATGAATGTTCGGCCTTTAGGCACGAATATCACAAGGTATCGGATGAGACAGGATGTTTGGAAATCGCTGCGAAGAGTGAACGCTGTGCTTAAGGTAACTCTTGAGCGGATGACGCGTATCGAGTGAATGTTCCTATCTTGTTTCTTCCATTATCAGCCACCAGAATTGCTTATCAATCAACTTTCGTAGCGATTTTCTCGCGAAAAATAACCCGTTTCGAAAGAGAGTCTCGGTCCACAAAAGTTTAAGAGGCTCTGCCCCAGGCTGTACACGTGCAGCGTCGCTTAACAGAAATGGCAAGTTTAGGACCCCGCAAACCTCGCGACAAGGGTTGGCTTTTCCTGACAGAAACACGCCCCACGTTAGCAAAAACTCTGCGCATCAAGTGTAATCGAGCGTGGAAAGGGGAACTCGAACTAGCAGTTACGTTAACGCTTGCCTCCTCGACCCTCGTGTATTCCGGCGCACCCTAAACAAATGTTCTCGAGGCGCAACCCCTCGCGGAGCTTAATCAAGTTTACCTGCAACCAGAAGCTACGACTACACATATCGAACGATTAGTATTGAGAGCAGCTTTAAAGCAACGCCATTGTGCTGCTCTTTTTGTGAAAACACTTTCCACAGACGCGTTTGAACCGCGAACACCGCATAAACATTTCACGTGTCGCCAGTTAAGTGGCCGTTTCATCGTAGATAAAAGCTAACGGCGGACTAACGTTCGTCGTAAAAATCTGAAGTGTCTCGCTAATTATATTTGCGTTCGTACGTAACAACCTATATCGAGCTTATTTATCATGTAGAAACTGCTCGTAAACATACCGACGAACTTATTTCTCTCTTCTTTTATCGTTTAATTGTCTACGAGTTAGCAGACTATCACGGTCTTGGGTAATATGTGGAACAGAACGAACCAAACATTGAAAGTTAGAATGCATTTGGTACGGCCATATTTTGGTTAAATGTGCGTCGCTATGACACCTGTGAAAGAGAAAATTTGGACCTGGCTAATTTGGCTACAGTAGTTGTGCAGCATAACAAAGCCATGTTCGATTTCAATGATCTTGAAATATGTTATCAAGATAATTCCAAACAAGTTTTTCCTATACATATGTAAATACAGGGTGTCGCCGGTTTTAACAGCCGAACTTTGTCAGTATACTCTATGGGTCTGAATAAGAAAAGAATGTTATATAAACATAGTTCGTATAAAGATTTATTAAAAGATTACAACTAAAATAATAATAATATCTAGGGAACAGTAACGGATATCAGTATGACATGAAGCTACTGCGATACAATGTAGGAATGGGTCAACAATAATTACACTTAGAAGGAAATATACTGAAGTGACAATCACCGATTTTTATGAAATTTAAATATGATGTAGTTCACATAAAAATATTTAGTATTAAGCATCGTTAAGTGACGACGCCTACGAATTCAATCAACCTTGCACCTTAAAACTCGGTGAAGCAACGTCGCCTTGCAAAGGCGTTTCGTGTCACGAAGGACATACGGCTTTTAATCGCCCAAGAGCTGTGCGAAGGAGCAGTAATCTCGATCTAAGCCACGATAGGAAGCTTCGCGACGGGGTGATAATGCCTAAAACCGAAGAATTAAAGCACCGTCGCCGAAACACAACAAATCCTGTTCACCAACACGTGCGCCACAGTATTGTAGCTCAGCGACAGAAATTGGAGCAACCTCTCCTCCTACTGCACGCAGTTTCTCGTATTTTAGCGAGTCTACAGTGTTACGGTTTCAAGAGTGACATTGTTCAAATGGTACTTGATGTCTTGCGACAATGAATTATTTCGTTATTAGTATCGTTTATTAGCAATATCTACATTATATGTATAAAAAACAAATATAAAAAAAATTGTTTTCCTTAAGTAAAGGAATTTGTGGAAAGTTTGATACTCATGGAAACCAATAGCGACATTCAGTAAAATTTATATTTACAATATTTGTTGTTAATATTGTTTTAGAAACATTGATACCTGAACTAAAATATGATAAAGGAATGCAGTACAGTTGTGTACAATACATATCTCATTTACATGAAATAAATAAATTGTTTGCAAAACATTTTTTGGAAGATATTAATCATTAATAGATTAACAAATGAAATATGTTGCATACGTTTAGCAACATAATTATCGCAAAATATACGAAAGTTAAAGTGGTGCAAAAAATTATGCACGCTGAATGACTCGCAACAGAATGATTTCTCAAACATTTTTTCACTACATCATCCTGCATCGACAAAATGACATAATCTGCGTACGGTAGACCTGCTCTTTTGATCATTTATAATAGAGTAAACAATATTCTTGCACTGGTCGTGCTACCCGAGAACTGACGGGAGTCGAAATCAATTTCCTAGAGAGGCCGTAGACATATCGAGTTTCGGTGATAATTACTGGTCAGTGTCAACACTAAATTCACGTAGTAACTGAAGTTTCTAACAATAAGTAATCGAAGGTGAAATCTACCTGTTCAGTAATTGAAGTCACTCGCAAAGTCATTCGATATGTCACGGCGAATCGTCAAGGGAAATGTATTGTACGTAAAGTAAAGAAAAAGGGAGTGGATGGGCAGGCGCATCTCTTCCAAGATTTTAGTCGTAATACTCGTGAAAAACAAAGAAAATCGTTTTCGTATCAGCCACACGATTCGCGCGCAGCCTGCGCGACGACGCGACGAGTCAGACTGCCCTTCGCTGAATTTCCCTCGAGAAAATCACCTTACCCTCCAACCTCGATCCTTGTTCCCGTAGACAGGAATGAAATATCTATTTGCATACGAGCCCAGATCTTGCTGCAGTCTCCGAACTCTCGGCAAGGTAAATAACGATCAGAAACTCGCGCGGCGCTCGATCGATCGATGATAACATCTTCGATGTACCTTAACTCTCCCCATACCTATCTTCGCGTATCCTATCAGAGTAAAAATAAAATGCTACATTGGCAACTAAAGTGGCTGCTATTTTTAAGCTTAGATAGTACACTTTACTTAGGAATATTTATCGACATTAGAATGGAGATATTTTAATCCGATTCCATTGAATAATCAAACGTGTATGAATAATATTAGGAGGTTAATTATTACGAATTAAAAGATTAATTAATAATGTTAAGAGATGCCTAATGCGTACTGGTCCCCTAAATCTTATCCGGTGTAGTTTAGGTTGTTATTAGACTGCGGACTTGCATGCATTTATAGAAAATTTAAAGGTGCAAAATTGCGCAGAATGCACTGGATATGGATAAATATAAAAATTATTCAAATTATATTGCGTTTTATAATATCTGGTAGGTAAAACAGTTCCTACCAAAGTTCCTTTTTTTTACGGCATTACCAAAAATTGAATTTTCATGGCATATTTTGAAATTTAGTTAACTGACTGAATTAAACAAAAACAACGCGCTTTTTATACACTCCTGATGTTATATTTTATCAATTACAAGTGAGCGTCGTCGGCTTCGAAAACAGTTGAATTATATTTTCTTTTGTATTAATATAATCTTAGATACTTTATGTTACTTTAAGACTTTTTTATAAAGTTCATTTAGATCCGTTTTGAGAATAAATTAAAGAATTTTTAAGACATTGAAGAGTTTCCTGAATCGTACTAGCAGACGGTCTTCTAAATGGGATGCAAAAAAAATCTCAAAGTTGTCCTTAAATAATATATCAGCGAGTGCATCTTCGAATGCAATTGTATCAGTATTTCAGGTTAGAAATTAAGAATATAAAGTATGGGTATATGAAGCTTGCAAAGGAGTATTAACAGATGATACAGTTCACTACTGCCACAAATGTAACATTTCGTGAATATACAGGGTATTCCGCTACCTCATGCAAATATTAGATTGAAAACTATGAAACGGGCGTTCTTGTTTAGTCTGTGTTCAGCTGCGACTGAGAGAGGTTCATTGTAACGTGCACTCGATATTTTTATTTATAAATTTTAAAGGTATTCTTCTTACTCATTTCGTAAAATTGTATCGTATTTGTATCCCATTTTTATTTTATTTTTCTCCGAAACCAAACGGAAATAAAACGCGATTTACATCTACTTTTCTTGTACGAGTTCAAATTGAATCATAGCGCAGCTCAAGCTTCGCGAAACATTAATCACGCATTCTGAGATGGATCCACTAATGGAAAAAATGCTCGACATTGGTTTCAAAAATCTCGTTCTAGCAATTGGAGTGTCGTCAACGAGCCTCGAGGAAGACCACCGGCCCATATTGATAACGAGGAATTAAGGACGACTGTGGAATCCGATCCATGAACAACTATTCGTGAACTTAGGTCTAAACTAGGAACTAGCCATACGGCTGTGTTAAAACATCTGCGTGCAATAAATAAAGTAAAAAAATTGGACTCATATGTGCCGTACGAACTGACGCAACTGCAGATGATCGACCGCAGGAGCAAGTGCGCATCTTTGTTGCTTCGCAATACACAATTGCCGTTTCTACACCAAATCATCACTTGTAATGAAAAGTAGATTTTGTATGATAATCGAAAACGATCAAGTAAATGGGTAGATAAGAATATACCATCAGGTCACACCCCTAAGCCGAAATTTCATCAAGAAAAGATTATGGTTAGCATATGGTGGAATGCCAAAGGAGCGACCCATTATTCCTTCCTACTACCAGGCAAAACCAGAACAGCGGAGTCCTATTGTCCTGTAATTGGTGTCATGCATGAGAAACTTATGAAAAGACAACCAGCATTGCTCAATCGAAACGGCGCAATATTACTGCATAACGCACGACCACATAAAGCTTCAATCACTGTTGACAATCTAACTTCTCTACAATATGAAATTTTACCACATCCTCCATATTCATCAGATATTTCAACGACCGATTATTAGCTTTTCGGTAATTATGAATTATTTTTAGGGGGAAAAATACAATAACCTAAATGATATTATAAAAGACATTGAATTGTTTATCAACTCTAAAAATGAAAATTTTTCACAAAAAGACTTGCCCATTCGTTGGCGGAAAGTCGTAGATGCCAATGGGAGTTACTTCGATTCAATGTAATATATGATGTGAAAAATTGCGGTTTTTACTTTTTTATTTTTTATTCAACGCCCGTTTCGTAGTTTCCAAACTAATACTTTAAGAAGTGATTGCTGAGGCATTTCTGAACAACCTTTTCGTTTGTTAAAATGTTGGTTAAAGGTTCATTTTTAAATTAGCAACGGAAAACACTGACCAATCAGTATTTATAACTATTCCATGAACCTTATATCACTTGGAGTACGTTTTGTCCGTCTCTATCCTGTGACATATCCGACTTACGATTGACTGAGGATGCATTTATTATTGTTTGAAGTGAAACGTCCCTCAAGTAAAGAGGGATGTACATTGTAAACTTCTTATTTATTTCCTTCAAAATAATCTCCAAGCAACTCAATACAATGATTACATCGATCACACAATTGTTTAAAGAAGTTTAAAAATTGTTCTGCTTTAATTTCTTTTAACTGCCTTGTAACAGTCTGTTGAACATCAAGCACAGTTTGTAATCGTTTACCCTTCAATTATAATTTTAATTGTGGGAATAAAAAAAAATCTGCAGGGCCAAATTAGAAGAGTAAGGAGGGTGATTAAGCACAGGAATCCCTTTTTTAACTAAACAAGTTGTTACGGCTACTGATGTGTGTGCAAGTGCATTGTCATATAACAATCGCCATCCTGAGCGTTCCAAATTTGGCCTCACGCGATGGATTCTCGTTGACAAACGTTTGAATACTTCTAAATAAAAATCACTATTAATCGTTTTCCCTTGCGGGCAAATTCCTTGTGGATTATTCCCTTCGAGTCGAAGAATGCTAACAACATTGTCTTAACGCGTGATTTCTAGAAACGAATTTTGTACGGCTTCGGTGAAGATGGTGATCGCCATTCAGAACAATGTTTTTTAGTTGCTGAATCGTACTGGAAGCACGACGTTTCATCTCCAGTAACAACGGTGTCTAAGACACTAGTACGAATGTGGCATACACTTTTCTTTTGTCCAATTCTCCGGTAATTATTGATCTTACAGATTCCTTATTTACTTTCAATTCATCAGCCATCATCCGGAGAGTTAAGGAGACGTCGTTTTTAAATAAATCTCTCACTTTTCTTACTAGTTCGGGGTTTGAAGTCATTCTTAATCGTCCACTTCGGGCATCATCTTCATTATCATTTTTGCCATTTTTAAGACGTTTGAACCAACGAAATGTCTGTGCACGAGACAGAGCATATTCCCCATAAGCTATCGATAACATGTCATGTGTTTCACTTGCACTTTTCCCAGTTTTACGCAAAAATTTATATTATAACGTTGCTTCGTCGTAAAGGTTGTGACGGCACGATTAAACAAGACGCGGAAAACACTTCTGTACATTACGAAAATGAACTATCGTCTGATGTTCACTGGCGGACGCTTCAGAGCATATTGCGGCGTATCTGTTTCGACCATTCGCACAACATTGTTGCCGCACCATATGCCAGCGGAAATTCAGTCTCACCTCACGCATCGAAAGTACATCGCTGAAATAAGCAACTGGCTCGGGACCCGTCCGTTGCTTGTATCGAACAGGTCTCATATTTCGGCATGGCTTTAATCTCCAAGGTGTCGAAAGCGAACACGGTCAACGAGCGAGGGGTTCGAGATAGCGGCAAACCATAAAGGCTCCCGTCGAAGTGAAATGTTATACTTTAGAGGATAGAATATGCATGCTCTCTCATTTTAACACTAAACGATTCCAAAGCAGGTAGAATCGTATGAATCTAGCACACACCTATTTACTAATTCTGTGTCACACACGCTCTTATTCTTTGACAATTATTTCAATAATTAGAGAAATCGAGTTGTCAGATGTGAAAAAACACCCGCGATATAACAGTTCTCACACTTCGCTGAAATAAGCAACTGGCTCGGGACCGGTCCGTTTCTTGTATCGAACAGGTCTCCTATTTCGGCTTGACTTTAATCTCCAAGGTGTCGAAAGCGAACACGGTCAACGAGCGAGGGGCTCGAGATAGCGGCAAACCATAATAACCTGGAACCAGTACGCTGATTGGCAAAATTTACTGTCTTGTTTTGACCAATCAGCGTACACCAAAAATTGAGGAAGTCGTCGTCCGGACTTCCTTCAAAAACGTATAGTCTCTTGTTAACTCTCGAAAAGTACATAAACGTCAGAATCGTTACAACGGTCGAAAAGCATAGATCATAATCATCTTACGTCTTTACCGACCTTCCTCGAAAAGTTAGCTCATCCGAACAACTATTTGAAAGTCCATCAGTCTGGATTTATTGTATTATAGAGTGCGGATCGAGCAGTTCAGATAGTGCGTGACGAAGTGCAAGTTTTCCTTAAACTTGAAAAATGGCAGGAAACCAGACGAAGAAAAGGGTGTTCCTCTCGGTGAAACAGAAAATGGCAATCGCTGAAAAACTAGAGCAGGAGGTGTCAGTTGAATCGCTTTGTCGCGAGTATGGTGTGTCAAAGGACGTCATATATCGCATACGCCGGCATATAAGACTTATTTCAAGTTTCGGGAATTTCGGGGAGCAAATGCTATCGCGCAGAAATCTTAGAAAGCCGTCGAACGAGGAATTAGAAAATAAATTATATACGTGGTTCCTCGAACAGCGCGCAATTACGGACCTATTATTGCATCTTCCTCATTCACTGGAAGCACAGGATGGTTGCGCAATTTTAAGAAGCGCTATGACATCCGCCTAGGCCGGGCTCACGGAGAGAAAGCGTCTGCGGATAAGGAGAGTGCAAGATCGTTTGCAGAAGATTTTTCAAAGCGTATAGAAGAAGAGGAGCTCAATTTGTGCAATATTTATAACATGGATGAGACGGGTCTCATGTGGAAAGCGGTTACGTCTAAAACCTTAATCAGTGCCGACGAAAGAAAGTTGGAGGGCTGGAAAACCAAAAAGGACAGAGTGACTATTGGATTCTGCGCCAACGCAGATGGATCTCATAAGCTTCCCCCACTATTTATTCATAAATTTAAGAACCCACGGGCATTAAAAAATTGTGGCAGGCTTCCCGTGGTATACAAATGGTCTAAAAATGCATGGATGACCACATCCATTTTTGCCAATTGGTATGAAGAGTTTAAGGCAAGCGTCCGGCAATACCATTTGGAAAAAGGGATAGTAGGGAAAGTGCTGCTCTTAGTCGACAATTTTTCTGCCCACAAAATTAATACTGCAGACGAGGACAATTTCGAACTTGTTTTTTTGCTTCCCAACACCACGTCCGTCATTCAACCTATGGATCAGGGCATCACTGCGGCGTGGAAATCAGCTTATCGTAATAAGATTCTGCGACGCATATTGCGCTACGAGCATGGGATAGTTGAATTCTACAAGAAATTTGACATTAAAGAATGTATCGAGCTTACATATGCGGCGTGGTCAGATCTTCCATCTCTGCATATCGAACACGGCTGGAAGAATATCTTACTTCAGGAGCCCGTAGAAGATCCTATTAATACTTCTGTGCACTCAGAAATGAGTGCACTTATGTATGTTGCCACTGGGGAACCAACGAGTCCCGAAGAGTGCATACAAATATGCAGATATTTGGACACAGAGGAAGCAATTGACGAAGAGCACGCAGAAGAGGATATTGTGCAAGGTGAAGAAGAAGAAGAAGAAGAAGTAGACGAAGAAGAAGAAGAAGAAGAAGAGGACAACATAGTCATAGGAGGAGGTGATGGAGGAGACGAAGAAGCAATAGCGAATGAACCTGAATCAATCTTAGAACAAAAAAGGAAAGATTTGAGTAACCTTGAACAGACTGTACAAAAATACGCAAATGGCAATCAAGCAGATTTAATAGTGCGAGAAGCATTGAAGAAAATTCTGGAGATTGAAAGTCCACAGATAACATAAGAAGGTAAGACTAGTTTTTATCACACAAAAGTGGAGAAATAGAAGAAATAATTTGCTTACAGAAATTAATTTTAAAAATCACAACAATATTGATAAAATCAGTAAGAGTAATAATTTTTTTCAGCATACAATGAAAAGAAGGAACCGTTGACGGTTTTTATTACGCCACAGACAATAGGACTACAGAAGTTCATCACAGGATCTGATTAATCAGCCATACAATCCCCTTTGATCGCCCGAGATATGAGGACATTTATGCTATTATATTATTATGTATAGAGTGTGTATGTGTGTGTGGGTGTGCGCGTGTGTACATATCTCATTATAAGGATACATATGTAATACAGTAATGTCTCGAAATAAGGCACTGGCTCGGGACCGGCCAGTGCCTTATATCGAATCAGTACACTATTCGGCATGACTTTGATCTCGAAGGGGCCGTGAGCGAACACGGTTTACGAGCGAGGGGCTCGAGATAGCGGCAAAATATTAAAGGCTTCCGTCAAGGCGAAATGTGATACTTTAGAGGATAGAATATGACATGCCCTCTCGTTTTAACCTAAGCGATTCCGGAGCAGGTAGAATCATATGAATGAAGCACGCTCCCATTCATTAATTCCATGTCACACACGCTCTTATTATTTGACAATTATTTTAATAATTAGGGAAATCGAGTTATCAGATGTGAGGAAACAACCGAATATACAGGGTGGTCCACGCAACGTGTGCACCGTTATAACTTCCAAAATATGCGTTGCACGAAAGAATGTTATATACAAAAGTTACATGGTTTAAAAGGGTACACTATGTAGTGCGTTAATTTTTTTTATAGGTGGAGGCGTTTCGGAGATTTGAAGGTCAACTTTGTTTTTTTAAACAGAATACTATATTTTTTATACCAAAATATGATAGAGTATCGAATTGCAAGTAAAAAAGTATTGACCGTTATTAGCTCTAAACCTAATAGCTAACGAGTAATTTCACTTTATTACTTGAAAATTTTCTTCACGTAATATCAAGTTGGAGATTCAACCTTATATCACAGATATTAATACGATGTTTCATGAACCACCAACAACACCTGAGAATATGAAACATCGTATTCGTGAAGCATGCATTACACTCAGTGCGGATATGATTCAAAATGCAATTTATTCATTAGTTAATAGACTGCATCACTGTATTAACGCCAATGGATATCACTTTGAACACTTACATTAGTTGCGTTAAGCCACTCATATTAGTAAACACTGTCACGTAAACATCGCTGTCCTGCGGAAATCTGTGATATAAGGTTGAATCTCCAACTTGATATTACGTGAAGAAAATTTTCAAGTAATAAAGTGAAATTACTCGTTAGCTATTAGGTTTAGAGCTAATAACGGTCAATACTTTTTTACTTGCAATTCGATACTCTATCATATTTTGGTATAAAAAATATAGTATTCTGTTTAAAAAAACAAAGTTGACCTTCAAATCTCCGAAACGCCTCCACCTATAAAAAAAATTAACGCACTACATAGTGTACCCTTTTAAACCATGTAACTTTTGTATATAACATTCTTTCGTGCAACGCATATTTTGGAAGTTATAACGGTGCACACGTTGCGTGGACCACCCTGTATATATAACACGTTACGAAGTGAGGAAGCATTACATTTTCTATCCTTCTACTAAGAAACGTCACTGTTCGCTCGACCGTAAAGATTTACGACTTCACGCCTCTCTCTCGGTATCCGATTTCTCGGTGAGCGCGGCGACTTCAAACAAAGAAGGGGGGATAGCGATTCTCCTATTTCGAACAGTCAGCCAGTCGCGTATTTCAGCGAAATACTGTACTTTCTTGCCGCGTCGTGTATTTTTCGAACGAAGTAAGGCCGAGATTACAAGCCCAGCTTAAATACTAAATTTTGTGGCGGATGACTATAGTCACCCGTAGTGCGTAGTGGACATTTTGTGGCTATAATCACCCGTCGTAGGGAAAGGGTTAACAAGATGTCACTCTGCCATTCGTCAAAAATCCTTTCTCGAATATGCATACAAATTTCCCCTCTAATAAAAAAATTCCTTAAGTGTAAAAGTACTTGAACTATCTACCTTTTGTGAAAATGCACCAGTAAATTTACAAGCAAAAAGGAAAAGTGAAAGAGCAAGGCAGAACGTTATCAAAGATGACTGGCAAGAGTAAAGCAATAAGTTGGACTGTACTTCTGGATGGGACCTGTTGCCGATCGACATGAAATTTGGAGGGGCGGTGGGGGGCATGGGGAGAAACCCAAATCTAAAATTTTAGGTGACAGTATTTAATAGTTTCCGAGATATTAATTAAAAACTTTCGGGACAATACATTGAATTCTTCATATACAGGCACAACTAACACAACCGTCCTCACTGTAGCAGCCGTCATTGCCAAGTATTCGGTAGCTGATGACACAATAAGGATAACGCCCTCAGAATCTATGTATAGGGTGTACCACGCAAAATCCATTACTGTAACTTTAGCCGCCCAAGGAATGTTTCTTATTTGCAATACGTGTACCTTTTTCCGAAATATGTTCCATTTGAATTTCAGATGGAAAATATTGAATTGCAGTACACCGTACTTACTGGAATTTTGCATAATAGCACCACGTCAGCTTCCAATCCCCGGAAAAACAATTCGGATTGACCGTAAATTTAAATTATCCGCCATACGACATGCAATTCGAGCTATGGATGTACTATTTACACGAAAAAGAGAATATTAGTTATGTTTAGGCATATAATTTTACCGGCCGCTGGCAGGCGAACGGCAACGCTTGGACAGTGGTAGCCTCGTCGAAATTGTTTGCCGCGAACTATTAACACTTAGGCCAGTATACCTGAAGCCATATTGCAGGCAGAGAATATCCCTTGCGCGTCAGAAGTTACAGTAACCGATTTCGCGTGGGTCACCCTATAGATTCTGAGGGCGGTGTCCTTATTGTGTCAACGGCTACTGAACACTTGAGAACGACAGCCACTGCAACGAGGATCGGGGTGCCATCGGCCACTTAACACTCAAAAACGACAGCTGCTCCAGTGAAAACGGTTGCGTTAGTTGTGTCTGTATATGAAGAATTCAATGTATTGTACGAAAGTTTTTAATTAATATCTCGGAAACAATTAAATACCCGCACCTAAAGCTTTAGATTTTGGTTTTTCCCTCGCTCCCAGCCTCCCCTCCAAATTTCATGTCGATCGGTAACAGGTCCCATTCGGAAGAATATCCAAGAAGTATAGTTTATAATGTAGGACTTTAGTTTGGACGATATGCAGCAGATGATCCCGCGGATACTGCTACAAAATTATTATTATTATTATTATTTGCAAACGAACAAGTAAAATGTAATATAACTCTCACACACAAGCTTAAAACACAACTTTTCGAACAATCTAAAAAACTGAAACCATGCTGTATGCCTAGTAGGCATTGCCTACGCATCATAGAATGTCGGTTTGTCTTATTCTATTCTATTCAATTGCACGTCGCGTCGTTATCCACAGCTTATCGTACTTAACTTGAAGCAACGGGTAGACATCGGTGAGTTAATTAATTAGCCTACTACCGCCGCTGGATTCCGTAAGTGCACGTCAGCGTGGTAGCACATTAATAAGACAGCCATTTTATTTAATTAAAAAATCGTATTGCAAGCGACTCGCTGCAGCAATCTCCTCGACAGTTCATTTAATTATACATATCTTGGCTTTGCAAGCGGTAACCGTGATCCATAAACGCAGTTGACGGAGCTTGTTGATCGAAACTTGTCTCACTTAGCTAGCTAGCACCTAGCTTTACGATAAGTTGCGCTCCAACTCGATTGATTAGTTCTGTAACGCATTTTTTCAAATACTGAATCGTCCAAATCGGATTACAGATATATTCCAAACACGTTATTCAGATATACGCATTTAAGACGGTGATAAATTTTATCACATACTTTCTGTGGGATGCTTTCTTTACTCTGCAAATAGAAGTAGCGAATGAAAAATACATAAGAAATTGAAGTAATACAAGCATTTTGAAAATAATACGTTATAGAAAAAATGTATAGTAAGATAAATCTTCCTTCGTCTCCATAATTTTTTATTTCAAAATTATTTATACATTTTAAGTCATCTATGCATTCAGTTCAATGAATATCGTAAAATTACATCTGAAAGCAGTACGAATGGCAAACCGACCACCGCACTTGCTTCGACAGAGTTTCCCCAGCATGCCAAACACTCTTTTTCGTACGTTACGCAGAAAATGTAACGTGCAATATGCATAATCCACGGCAGTCGAAAGAACTATTCGCAAATCGTTAGAGCTCTGTCAACACCTTTTGTATACACAATAACGTTGTCCCCTGCAGGTCCATAAGCTTTTCAAGTTGACGGGCTTACGAAAAGTTTACGACCCCATAAAAATTTGCATTTCACGCTTCCAACCGAGGCACGTTAGTATGCACACGATGGCTCAGTAAAAATTAACGTAAAAACAGCTTCCGAAGTAAAAGTTTCGCGGTAAAATGATTATGCGAAAATTTCTAATAGCCCCCCTGTTACGTTTATAGTGCTACTCGCGAAACTTTTAATCTTCTCATTAAGCAATGCAGTCAGTGGCTTCGAAAGTCTGCAGCTGAAAAATTACGCGTCTTTCACTTTGAAAAGCTCGTGGCAAATTTTCATCGGAATGCAATCTTTTTATTGAGTTAACTATCGCCATCGATGATTGATCATTTTTGTTGTTTCGAGAAAGTCCGTAAAAATTATATACGATTCCTTCATTAGTAAAAAGACTATTTATTAGCATTAAGCTTTATAATGCGTACCAAAACAAGCGTTTAATTGCCCATGTTATTTTGTTTATATTGAAGATAATTCATTAACCGTTTCTCGTAAAGTACTTAATAAATAAATTCTTACTAATACCCATATATTCCTACGTTCTGCAAAAAATTTGTCAACTTGAAGAAAACAAATTGTAAATGTGAATGTAAATGAAGAATGGAATGTGTGAATGACAACTGAAACAATAATCTATCGTTCACGCTCGTGAATAATCAAAGCGAACAATGCATACACTAAATTACTCGGAGCATCGGTTAAGCAAATGTCTGGTATTACACGCCATCGTGTATCATAATCACAGGCTATCGTTTATCAAAGGTACAACTGTTTCAGGCAGACAGTGCTTGAACGCCAAAAATTCCTTTTCATAATTCATACACTTTTATTGATGCCTGTCGTTCACAGAACTAAAGTTATTAAGGTGTCAGTAGCAGGTTTGATAAAGCACATTTATATAAAAAACATGAGGTTCGAGATCATTACGTCGTTGTATGGGTGAAATTGATTAAATAACATTTAATATTTAACATTTAATATTTTTTTTACACAAGTACTGTCTAATAAAATTTATATTCAATGTTCGAAATTCATATTGAACAGAATAACAATATTATAACAATAAAAACGTATTCGATATGTATATTAAATTTCCCAAATCTGATTCCATTTTTATCAACAATATTATATCTATGTACTTATAACATTGCATTATTTGGCATATGTATTATTCGACTGTAATAAATGTCGACAATTTGTTGTACACCATCGCCCATTGTGCATTCTGAATTACAAACTTTTTCTTATTATGAACTGTTCAGATTCCTTTCCAGCACACACAAAATTGAGCACAGAGGATTAAATTGTTGTATTAAATTTAAATTACAAGTAAAAAAAAATGACGAAAATGTAGTTAATGAACTTCGCCCCTATAACGACGATTTAAGATACTATTAACAAACATTTTGAATATTTAACATATACAATATATACATATAACTGTTGCGATAAGCTAACCTAACAAATTCTTCCCTGAACACAGTCAAACTTATATGTATTTGGAACATTAATCTACAGTAGAACCTTCAATATCCGAAGTAATAGGCAGATATAACTTTTAGGATGAAAGAATTTTCACATAGTAGAACACCAATTTTTAACATGATTTTAAGCCTGTATTCAGAAAAAAATTATATGATAACAATATAAGAAACTAATGTAATAACGAGAAAATAAGGTGTGTGTAATATAAATGTAATATCAATGTAATATTTTTTACAACTATAGGTCCCATATCTTTTCTGCTGCCAAGTCACATAATTTTTTTTACACATTAAACTGCATTGAATTACATTCTGTTTGATCCTCGAACCACCTAAGTCCTTTTCCTAATGCCATAAATGCTTCACAGTGTGGAGGCACATCTGCAGTATCACTTTCATTGCATTCCTCTTGTTCGATATAGGAATTTAAAGCATTGTTAGCAATCTTCATGGTAATCAAGCTTCTGTTTTGATCACACCGAAACCATTCTATTACATCATCAGGATTGCATTCCTAGCATCCAGGTATTCTATGTAAAATAGAAACAATTTATTCTGTTGTGTCTGTCGAGAACATTTTCTCTTCATTAATTTCTTCCGGGTCATTATGAATGAGGAGCTTTCCCCATGTTTTTTTTCAGTGTGATATTCGTAATAGATGACCATGCCTACCATACAGAAACAATCTTTTAAATTTAATTTCTTGTGCAAGTTTATAACATCCTCGTTTTCCTGTCCAGTGCAAAAACGAAATTTCCGAATCAAGTTTTCTCTATAATGTCGCTTCAAATACTCAATCACCTCTTGGTCCATTGGTTGGATTATATGTAGATGTCACAAGCAGGAAAGTGTACACAGAGTGTTCGGGTAACAGAGCGTTTCGATAGTGGAGCATGCAGATAATGGAACGTCCGAATACTAGATCGTCGGATACTGGATATTCCGCTGTATATCTTTGGCAATTTAAGAGTTATACGCACATAAATAGCAAGGATGGCATGAGTAAGCGGGGTGTTCTCTCCCTTAAAGTTGAGATTAAGCACCAACCAAGTACGGTAAAGTTAATAGGTTGGAAAAATACGTATAACTGAATATGTAGTTCTGCAAAATTTCACTAAACTCAACTTATTTCACTGGCGAAGCTTTTCTACTAACTATAAGTGTTGTGCTCCAGTGATACAGAAAGGGTAAGATTAAAGCTACCTGACCCAGAGGGCGAATTGCCAAAGCAATCTTGTCTTGGTAAATGGGGTCGCGAATGTTTGCTTCAAGAAGATCGTACATTTTGTCCTATTCTTGTGATTGGGTTTGCTGATATTCCGCATCGTCGAATTTGTTTTTCGAAAAATCCACTGGTATCGGACTATATAGCTGTACCAACCTAAAGTGTTGTTAAGTAATATTAATTAAAGTGTTTAACTGCACTAAACAAGATGAATCAGTATCACAATATTTCTAGGGAACGAGTGTAAAATGAAAAACTCGATTTACTCGAGAATTTCAGTTTAATGTCTTAAAATTTTATTAAATATTCTACAGTATGATTCCGACAATAAGTGATTTATTTTTTCCTGACGTGGAGTATGTCAAACAGAACACTAAAAAGTGACAAAAGAGCATCTTGTCCCGATTTTAAGACGAATTGACCCAATTTTCGAATAAGGGTTGAGTACAGTTCCCCCAAAGAAAAATCGAACCACTTTGTACGAGTGGTACAAAGTACCTAATAATCCGAAATAAACCATAGGCAAATTGTAATTAGTCCATATAAAGACATCAGTACTAGAACACGGAACCTTCATTTTATCCAATTTATTTAAGAATAAACGGTTTTTAGTTACTGGTTTAAACAGAAATTAATTTCCATTGTACATTGACACTGACAAAGGGATGAATCAGATTTAATGACGAGAAATTATGCAAAAGCTCGTAATGAACAATCTGTATTAATATATTTATATACTTATTTAAGATAACCAATTGTGTTAAATACTTAATATTTAATACAAATTGTGCATTACGAGTTTTTGCATAATTTCTCTGCATTAAGTCTGGCCAATTAATTAAATATTTAGCTCTATACTTTATACACATAATACATGAAGGAACGAGACTATACGCAAAAATTATATCAAACGAAGCTGGTAAATGTAAGAAAATATTTAAATATTTCTAAGGCAGCTAAAGTATTTTTAACCACAAGCTACAATATAATAAAAATGCATTTAATACACAATATCCGATAACGCAATGTATACTAGAATCGATACTATGTCATGAGAATAAAGAAAAAACACTTTACTTAAGGTAAAAAGTTATTGCTGTTGCATTTTGCAATAAAGCGCGGAAACAGAGTTATATCTGAAATGAATTTTCCCATTCACTTCCCTGCAGTAAAATGAAATTACAAAAACCTCGTCGCCCGAAACAAGTGACCTTGTCATTTTTACAAAACAGATCGACAGAAAGGTGCAATCGTTTCCAGGAAAAGGAACGAAGTAAACTGACATCAGAGAAAACTTTCCAGCGACCGTGTCGCGTATGGTTTCGATTAGAAATTTTTGCAGAGAATGGTATAAAACTCCACCAGTTGCAAAAGAAGGGTGCGAAAAAGGGGAAAGTTTCGATGGAACGAAAGTTTTCTGGAAGACAGTAACGGGAATACTCGCAATATGGTAAAGGCGAAATACCTTCGAACATTCTAGTGGGTTCTGCTTTTCTGCGAAAAAGTAGCTTCATTAATTTTACGTAATACAGGGTGTGTTCAAAAGCTTCATCCATTTACGAGTTAATTTTTGGGGATTTGGTAGATGCTACAAATGATGCGACAATACCTATATTTGCTTTCTTTTTTCCTCTTCATACATATGTGCAATTCTAATATTCGTAATTTCAATTAACAATGATTGTATGCTGAATATGTATGCACTTATTTCTCTTTCTATTCTTGCAACTTCTGATGCTATTCATATCTAATACAATAAATGTGCAATTATTCTACTGCAATATACAAACATATTTGATTAAACTGTTCCAATAGGTTATTAATATAGGGTATTAATAGGTTATTAATAGGGTATTAATTTATTTAGTTCGAAATCTGTTATAATATGTCTAATGCATTTTAACATTTGCAATAAACATGTATCATAGAATTTCATTTTGCCGAGGTCAAAGCGTAATAGTTCTGTTTTATACTAGTGCGTATTCTTTAAAAAATGAAACTGATTATTATATACTAAAACCAATTCAATTTAAGGCAAAAAAATCATCATTTTGAAGGTGTTGAATATTTCGTTGATAAAATATTTCTATTTAAATGAAACATGTTTGTACTTGAGCCTTTTTATTTCTTTACACATTGTTAAATTTTTATTATTTTGTTTATTTAAACAATTTATGCAATGCATGCAAAACAATGCGTGCCACCATTTCTAAGTTATAATAAAGGGGAATACTGAAATGTCAGGCAAGAGGCAGAAATAAATTACATAAAAATCAATTATATGTATACTTTTATATCTATTTCTGTGACCGAACTGGAACTTGTAGTGTTCATGCCTACCTAATATCATATGCCTTTGCAAAGTAAGCAGGCACAAGGGTCTCACAGCACCAACAATATTGGTTCCACAAATACAAGTGAACAGTAAGTTTAATTTCTGGCTACTTCCACACTCCCCTTCCGTAACGTTTGTTCAGCTTCCCCCTCATGACGACATCTCCATTTAGCCATAAGCGTACAAAATACAATATAAAACGACACATTCATTTAAGAATTCCTAATTGGATTGTAATCCCAGACAATTTTGCGATCTCGATACCAGCAAATATCGCACGTGCGGCACATTGACAATTTTAATCACATACGCATCTTTAATCACATCTTTAATCACATACAATTTTTAAAAATGGGCACAGGGTGTAAGGAAAATACATGTATTGACTGCCACAGCGTGATTCGGATCGGTGGATATTTGTAGAAAATTGTCCTTGACCTTGAAAATTAAGGTCAACATTATTATTTTTTATCCCATCGGATTCTACTTGTCATGAGGGTAAAAAGTGCAAAAGGAACCATGGATCACAACTCAACCGTTTTCTTGCAATAATGATGTTAACATTTTGCATTGGTTAGCACGGGTTAGGGCGAGAGAGTGAGAGGGATGGTTTTGCGCCCTTACCGTGTCGCTCGAGTACGAGGCCGACGGCCGTCGCGACGCTAAATAGATCGGTCTGTAACCTAACCTAACCTAACCTAACTTACTAATTCAGTAAGTTAGTAGCTTACTACTGTGAGTTACAAAAACTAGCATGTACAGCATGTAGAGAAATTATATGTAACGATCACCACAGCGTGTTTCTACACCTTCGGATCAGTGGACATTTGTCTAAGAAAGCCCGTGAAAAATTGTCATTGGCCTTGAAAATTAAGGACAAAATTTTGTTCGCCCTATCGGATTCTACTTATCATGAGAGTAAGAAGGGTCAAAGGAACCATGGGTCGCAACACAACCGTTTTCTTGCAATAAATGATGTTAGTATTTTGCATTGGTTAGCACTGGTTAAAGCGAGAGATTGAGAAAGATGGAGCGATGGCCTTGCGCCCCTTCGCAGCGTACCAGGTGATCTAGCGTCGCGTCGTCCGCCGTCCTTGTAACCGAGCATCACGCAAGACCATCGCTTCCTATCTTTCGGTCTCTCGTTCTAACCCGTGCTAACCAATGCAAAATATTAACATCATTTATTGCAAGAAAACGATTGAGTTGCGACCCATGGCTCCTTTCACACTTTTCATGCTTATGAGTAGAATCCGATAGGCAAAAAAAAATGTCGACCTTAATTCTCTAGGTCAAGGGCAATTTGGCACGGGCTTTTTTCACAAATGCTCACCGATCTGAAGGTGCAGAATCACGCTGTGGTGGTCGTTCCACATAATTTCTTTACACCTTGTACAATATAAGTTACAAACGTACATTTGTAAGTTCTGAAATATCGCCAGAAAAATTTCAGGCTATCGAAGACTATTATCTCCCCGGATGAAAGACAGTACGAAAAAACGTTGCTACACGTAAGAAACCACGTAACAAATGTGTAAGCATACATTCAGTTTAATTTACGGAACAGCATTTTTGCTCTCCAAACGGAAAATAACTGTTTGTCGTCTGTCGTAAACCAAGAGCCATTGCGTATTAATTCGCGCTTCATCTTCTGAAAAGAACGAATCCTCTTAAGCAGATAGCATCGAAAGTATAAGGAGATTCCTGGAGCGAAAACGCGTGGATTACAATAGAAGCCGTGGTGGCTTACTTAACTTTCCCGTTTCCTATCTACGCATTTCCTTTTCCTCTTGTGTATAGCGAGATCCAATCTTTCTAATTCCGTTCTTGTTGTAAGTATCCCATTAGCCAAAGCTGATCATTAGCGAAAGTCGATTGGCTACCGAAAGTAATCAGACTGGAACCGATTTAGTTTATAAACACCGAGGGAAATGAAACAGATCGCGTCAGTTGGTGGGGGAAATTAAAAAACTGCGACTGCTCTGAAGAATCGAAGACCACGGTGCAAGATAGATATGTATACAGGGCGGCCACGCAACTGGAACAGGTTACAGCTCCGTTACCAGTGCAGTTACAGAAAACTGTCAAACACGCGAGATGAATGGTTAGTAACAAGTACTACTTCAATTGGACTATGTTGTTTAAAAAATAATGCAAAGGTATAAGAGCAATGGACCATGGCCTTATGTTTCTTTTAGAAAGAAATTAATATTTCTCCTTACACATGTAGATTACTCATTTCATTGTACGTAAAAAGGTATTGAGGTACAATGGCGATAAAATGATTGATCACCAAGATATTAAAAAAAAATGTCTTTATTCGAGAGAGTGCTTAAACGCTAAAATGTATAGCAAGCACGATCTAAAACAATGGATAATACTGCAAAATGCAGCAATAACCAGACATCGTCTTAACGTAATGAAAACAATTGAAAAGCGTTGTCTAAAAAAGGGTACAATGTACCCTTCATCAAAGGAGGCATTTGATGTTGTGTGTCAAATACTTTTTTACGCAGAATGACGAGATTGCGATGCAATTGTCTATTGCACGTGCAGCGTTGCACTTTAACCGTTTTAGCGCCACGCAGCGCGATCGCGCTGTGGCGTACTGTGGGGAAATGTGCCGCGATGTTTGGTCACGATCGTCAATTCGCAACGCGCTCGGTTCCGAATGTAACTCGTCGCGAGTCATATCAGAGTTTCCTCTCATAATTTCTTCGAGCGCGCCGGGCGGCATGTTTCGACGAAAACAAAGGAGAAAAAAAGAGCAGCGCGATCGCATCGATCAGCATTACTCGCAGAAAAATAAACGAAGCGCTATCGCGCTGCATGGCACAATCCGACACGAATTGTTAAAAACCCCTGGAACGACAACGTATTAAAAAAAACATAATCCTACGAATATAGTACTCCTTAAACCATTTATCTTTTGTCTTTGACATTTTTCTCTAACTGGGCTGGTAACGGAGTTATAGCCTGTTCTAGTCACGTGAGCACCTTGTATACATAATGCACATAGAGGAAAGTTCTCTAACTTGGACAGACGCTTAAATCGGACCACCGTCTTTATTCACGTATTAATTAACTTAGTCTATACTTCTTTGCATGGGATTATAGTTCACATGTTGTTTAGCAATAGTACGGAAATGAAACACTGTAGAATGAATAATAACTACAGCGTGACGAATGTTTCATTTTGATATCGGCTGATATAATTTTGCCTCGAAATTTCATAAGCTGTAACTTTTGACTGGTAGGAAAATGTTAAATTCTAATGGATGTAATTTTTTAAGAACAGACATGTTTAATGTTATCTGGCATTTATATTATATTTACACTAGTTTTTGTATACTATACCTAAATGTTAAAATTAGGCTAGTTTCTTAAATTGGACCACCTGATGGTTCTTAAGTCGGTTCGATCTGAATCAAGCAATCTTATCTTTCTTAAGTGTAAAAAGGAAAATGTTACAGCGTAGAACAGATGGAAAATTGAACGAAAAACTATGAAGAGCAAAGCGGATAAAAGGAATTATCACTCCACCAATCTTATTACGAACGCAGAAAGTACCAGTCTGTTGGCAACTGATTTGTTTTGTCAACGATATTTAATTTTTCTTGGTATAGGGTAAACTGTTTCTCAGAGTTTCCTTTTTTTTATTATCGCTGAGAACGTAAGTAAATTTTTATGCGGAAATTCTTATTTAAAACAGGGAAAAATCAACGTGGTCCAATATGAAATACCTGCGGTCCAATCTAGGAAACTGGTTTCCTAGATTGACCAATTCACGCTATTCCAAAAACATTTTTTCTGACCAACTACGCAGTTTATCAGCCTTTTGTGTTACATATACATATGTATCAACTACAGTTTTGACATTATTCTCAATTTTTTTGAAGAAAAAAAAACTGTGAACCCGTTTCCGATTTATAAGGTACTTTCTTAAGTGGTCCACTACATACAGGGTGTTCTGCTACTGCATGTCAATATTTTAAGTGATGATTGCTGAGGCAGTTCTGAACAAGTTTTTCCTTTGCCAAAACGGTGGTTAAAGCTTCGTTTTTGAATGATTAACGAAAAACACTGACCAGTCAGAGCGCACATAGAGCGCGCGCTTAGCCGAGAAGGCGTTCAAGGCTGAAGTTAAGCGTATCACGATCTTCTGTCGGCTGAGCGCGCGCTCTACACGCGCTCTGATTGGCCACCGTTTTTCGTTAATCATTCAAAAACGAAACTTTAAAAAAAATGCTGATCAAGATTGCCTCAGCAATCGCTCCTTAAAGTATTGACATGCAGTAGCAGAACACCCTCTATAGGAAACTTTCCCCTACATATGCATTTGTTATGCCTTGATTAAGTATCTTTTCGACAATATATTAAATGCATATATTAAATCTTACATAAATTACGTATTTCGAAGCAGAGGTTTAATTTGCTAAACGAATAACATTATGTAAAGTTTTAAATATACATTTGTGAGTAATATTGTAATACTATAGTACTATGTATTTATTAGGCCATTTCAGATGTCTTATTCCAAATAATATGTAGCATAAGAATATACAGAGGGTTTCAGAAGTATTTAGTTACGTACATGTATAATTAAGGAAAGATTCAATAAAATGACAGAATAAATAATGTAATAAAGTATAATCTTATTTAAAGCATCTATTATAAAGCGAAATAAGCATATTCTGACAGGGTGATACTTTATTCGAAGCACGAACAATAAAATACTGTCACCGAAACTTCCTATACTACTGACACAAAAGTTTTCACACACGTTGCTAGTCAGCAAAAACTTCGGGAATGTAAAATCCGGGCAGGAAAATAGAAAAAAAACCATTGCAACAGAAAGTTTCCTCATGCTAACCATATGTTACATACCTCGTATGTACGTCTAGCGTGCAAACTTACGTGCCCTCCCTTATTTCGGCGAAAAAAATTTGTAACGGTCGTACCGGCGGTGGAACCGTTGGTTAGAGGCGGGTGCCGGCTTAGTCGACTGGCCGGGTTCGTTTAGGACTGAATGAGGTTGGAGTGCAGTAACGAGTCAATGGGTATCTGACTGTTTATGACTAGTTTTGTTAATAATACTTATTCTAATTACAACTCCTACTACTAACCTTATTTCTACGCGGCTCACGAAGCGGTGTCTTCACGACGGTTTTCGGCGGCCCACGAAGCGGCATCTTCGTGGCGGTTTCGGCGACTTCACGAAGCGGTATCTTCGTGGCGGCATGCAGTTTGCGGCGGTACTCCGGTGCGAAGCGGTATCTTCGCAGCAGACGGCTTACTGGCTAATTCCTACACTACGCGGCTATTTGCATCGACGGTGCGGCGCGACAACGGTATCGGTTCGCGGCCCGGCATGTCGCTCGGGCGACTCGGTATGCGGCGGCAAGCAGGGAGTGAGTCCCGCCCTGTATCGTCGGCAACCCGGCCACAGGGGAGTCGGAAGGCCTTTGGCCCGATAGCGTTTAGGCACCCCGCGCTATCGGAGGCCTGGGAGGTGGTGTATTCCATCACTTAGGGTGCGGCAACCCGTCCTAAGCGTGGCACCGAGGACTGTGTCCCTTAGACCGATCGGCGACCCATAGTCTAAGCAGTCGTAAGGAAAGGGCGGCGTAAAGGGGAGTACCAAAACATGGTGATCCGTGACGATCAGACACAGGCGTTCCTTGCTACTATGCCTCAGCGTACTTGGATAGAAACGTATGCGTCTTCAGCAGTTTGGTCGGAAGCGATTACTAGTTGCCGATTCCGCTAATTTATGTACCGCGGAATAGCATAACAACAGTGGGAATCGCGATCTCGGTCGTGGCCCCCTACTGGTCGCGGTCAGTACTCGCGCCTAAACCCCGCGTTACAATCTACCCGTTACAAATTACACGAGCAACATTTCCCAGTGGAAAAAAGTGTAGCAACGTCCTGCGGTGTAACATAAAATTTAAAAGAAGCACAGAAAATAGAAGCAAAAGTGGGAAAAAACGCAAAATACGATTTTCTCGGTTCCTTTCATCATCCCGAGGCGGCAGTATTATTTAGGCGAGGAGCAAGAGATTAAATTTGCTTTTTACTTTCGCCGAATTAAAATCCATTCTCATAAGCGCGCCGCCTCGTAACTCCGGCGTGACGTTTCAGTTCGGGAAAAACGGTGAATCGTAACTTTTGATTAAGACGCCCGACGAATTAAGTCTTCCGCGGGGCGCGAAAGAACGAACGCGGATAAGAGGCAGGGGTGGGTGGGTGCGCGGTGGGAAGGGTGGGCAAAATTTACGTTCCCTCGGTTGGTGGAATATAGACGCGAACAGTTGGAAAGGTGGAAGAAGGGCGTGTAAAGGGAACGGAAGTTGAGAAACCCCGTTTCTATCCCTCCGTCCCGTCAATGGAAATTGCTTCTGTCGCGAGAGCAATCGAGGACCGGTTTCCTCGTTTCTGTATTCCACGCTGCTATTCAGTGCGAGGCGGACCCGACTTTCTGACCGTGCGATTGAAACCTGGCCGCTCCGCGAATCGCGTTCTCCGCCTTTTATTTGCTTCTAAAAATTGGACCACCCCTGCGTATCCGTATTTCACACGTCCAGTGCAGATTCGAGTAAAGTTTCTCAATACAGGGAAACCTTCGTTATATGAACACTTGTTGCGTGGACGTTCTATTAAATTATAGAGGAAAGTGACCAAAGTCGGACCCCTGACTTATTTTGTATAAAATGTAGTTCATATGATGCTAAAAACGGAACAATATTATTTTTCTGCATAAAACGAGCCTAGGGATGAAGCCGCCCCTCCAAGGAAATCTTACTTTTTATATCATCGTTAATATTTAAAAAACTATACAGGATACAGGGAAAAAGTTACATCAAAAGTTGTAGTACTTTTTATGTTCTATATTATAGACATGAATAAATTAAACTTCTTAGTGGTGAGTGGTACAACTACATTTAAATAATGCTATAAGACAATGGAATCACGTGCACTCATTTGTTATTGGACATTACTGACAATTAGTGGCGCGTTCATTACCATTTTTTATACTTTGTGAAATTGTATCAACATTTCCTCTCTTCGATGTAACTTCGAAGGAGCTAATTCGTGCTAACAGAGTAGAAGTAGCAATCCATATGGTTTGTTAACTGTTTCTCAAAGGCAATGATAAATAATGACATGTTTCTAAACAAATTCAGTTTCCTTAAGTCGGATCTCCACGCGTTTTAATGGCGGACCTTATGCTTTCCATAATCGGAACACTTTCCACTGAATATTTTCATGCGGCTAACCTGTTTCTATTATGTCTGTTGTTTGTCCCAACCGAGATGCTGTCGAATCAGATTGTGCGCTTTACCATCAGTCAGACGCGCAGTTGTTATTGGTTAAGTCTGTCACTTCCTAACCTCGCCGCATAACGTAAGCAGTGAAACGGAAAAACAAAGGTAGGCAGAGGTGACACCTATGTTGAGGCACGGGTGGAGCTCGGCATCTCGGTTGGGACAAATAATATGTATTCAAATAGCTGAAGTTGCTTCACAAAGGAAACTTCACCTGATTACAAGAAGACGGACAACCATGTTGGCTGCATGTTTTGTGAAGGACATTGGTCATCAGATTGTCACGGTGAAATGTGGGTGCAATATCTACAATGTAATGATTGGGAGAATCTAGAATGTTCAGGAGGAGAACAAAATAAATACATTTGCGACTTTTACAAACAAAACGAAAGCCGTTTTTATAGACATTGTAGCCATTGCAAGGAGTTCGGTACAGGAGCACAAGGGAATGCTGAACAAACAAGATTTTTAGGATTAGACAGGAGTACATGAAATAAAGGATATAAAGGAATCTTGAATTATTACGCTTGCTACAATTTATTATAATTACCAGGTCACGCGGAGGATCTACTTTGGGATCCAGGAATATTCTCCCGTACTCTCCTATCTCTAAACCGGGGCGTCCAGAAGCTCTGTACAACCTTTATATAGCATATGCAAAAATACAGTAGTTTGCGAGCGTTAGAAATTTCCAAAATAAGGATTATAGGCTGCCTCGAGGGCAGACACACGAGACGCGGTACGCGAGCATGCGAGTCGCGCTTGACAGCGACGTGGTTGATGTCGTTAGCAACCAGTGAATATAAATTAGCGACTCGCAGAAGTAAAAATCACTTCTGCTGTTCCGGGAGAGAGGACGAGGTAAGACCATCGAGAGTTCGGCGATAATACCTGGACGCCTGTCAGGCAAGAGAGTACAGAAGGTCCTCCTGGACGCCTAAATCTAAGCTCAGTGCTCGTCACGGCACGCGTCATCGCATGATTCCACGTTAGATAGCATTGCACGTCACATGGCGGGTGGTGTTCACACTAGTATCACGTTTCACAGAAGCAGTATGTACAAGACCCTTCTTTGGCATCGCTGGCACTAGCCGAGCCACGGTAACTTAGCCCACAAGTGGTGGCGGGTATTCATAAAAAATCCCTTCAATTAATAAGAGTTTGTATCAAACGGGAAAACCCAGGTTTTTATCCAACTTTGGAGAAAGATAGTTCTGATAAAAATATAAAACCCATCTTTTTTATGCGTAAACGTACATACTGAAGGGATGAAAATCATTCTCGAAGTTAAGAGTGCAAACTGTATTTGTTTAAATATCTCATTCAAAATATTTATATTACACACAATGTAATATTAAAATGATTATACCTCAATGAGTGATATCCTTGGCATTCGAACAGAACTTCTTAAGCATTATCGGAATAAAATTGTATTCCTATCATTTCTTCCAAATGTTATAAGAATAAATGTTTATTACAATAACACCAAACTCTGCAGCCAATTCATTATTTCGACCGCAACAGGGTAAAAATTCTCCAACTGGATGGATTTGCCTGTGTGACACACGCGTAACATTCGGAAACTGTGGCAGGCCGTGAACTCGAGAAACGGCTCGACACGTGACAATGCATGAAATCCATGAACGTGCGACGTGACAGCGCCGTGTCGCCAACAGATTTAAACCAATGGAAATATGCCGGCTCACACTTCTACAATGACACGCGAAAACGCATAACAACACGTCACGTGACGAAGGTCTGAACTTAGCTTTAATTAGATTAATACCGCGTAATCCCAAGTATTCTCCGCGTGGCTTCGTAATTATAATAAACGGTTCGAAGTGTAGTAATTAAAAATGTTCCATGTGTACCTATGCCCAACTCCTTGCAATGGCTACAGTATATTTTTATTATACTCGATTTCTGCGGCATATTTTATTATATTTCGTGATCAGCCTTAATAGGCGTGGAATAGGTGGTGGTCCGACTTTGCGGCACCTTTTCTGAGTCATCATTTTGAATACTTCTTTGTAAATTCAAACACCTTTACACTATCATTTTTTTTACATGAATTCTGTCAAAGCAAGTTTTTAGGTAACTGACTAAAGTATCTTTTGCCGTTGACAAATTAATGTTAGCGTTAATATTAAAAAAGACAAACAAGAAAATCTAATTGGGGATCCGTTGGTCACTTTCCTCTACTATATCAAAACTAGACATGCGCGGTTGTAATTAAGAAAGAATAAATCAACATAACGAGATAATTTTTTAGCAACGAATGCGTATCATACGGATCTAACCATTAATTACTTTCTCTAAAAATGTATCAGAATGTGATTTAGAGCTGTGAAACATAGTGCCACGTTTCTTTCGTTACAGTGAAAGTACCTACAGTTAAAAACATTCCGACATGCATCGATAAAGTATTGAAGAAAGTGAACCTATAACAGCTTGAGAGAATCTTTCAAATGGTTACGATAATTAATAAATGTAAACAAATAGTAGATGTGACGTTAAATAAATAAATTTAGAAAATAAACATTCATTCGACGTTATACAAGAAGCGAATAACACCCATTGATTATTATTAAGCATTTCGTATAAAACAATTATGATATCAAATTTACAGCAATATTAAATAAGTTTGTTCGCTACAAAAACTTATAACGATGAAATGCACGTTGCGCGGCGTTCAACAAAAATGTAACGCAGTTAACATTTTACTTCATGTATTTACACTTTACGCAATTCAAAAAACTGTTTTCAATATTCAGCTAGTCATTGTTAATCATCATAAAACACTACGCATATGGAATACTAACTTCTACCTTTCTCTTTAATTAGATTTGTATGTCGTAAATGTAAATAGTATATCACTGCATATTACCTTACACATAACATAATTGTGCATACATATGTATAATATTGCCGGAACGTAAAGCACTGGAGTTTCACTTACCACCGGTATCCGATTTTAAAAGTGCTGAACATTTTCAACACATGTGTGGCTAGTGCAAGATTACTCACCTGAAACAGAGAAATTGGGTTAGTAAAATAAAATAAAAATATTTTGGATGCTTGTAAGTATTTTGTAAATATACTGCAATGAAGTAATTTGGAGTTGAAGTAATCCAATTAAAAACCCTTAAAAAATTTTAACCAAACTCTATATTGAAAATCAAAAAAAATCGGAAAGGCAAAAAGAACCCAAGATTCTCGCTTATAACAATATACTCCTCCTGGTCGTCATCAGAGCCTCAAGATTTCCGAGAAACCAAACGTTTGAGTCCAAACTCGAGAAACAACAACAACCACGGCAGAGATCCCTTCAGAAACTGTGAAGAAATTTGAGTTTATCTTGGAAACTATTAAACCGATTTTGACCAACAATGGGTATAAACCTTCCCAGAAATATATACTTTAAGACAACAAAAAAACGCATCAAGAACAGATCGATCATTGTAAGTTGCGAAGCCACAAGCGGACGCGTCAAACTTATAATACCCCTCCTTTTTTAATAAAAATACAGTTTATTTAGAAATTTCAATATTGTATTAAATTGATTAGAACACAATTCAAGCATAATTTAGCCTTTCTCCCATCCCGTATGTAGTGAGAAAAGAGTAAAAGTTCTAGATTGGCATAGCTTGTCCTAAAAGGAATGGTAATCGATTGCCATATAAGGCGATAAAAAAATATTATAGGTCTTCACATTTTTCGAATATTTGTATTTGAATGTATATTTGGATATTTTATTATTTAAACATAATAATTATTATTACTAGAACGCATTCCCTTCATAACATATTCAAACTTTCAACGTTTGCACAGTGTAATATCATAACGTTATTATTCAATGATCAAGCAATGCTGTAATCACACAGACAAAAACACGTTAAATTAACAAAACAAACGCCACCAGCAAATAATACCAAATAATACCGAATGCTTATTCTCTCGTTTTGCCATAGCGTGTTGAGAAAAAATATCAGTTGTCAGTACGCCAGTATATGTTTATATAAACAATCATTTTGTATGTATATAAATTATACGTTTAGACGTTTACAAACGCTCAAGGAAACGAACATATACCACGTTCTCCCAAATGAGTGAAGTAGAACCTAGACACATTTACAACAGCAATTTAACGCTGCCTCATTTATTAATTAATGACGTAATGATGTACTTCTCACTTGATGCGCGTTACGTTTACTAAGAAACGGTATCATGAAATATCCATCGAGTAAATATTAAATACATTACACCTCTATGGATTTAAGTAAGCAAGCTTATACATTTAAGATTTAACAAAGTTCAATCGAATTCATCTTTTTAGTTTCAAGACCCGAGTGAATTAAGAATATCACGAATATAATATTAAATAACATTAAAACCAAGTATGTGTTATACATTATTGTCAAAAATTTTTGGTCCGTTCAGGTTAGTATACACAACATTCGAGAATGATTAATAACTTACAGCTTACAATCACCAATATGTTCCAAAACAGAGTAAAATCTCAGTCCTCAAGGATCAAAGTCAGTTATTGTTAAAAGAAAACTCACAAGGGAAGTTACGGAACCAGCAAGTTCAAAAACTTATGAAACTTTTATACATATAACTACCATGACGCAAACCTATTTTTATTCCTGCCATAATGGGGTTGTATGGGGTGTATTTATCCCTTGCCAGAAATGTAGAATTCTTTTAATAAAAAAAAAGTTCAAACAAAAGTCACGCCTTTCCCATAATAATTTCTGAACAATTGTTTTTACATTGTTTCGCAGATATAAAACGAGGAACAATAATAGCAATATTCGTCTCAGGAAACGCCCGAGCAAATGCCAAGCTACATTTCTTAGAAGCCAAGAACCTAGAATCAACATTCGTGTGGATAGTATCGACCGCATTTTACGGGATCTGTAGGTTCTGCCGCGATTTCCTTTAATCTCCGTTTACGTTCAGGATTACTTAAACATGCAAGGCCGGCTACATCCGACTCCTACGCTCATAGAAGTAAATTCGGATGCGGGAAATCGTGAACAGATCGAAAGTGTTATTGCATTTCTATGAAGTATCCTGGAGGCTTTGAGTTGTTATCTAGAGGAAGGGATTGTAAGATGGTCGCTACTGGTACTGCGGTTCCTAGTGACTTTCACATTTATAACATGTAATGTTATGGATGTAAAATAAATGTATGTTGACATGTCTTATAACGTATAATATTTGTAATATGATCTTTAGCACCTACTACCCAAAATCAAAGGAAAACATGTTTGCCCTAAATATATGTCGCTAATAATAAGCATTTATAACATAAGTTATGACACAAGAGTTTTTCGTCTTCTGGAAAAAGCAGTATTGCTTAAAAACTAAGAACCCCCGCAGACTGCAGACTTTCTATC
The DNA here is from genome assembly GCA_023838395.1 of Holcopasites calliopsidis. Classification (NCBI taxonomy): domain Eukaryota; kingdom Metazoa; phylum Arthropoda; class Insecta; order Hymenoptera; family Apidae; genus Holcopasites; species Holcopasites calliopsidis. The sequence continues at coordinate 522,530 of JALHAQ010000063.1, forward strand.
AGCCGATAGTTTGATCGGGTTGGCCTGTTAGCGTGCACTCTGGACCAACTAAATAGTCGGGTTGGTGGTGAGTGCGCAGGCCAGCTTACAGTCGGCCGATTGCTCTCGAACAGTTTGCTAGTTAGTGACTCTTGAAGAGAGCGATCGCATAATGAAAGTTAATAGAATATTGTCCAGAAATGTTATTATTACTTTTATACAATGGAGAAGAAGGATCAAGAAGAGAAACCGAGAGTACTGGGAATACTCTCTCTTTGGAGCGAATTGAACTATCGGCCGAGTCGGAGAAAAAACAATCGGCAACTGTGCGCGCGGCTTCAAGCCGCCATACTGATTGGCAGTTGGCCGATAGTTCGCCGATAGTTTAGTTTGAATGCAATCGTGTAGCCCATCCAGCTTATTTATCGGCCGATACCGAATCGTTGTAATATACGCACTTGCATACATCTTCATACTGATTAAGAACCCGACCAAACTATCGGCCGATAGAACGTCTGCAGTCTGCGGGAGCTCTAAGGGTGTCGAAGTAACGTGTGTTAGTATACATATGCGTGATAAAAGATACGCACAATCGATATGCGTAGGCAGGTTACTAAATCCTTGATATTTTCAAGAATACTATAATGAGGGGTAAAAATGCCCCACACTGTACCTGCAATACTACCTACAAATTATCTTCATCTTCTTCATAGACGACTTCTACAAATTTGCTTGACTACTCTCGAAATGCATCATATACAGTAGTAATATGGGGCATGCCCTGTAGCATTTACCGGACGTGATTTGGAGGGAGTGCCATTACTAGTTATTCCTATACTGTGACGTCGATTATCCGGGAACGTACACCTTGATTCTGGTGAGTCGGCTACGCGACGCTTGACGCCCATCGAATAGTCCGAAGATGCATAATCTTTCTGTCCGCGCTTATTGGCTACACGAGCTTTACGTCGGACGCCCTGAGAAGCACACTCATTCCTTTTTAACTAGCTCAAAACCTTTTCACGGTCACACTCGCCAGGCCCTGGCTCGTAACATCTTTGACACTTCTTATTGTGCTATCGCTCGCAAACCTTTTACCACCTTCAGCGATGGCCAGATAAAAGCTGGAGAGTATATCGAATTGCTGCGGAATAATTTATCAGAAAGAGCAGTCAAGTTAGACTTAGGAGGAATGCATGAATGTATAATATTACTTCCAGCAGGGCAATGATCCTAAGAATATTGCCAAAAAAACCAAGGGATTCTCTACGGAGAATTGATGATATAACTTACAATTTGATTTATAAACACTTTGAATACAATATTTAGCTCTTTTCGGACGTAATAGCTGAGTTTTGATCTTGTCTGCCGCGAAATAGCCGGGCGTCTACCAGAAAGGCATAGAATGCTACATTTAACAAACGGAAAAAGAGTATTGTTGTATGAATTTCAGATCAAACTGACCCCATCTCCGTACAGGGGCCAATGAGCTAAGTCCAGTAGAGATGGAGCAGCAGGAGAGATGATCCATATGTTGTGCTTCCGAAATTATCTACTAAAAGTGTGCGATACATCGTCATTCTAAGTTTTAATGACAGCAAGGAACGTATCTCTTGCTGTCCCACGAACATGTTATTAAATTTTGTTGAAACTCGATATTTTAACATTCCGCGAGCAGAAAAGTTTCTTTGATTAGTTACAAGACTTAGAATAGCTTCTTATTGGAGTAAATATTAACACTATTTCCACACACTAGTCTTTATTTTAACATTTAGCGATACAATTCTAATTTGCAAAAACGATATTTAATTATTATTGCAACAGTACTCACGTGACGCATTTATTTTACACGATTCGGCTTCGATGAACCATCATGCACTCGATGCAGATAGACCGCATTGTTTATAATTCTACGTTCGAAATAACGGATACTACGGATTAATTGATAACTGAAACATTTGATTATATTAATATCGTACAGAATATACATTTGTACCATTCATTTTCTTTAATATTTTAGTCGAAACGCTGATTAGGCTTTTCCTTATTATATTCTTATTTTGTTGATAAAACAATTTTCCCAATAGAAATATTTATTGGAGATTAATTTCACGAGTAGCCACCCGTAATATTAAGGGAAAGATGGTCCCCCATCTAAAATTTTATTTTTCTCGGCCTACTGTTATTTGTAAAAATATTACCTTGAAATCCTTAAATAGACAAATCCACAAAAATAATATTTCGCTTTTCAAAAATATACAATTTCTAGGCAGTTTAAAACACGCGGTCCATCTCTACCGAACCTTACTCTACTTGATAATAAATTGTCTTTTATAAGGTTGTTCCGTCCGACGCAGACCAATACGTTGGGAATTTTTGGCAAGGTTTATGGCACACATTTCGGGAACAGATTATTTCTTAGGAAAATTATTTGATAGAATTGCTTGCCGTCTCCAAGCAATTTATTTCACGTGCGGGCAAACTTTGCCACTTAGATTATTTTCGTCACCCTCGATAGACGACGACATGCGATAAACCTGGATTTCCGAAGGGTCCCGACCATACAGTGGTACACGAAGCCGATCCGCGGGACCTGGAGGAATTTTTCACCCCGGCTAAAAATTTCAAGAAAGTCGTCTTCCGGACTTACTTCCGAAACGAAAGTCAGAATAGTTTCAACGATCAAACTACACGGATCGAACTATAAAAAATATCTAACAGCAGCCAGAGAGATTAATTCTACATATCCAACGGCACCTCAAACTTTAACATTCGAACTTCATTATTAAAGTCCATCAGTCGGGACTTCATCATAGTCAAAAAGGTTACCCAATATTAATTTGGCGGGTAAAACGTTGCGAAGTTGCATACCAATCGGTTAAGGTGGAATTTACGACTCCGCCGAAGAAGTAATTCGTGCCACCAATCGCGACGTAATACACCACGAAACAAAAGTAAATAAGTTCGCGGAATCCGTCTCAAGAATATTTCTAGAGAAAAGATTCAATGCACGATGTTAGTTGAAAAATTATTCAGTTGGTGTAGTTCGCAAGTCGAAGCTTTGCGAAAGGAATAATGTTGAAAAACGTTCCATCCACATACATATGTATGTAGAATGCACATAAACTCGGACTGTATGCTCGCTCTCGGCGAAACGATACAAGGAAATCTGTACCTCTTTGTATCAAATTCTGCACTCGCAATATCCATCGCCCGAGGATCTGCGGACAAACAGACCCTTTCCCCAGGTCCTTTGTCCATATCGTTCTATTATGTACACTGCAGGCAATTCACCCGAAGTTTTCCATCAACCGTTACCAAATTTTATATGTAGAAATACGAGATTTGTATATTTCCATTTAATTGCATAAGAAACAATGCTACGCTCTTTATATTTACTATCGCTTACCTTCGATACAATTTGCCTGGCAAAACACATATTTAAAGGACGATGCAAACAGAAATAGCTATTTTTGGCATCGCCTGAAAATTGCCATTTTATAACATCCGCTTTTCGTGAAAGGAAAGTGTAACTGTGATACGAAGGAGGAATGAATTTCAAGAAATGTTGCAATTAATAATCTACGCAAAATATCATATCAATAAATTGTTATATCAGTTTATCAACAAAATTCTCTTAAGAAGAATGCAAATGGTGTTATTTTTACAATTTATGTAGCTATGTACCTTATGTTAAACATTTTTAAATCCATGATAAAGTAATATTTAGGTTACGTAAATTTAATTGGCCAACAGTCATAACGTCTCCCAGGAGGCTTGATATTGAAATGAAAATTATGATACTATAATTTTGGCCATCTCCATTGCTCGAAAATGAATATGAAAACTTTCCATATAAGTAATTGCAATATGTATTCAAATCGTATTATGAAATAAAATATGACCCTTAAAACTCCAATAACAAAACTCGACTCTAATTAGACTTATTATTAAATAACTTTCAAATCAATGTAATCTAAGATAGCAGCTAATTTAACTATTCAAACATTGATGTTTGGCGAACCTTAAAAATAAACATTAGCCACAAAGGAATTGAAATTTATGGCATTTCCCATTTCCTCCTCGTTACTTCTAGAATAAAGTCTACCGCGAAGAAAGCATAGGTGCAGCAAAGGATCCAATAAGAGAAAACTGATTTATCCAACCAATCGATCATTTTTTTCGCCTCGTCTAGGATGAAACAGCAATTCACTGAATGGATACCATTGACCATGACCAAGCCTTACTGAAACATTGAGGCAAATGCTCTATAGACTCTTTTGAACTCGTTCCATTGAATAACCGCGGTGTGTGGTCAATTCAGAGCACTCAGAAAACTGTCCCTCCGCCGTGGAGTCCTACATATGACGCTTTACGCCGCGCCAGAGTCAATTTAAATTTCATTACGACGATTATGCGTTGGTAGGTAAGCTATAATCCTCCAAGAGGATAAGGCATTTCTCTCCGCGTGCCTAGCAGCCTGCGCCGCGCTGTACCGACAGCCTCCCGCTATTTAGCTCACGGGAATTTAGTGGACCAAGTGATATTACCAACTCGAGGATTATTTAGAGCCGTACGACCGCAAGGCCCAGCAAATTCCGGCAAACGGGTTGCAATGCACTGCAGGTGCTACGAGGGACAGCGGAAGCCGCATATTTACCGTGAGACACGCGCAGAATCGATGCTGCTACGTTCGAAATGAATTTTTGATGCTTTGCGGATCTCCACGATGTTCCTCCGTATGTTCCGAGCATTGCGAATTTCTGTATTAACGAGTGGATCCACCGAATAGTTACGGAACGGCAAGCCAGTCATATTGACAACCACGAAACTACTCCTGATTGAGACAGGTTTGTGCAATTTGAAGCATCGGGTCATTTCAAAAGCGTGCTTTTTGTACTTGTTTTATTAATGGTATAAATGATCAAATTAGAATCATTTTACTGTTAATAATGGACACATGAGGATCCTAACAACACATACATATTTTTGCAATAGTAGGGCAAATGCGCTAGAGATGACCCCCTTTTTTTAAAATGCCCAGACAACTGCTTTGAACAAATGAAACATCATTTTTCTAAAGTATGTAAAGATTTCAATGTGATGTTTTTATAAATGACAGTTAGACGAGAAAAATAAAATTGCAGATGGTGGACCATCTCTCCCTTACTACTATGGATGAGATGGACCAATCATGAAACTAATCTCCAATAACTATTTTTATTGAAAAAACTGTTTTATTAACAAATTAAATATTAATTCGTATTATTCCCATCTACCACTTTATTATTGTAAAGTAACAAAGTAGAAATACGAAAAGCTTAGTCGGCGCATTTCGACTAAAATATGAAAAAAATAACAATTGGAATTCGTCTTTGCAAATTAGAATTATATCGTTAAATGTTAAAATTAAGCCTAGTGTGTAAAAATAGTGTTAAAATTTACTCCAATAAGAAGCTATTCTATGTTTTATAACTAATCAACGAAACTTTTGTGCATGTGAAATGTTAAAAAATCGAGTTTCAACCAAATTTAATAACACGTTCGCGAGACACCAAGAGATACGTTCCTTGCTTTCATTAAAACTTAGAATATCGATGCATCGCACACTTTCAGTGGATGATTTCAGAATTAGAACATACGGATCATGTCTCCTGCTGCTCCATCTCTACTGGACTTAGCTCATTGGCCCCAATACGGAAATTGAGTCAGTTTGATCTGAAATTCATACAACAATACTCTGTTTCCGTTTGTTAAATGTAAAATTCTAAGTCTTTCTGGCAGACGTCCTGACGAAGAGAGCTAAATATTGTTTTCAAAGTCTTTATAAATCGAATTGTAAGTTATGCCATCAATTTTCCATAGAGGATTCTTTTGTTTTTTGGTAATATCCTTAGGATGATTGCCCTGCTGGAAGTAATATTGTACATTCATGCATTCCTCCTAAGGAGATAAGAAGTGTCAAAGATGTTACGAGCCAGGGCCTGGCGAGTGTGACCGTGAAAAGGTTTTGAGCTAGTTAAAAAGGAATGAGTGCGCTTCTTAGGGCGTCCAACGTAAAGCCCGTGTGGCCAATAAGCGCGGACGGAAAGATCTTCGGACTATTCGACGGGCGTCAAACGTCGCGTAGCCGACTCACCAGAATCAAGGTGTATGCTTCCGGATAGCCGACGCCATTGCCCTATAATATATGAACCATTGATCCCGCTGGACCATCTCTACTGGACTACTAATATTTTTGGTGGCCAACTAGGAAAATATTGAGAGACTCCTCTGTGAATGAGAGTCGAGTACTTTATCTTCAAATAGACATCCTAAAGCCTTGCATAAACTACAAATACAATTATTGCTTTTGCTTGCTACTGTTTGAAACAATCCAACAAACGTTGATGTTATTTACACAATAGAATCCGGAAATGCAATATCAAATTTTACTACACAGAAAAAACACCCTAATTATGAAAAGCCTCTATGCCAATACAGGGCGACAAATAGATATTTGCATCGAGTATCATGCAAAAGCTAGTTTCTGCGGATATTAACATGATTTAGTGACTATATTGCGACTACATTTGCACTAAAATTTTATAACGTTTCAAGGTTACCAAAATGCGCGTCGTGCAGGTATAGTGTAGATATGTATGTACATAAGCTTGTTGGGGGGGGGGGGGGGGGGGGCAGTGGTGGAAATTGTCGGAGACATTTCCCTGCGACGATGTTTCGTGAACTAGAAATTCGCGTTCGTTCGTCTGGAAAGCGATATCATAGGCACACCCAGTGTCCTTGCATTTTCTTTAAGAGGAGCCTCCTATGAACTCTTCCAATATGAAAAATCAAAGTAAAGGGACCAGTAAGTAGGCAAACAAAATCCCAAAATATCAAAGATGCAACGGGACTTCGATCAACAGGAAAATATTCTTCGTGGAAAGAAACACGACAAGACACTTGATCGTACGTGATGAGATATTACAGAGGGTCAACGCTTTAAAAAAATGTTTCATTGATCCGAGCAATGAATTCGATTCTTTATTGATGAGACACACGTACAGTGCAGATAAAATGCTTGGAATAGCATGCCCAGTTTTACAAACGTTCAGAATTTTTATAACATTGCAGGCATTCGGAATGAATTTTGCAGGAATCAACAATAAACGTACTTCGTTTCGATGTACAATTCGATCATAGAACAGTTTTTCGTTTTTTCAACTGAATACTATCAGTCAGGCCTTGGCACATTTCATTTTTGGTAAAATAAACAATAATAATTTGAAACAATTCATTATTTCAACTAGTTTATTATCGTTATTTGGACAAAGTAGGTAAAAGTTCATCTTCAAATAATTGAATAGGTGTCTGGAGGAAGGGCGTATGTTACAACCCGAGATATGTAAAATATTTGAGGAGAAATATTTTAAATACTATTTTGAGTAATCATTTTTCTGCAGTTCAAATAAAATAGCATTTCAAATACGAAGTGAAATTTCGTCGAATGAAATATATTTATTCTGAGAATCTAAGGTATAAAATAAGATATTTCAACTATGTATTACAAATAATATTTGAAATATTTTTTGAATGAAAATAGTTTAAGGAGGGAACGAATATTAAAATGTAAAAATTCATGATATCTGCAAACTAAATTTATTTTCTTTTTAACTATGGCTATTCGCACGTAACAAAGTGCATCGTTCAAAATTTGTGTCACTTAGATTGCTCCTTTGCGGACAAAGGATAAATCCAGCAAAACTAAATACTCTTTCAACTGAGGCAGACAACAGAATTGGTGTATTATGTTTTACAAATAATTGTTGCATGTGTTTGTATTTCGTAATGCTCTGAATTCGAGGATCTTTATCATTTAAATATCGTAATAATTCTAATTCTACAATGTAGCTATCACTATCAGCTATATCATCATCATCACTGAGTTTGTTCATGAATGAAAAAAGTCATCTTTTTCTATGTTTTCTATCCTATTTTGCGAAAACGAAGAAGAATGATTTCGTACATATATCTGAAGTTGTTATTTCTTTTAGAGCTTTTAGTACTATTGCTTTAATGCAATTACGTTTATCTTCCATTAAATTGTTTGGAATCCAGTGTAATTTTCATGTTGGATGGGCTAACAGTCGCAATTACACTAACTCTCAAAGATATTCGGACACTCTTTAAAGCAATACAACATTTCTGTAATTGGACCAAACGACTTGAGCTTTCGCAAAAAGATAGAAGGACTAGTTTATTAGATATCGTATTTTCGCCGTTCAGAAAAAAAAATCGGAATTTTTGAAATTATAAAGCAAATAGTGAAAGCCACCTTTTTAAACTTTTTATCTGGGCTTGTAACGAAAATTTAAGGAATGCCTTTTATAGATTTAAGCAAGATCTACGCACCCTGAAAATCGCATGCGAATCGGTTGACGTTGCTTGGAGCTATAAACGTTTAAAAATCGTAGAATAAGGTCAAAAGTCGCTGATTTTGGCCGACTTCTACGATTTTCGAGCTTCTTCTGCGATCTTTAAACATTTATAGCTCCGAGAAACCTTAACCGATTTGAATTAAATTTTCAGGATGCATATGTATATCTTGCTTAGATCTCTCAAAGGCATTTTTTAAAATTGTCTTTACAAGCTCATATAAAAAGTTTTAAAAGATAACTTTCACTATTTGTTTTATAACTTTGAAAATTCCGATTTCTTCAGAACGACGAAACAAGATATCTACTAAACTGGTCCTTCTATCTTTTTGCAAAAGCTCAAGACGTTTGGTGCAGTTACGTAAAAGTTATTCTGCTTGGAAATGTATCTGACTAATTTTAGGACTCACTGCGTGTAATCGTTTGTGTAAATTAATCTGACACAAGAGGTTATGATGAAATTAATAGAAAACGTTGACATACAAAGAGTAGAAAATATTTGAGAAATTATTTTAATTAGAATTTAATCAAGTACAAAGTAAAGAATAGAGTAAAAAGTTATTTCCAACTAAATATTTTTAATTGATGCAGTAAACTACTGTTGACAATATCCGTTTTATGGTGTTTTGAACGTAAATTTTACGTATGAGGTGCATGCAAACACAATTGCAGTTACAGTATCGTTGCTTAAATCATTTCTAAAACGGTACGCAGCCAACCAATTTTCAAAATCGATTTCCTCGAAAACTAAGCATCAGATTAAAGAACGCTACTCTGCACTTTTGATTCAGTTGGTCCTTTCCCTTCCTCTGTGTATAAATAACCTCCTTTCTCTCCATTTCAGCACAAATAAAAACTCTTTACATATTTTTTAATAAGGCTTAAAGACCTGATTCGACTGAAATTAGTCGATAAAAATTAACTACCAAATTTGCTCGAACTAAAAACTCCTGAACGCAAGCCGCTTTAAAAAGTAATACAGAAAGGCGAAACAGTGGTCTGGGCGCTAATGAGTTAACAAATCGATTTCAACTTCGGACCGCAACCTGCACCGTTATTTTAACTCGATTAGCTTAAAATTGCATTATAATTTCCTCTAGATAGTCAGCCAATCTGTACGCATATCCCACGTAACCCTGCCACTTGCAGTTCTGATGGAACTCTGTGAAACTGCACCAAGAGAAATTGATGGAGACGTCCTACGATGTGACATTTCGCAAACTCGAAATTTGCCTCCGCCAGCCACTGCGAGGTTTCACGTAAATATACATATGTGCATATGTATAACATGTGAAACAAGTACACACAGCAAGCATAAAATTTAGTGACTTCTAGAACATACATGCACGTGTAGGGAGAAGTTGTCAAAATCCATGAACTATGTACCACTCAAGCAATTTTGGATTACAAGGTAAAGTGGTATGCTTATTAGAAAAAATATTTTTACGAAATGATAGAGTGGTATTCTTTTTAATCATTACAAGACAATAAATTCATGAATAAATACTTATTATTTCGATATATTCTACAATTTAAAAGTGTCCAAAAAATAATTTTGGTAACCGGTATCCTAAATCGTACCTAAAAAGTTTGGTGTGAAAATAATAATACGCAATTTAAAACAAGATAATATAACTGCGAAATATCACATTTGTGGTAGTAATAAACTACATCTTCTTTCAATAGGCTTCCGCAAGCTCCACTACTGTACACAAGCATTTTACATTCCTAACTTATAACTTGATACGTAGAACCAATCTCCTTCGTTTACTGATGCACTTACAGTCGAAGATGCACTTATTGATACATTATTTAAGCCAACTTTGAGACCTCCCTTTTACATCCCCTTTAAGAACGCGCATAGTAGTGCGATTTATGAAGCTCTTAAATGTCTTACGAAGTATTTAATTTATCCTAGTAATATAAAAGCGAAGTAAAATAATGTAATGTACAGTATCTTAAACTATATTAATACAGAAGAAAATATAATTAAACCATTTTCGGGATAGACGACGCTTACTGCTAATTGATGAAATATGTATAATCAATGCTACTCGATCTTTACAAGCCGACGAGGAAAGAACAGAAAGCGCGTTTTTTTGTTTCTGTTTTTAATAAAATGTAAGCTATATAGAAGGGTCAGTAAGCTAAATTTCAAAATGTACCACTGGTGGTTGTAAATGTTAAATAATAATAGTAAACTACTAGTTTCAGTTTCTTTTGAGGGTATAGCAGTTATATAACGAATAAAAACACTATATCGACGCGTTTTCATCGGGGCACTGGCCGAACGTCACTATCCAGCGCGACGCGACTGAGCGCGAGCTCTACGTGCGCTCTGAGTGGCCAGTGTTTTTCGTTAATAATTCAAAAACAAAGCCGCAAACAACATTTTGCCAAAGGGACAAGTTGTTCAGTATCGCCTCAGGAATCTTCCATGTCCGGTTCTTCTATGAGTTACGGGACACCCTGTATACCGGGTGTTTTTAAGGTTCAAACTTTGTCAATATATTCTATGGTACTAAATAAAAACAAATGTTATGTAAACATAGGTCACATAGAGCTTCATTAAAAAGTTATAACGAAAACACGGAATGCAGATAATATAGGGATAGTAACCGACTTACTGTTACTGCGAGCATTGGCTCGAATAGATCAATGTATTTACTATTTGACATCGTCATTTCCAAAGTTAATTAATACTCCATTTCAAAATGTCTACCGTTCTTGGCAGTACATGATTGACAGCGATCAAAGATCGCATTTATAACTGTGCGAATTCCGTTTTTATTCTGTTTCATTTCATTGAATGCATTATTAATCTTTTGTATTCATTCATTACGTGAATTTGTTATAACTTTTTAATAAAGCTCTATGTAACCTATGTTTACATAACATAACATAAATTACGTTCAACCTTTTCAATTTTACTAAGAAAAACGTAAGATGTTGAAAATTGTGAGTGGTTGGCGACTGTACGATGCATACGTGAAGCCTACAGGGTCCAACATTATTTGATTCCACCTTATAACATCCATCCCCTTTTCATCCCCTGTCACGTTTAAACACGCATACCTTACTCCAGTGGAAATTCCGTGACGCAACAGCATATCCAAAAACTTCAACTATCTTACTGCGAATTTCACGGAACATGCGATATATTGCACAAGGGTGTTGCTTCGAACTTGTGAATATGACGTGCAGCAATATGCTACGTAAGCACAATGTATGTACTTATGTAGAATAGAAATGTATGTACACGTAACATCATTTTCTGTTTTCTTCCCCTAGCTACCGCTGGGACTTTCGGCGAGACAAGGGGACGATCAAAGGAAGTGGTGGATCGGAAACTTCGATGGAAATAACGTTTTATTTGGTGTTTTTTTGTTTATCCAAGTTAGAGTAATATTAGATTACCACGTTTTTGCTGTTTAGAGTGATTCACAGAATCGTATTGTTCGATTTACATAGGATAAGCCCAGTAGAGATGGACCAACTGGAGAGAAACAGTCCGCGACACTTGATTAACAATAGGTTTACGGACCGTTTTATGTGCATATTCATGGAAATATTAAAAAAAAGCAGGTATATCATTTGCAAGTGTTTGAAATTGTAAGGCCCTGGGAAGAGACAAACTAGGATGTGTGTAGATATTACTATAATTGATATTATTATAATATGAGCTGCTTGAAAATAATGTTTATGACTTCTGCAACATCAAACATGAAACCTAAAAATCGTCAAATTGGCGTGTCCCGCAAACCTAATATTAAACGCAATGATATTGTTCCTATATTATTGTCTACTGGAGATAAAATTAACATATTCTGTTTTCCTAAAGTAATAGATCCTAATTGACGAATGTTTACGTATTTGTTTTTAAAAAATTGCATACTTAGTGCAAAAGTATCATTTTATATGGAAAAAGGTACGAATTCTCCTGCGTCACTTAAATAAACGCATTACTAAAGAAACCATAAGAAACCGATATTTTTATAATGGCACTTTAGTAATACTTTGTAAATCCACCACTGTTATTTATAACTTCAAATATACGGTTTGGTTATGATTTATACAGGGTGTCTATATAAGAATGTGATACCGTCTTCCACTCGGCTTCAATAGCGTTTACAAGATCTTCCTGGCAAGAAAATTGACGATTATTCATGTATACTCGGCTTGATAGGTATCCCCAAACATTTTCAATAATGTTTAAATCAGGAGATAGTGCTGGCCAATTTAAACAAGTTATTTCTTGCTCCTTATGCCGGTCCTTAATTAACTTAGCTGTGTAATGGCGGCATTATCATGTTGGAATATCCATTATTTTGCATTATGTCAAAGATCTTAATTTTTGCTGATTTCAGTATCTCCAAATATTTTTTCGCATTTTGGCGACTTTTCATAACACTTAAATCGACGACACCTCTCTCTAACACTTATAACTCCCCAAATCATGACTGATCTCCCTCCATGTTGTCTGCCCGATAGGATCTTTTCCTCCTTTCTCAAATAATGATAATAACATGGTTACCCATCAGGGTCATCTAAATTAAATTTCTTCTCATCAGAGAAAATTACATTTTCCCCCTCAGATGCCTAATTCATATGTTTTCTCGCGAATTCAAGTTTATTTTCTTTATGCCGGCCCTTTAAACGTGGTTTTTTCTTTAAAGATTTCCTCTGAATAGTAGGAGATTTTCTTTAGGAATCTCTGAACAGTTCGTACAGAAGCCAACAGATTAGCTTGTTGTGCAATTTGCTTCGTACTTGTAGCTAGAATTCGAAGCTATAGGAAGAACTGACCTCTTATCTCTGGGCGACAAAGCTTCTTTAATTCTACCTGTGCACATTTTCCCATAGTTTTCTCTATTTTTAAGATATGGACGAATAACAAACTCACTCCTCTTTATGTTTGCACTTTAGTAATTTCTTCAACGTTTAGCTGAGTTGCTCGACCCATTATTCTTTTTTATAGACTATTCTTAAGCACGTCTTTTACCGTCTACGCTCTTCAGCGTTGTACTTGTTACTACGTAACAGAGTAACAAAAGAATGTGCGTAGTTGAACAGAAATAGTAAAGAAACGGGATGCGATTATTCAAGTTTTTAAAAACGAATACGTAAGCATTCGTTAATTAGGATCTATTATCTTAGGAAAACAGAATATGTTAATTTGATCTTCAGTAGACAAGAATATAGGAACAACATCATTGCGTTTAATTATATCATTGCGAAATTATCTACGAAGAGTGCACGATGCATCGATATTCTATTATTTCAATGAAAGCAAGGAACGTATAGCGGGAACTCTTAGTGTCTCGCGAGTTTTATTTCTTCTGCCCTAGTGTTATCCATAAAAATATTAGATTGAAATTGTAGATTGGTAATAATACATAATGTATATGGCGAACACTACCGTTAGGGTTGGCAGCAGCGCGGTTGTGCGCATTCTTTTGTTTTTAAGATAGTTATGGATTCATTCGTTTCTCCGCTACGACTCTCGATGAACGTTGTATTCTTTATGTATGTAAATATAAATTATAACAACAGAAATCTTTACATATTTTAGAAAGGGGCATTCTCTAGACAAATCCATTAAAATAATGCTCCATTTTTCTAAAGTATTCAATTCCTAGGCATTTAAACAAAAATTCACCTATACCGGACTCACCCCATTGCTCAATTTTTGACTTTAATTGAATTTTTTTTTAATTTGAGATACAAACACCTTTCTCTTGTTATGACTGCATGCATTTAATCAATATTTTATATACTTTTTTACAGGGTAAACGCAATTATATTGTCCAAAGGATAAATGTACTACATTGAATAAAAACAAGTTTGTCAGTTACTGTATCATTGAAAAGTTTAAAGAACCTACGAGAACGTATCGATAAATTACTTGGACACGTATGTTCTGCCAACAAAGTGTTCGATGTATAGACGTTCTTCATCCTCTTTTACATACACGTTGGAAGTTTCAGGCATATCGGAGAACGGGTTTTATAACGAGCAAGTATTGCTCTACGCCAGCCTCGACACCGTACAGTGGTGTAATGAATTTTGTATTAGGTGGAACATAACGGTGAATTTGCGGGAGATCATCCGTATGCGATGGAATATACGTACATATGTATCTTGAAGTTGTTCAAATAAATCATAAGAAATCGTTGTACATAATATTTCCTTGCGCTTCGTGTTATAAAACTTTATATCGACAGAAACGTTTGCATTTGATCTTACAATTCTTCCTATTCTCTTCTCGTGGTGAACGAATTTGTTTACAACAAAGTTAACGTACGAGAAGCAATATGTGTCTTATTACAATTTTACAATAGCATTACAATCGCAATTAACATACACTATTTGTACGAACCGTTACAAGAGAGAAGCATACGTAAGTAACCTTCTTAAAAGAAAAATTTCGAAATGATAGTTTGTCAGTGATATAAAAATCACAGTGTTGAATAGGGTAGCAGCAAGGCATTGCAACTACAGTTAATGAATGAAATTGCTTATAACACAGTAATGAATGCAAGATCCTTATACAAGACAGTTGCAGTAGAGTTACTTAATTGATGCAACTAGGAGGTGCCTAACAATAAGAATAGATAATAACGGTGCACGGTAGGCAGTAGCGCGAGAATTTAACACACATCTACTGGTACTTACACGAATCTCGCGTGACGATTTGTAATTAATGATCGGAAAATACGAAATTACGTATGTAGCATATAACGCAACATAACGTAAAGAACGAATCAGCCACCGAGAGGGCGAAATTAATGAAGCATAGCAGTTGGGAATCTAAGAAATTATATTCTCAATAGAATCACAATATGTGAAAATATTGTTGATCGAAGTTCCACAAGATTTCGAGTGTTTTTTGGATACACGAAACCTTCAGCGGGCTATTGTCATTGTGCATCGCGGAATTAAAGTTGTTTCGTTGTGTAGATTACAATGTTTATTGTTACAGAAGGCAACTGCTGTGCATTTAAAAGGAAAAATCAATGCACATTGGCAAAATTCACATGAGTGTGGTAAAAATTTAGATTTCGCAGCAAGAAAGCACACTTACTACAATAAAAAAATTTGCTAGATCAATAAATTTGTTTGCAAGAATGCTAATCTGTCGCGACTTGCTGAGAATACTCTATACTGTAACTTACAACTCTCTGTTGTTTATAAAACATAAAACAGTACAACAAGCATCCCTGTGTATATTTGTTTTCACACAAATCATCATTATACAAGCTGCATTAAATCGACTTTACTGGCGTTAACTTTAATTGCAATCGCGATACATCCTGGTAGAACATAAATTATTTATACAACGTATGAAAAATGAAATTTGTATTTACATTGATAGAACTGTCCAGATAAAACGTGTGTAGGAATTCTTTTTACTACACGTCCACGCAATTTTGTCCGCGACTGCAGATTCTCAAAAAGTGGGTCGGGAGCTGATTTTTGTGAAGAAATGAGAATAGTTTACATGTTCGTTCGGAAAGCTTTCTTCGCTTTCATCAAGAACTGTATGATGAACAACTTAATTTCGATTCAGTTAATAAACAAATTATTAACTTTTACTATTTTTATCCGGCACTGGGAATGTTTGGGGACTGGAAATTGGGAAGATTGGGGAATCGGTAGTTAAGAAAGTTTGTAAATTGGGAAAATGTGGGAATTGTGAATCTCGAATTAGAAATTGGAAAGATTGGGAAATTGAAAGTAGGGAAAATTTGTAAATCGGGAATTGGCAAAATTTCGCAACTGCTAATTGAAGATCGAGAAAAATTGAGAATTGTTGCACTAAAATCAAAACCTCAATGAAAATCTCGCTCCATCTAAATCATTAATCTACCTGGTTGGAACGTGCCACCGAAAGCTACAATATAAATTAATCACTCTCCATGTTATTTTTCACAGAGTCCACGATCCATAATGGGGAAAATAGCTAGCTAACCGTTTTCATCCGCATCAACTTGTTTCTGCCGCAGCAGAATTTCAGCGCGACCGTGCGCGAAACTTTTGATACACTCGCTGTCTGCGCCATTTGCAAAATTTGCATGCACAACAGCAATCGTAACAGCTGATGGAGGTAATATTTTTGGGGAACGACAGGGCCAGCAAACTCGAAATTTAACCTTGTTCAGTTTCAGGGCAACGCGCGTTCGAAATGTTACTATTACACTCGCGCGATATCTCGGGAATCCTCGACTGCTAACGCGAGTTTCGTGGATGGAAGGGTAGAAACGGGAAAAGGGATGGAAGTATGTGAATGCAGTAGAAGTTAGGATGTATGTATATCTGTATAGAATGCAGAGCAGGATCAGAAACGTGACGTATCGAAGTCACGTGCCGTGCATTCATGGTTTGTAGCTTTTCATCTGTCCCATACATATGTATAATGGAGCAATAGCGAACTACCGGGTGACACGTGCCACTGCTACGGAAGCGTAAGTCCATCGGAAGGAAAACAGAAATGAGTCTGCCACGGAAACCACCTCACGCGCAAAGTGTGATTGCTAAATTGCAAATTACACGTTCTTTGTTTTATAGTGATGTACGTTTTTCTTAAAGAGTGAATGCGATTATACCCTACCTACTTTTCAAGGAATAGTTATATTATATGCGAATAAATCTATATATTATTACTAGACTACGAATTTTTATGTAAATTCATGTTTACGATAATATAGTAAAAAAGCAGAACTTTGGTAGAAACTTGCTTCATCTACCAGTTATTGTGAAAAGCACTTTAACTTGGATAATTTGTACATTTATTCATATCGAATGCATCCTGTGCAATTTTGCACCTTTGAATGTCCTATAAATGCATAAAAATCCGCAGTCTAGTAATAACTAAACTTTTATGCATTTATAGAAAACGTAGAGGTGCAAAATTGCAAACGATACATTTAATACAAATACATATACAAGTTATTGAAATTATAGTGCGTTTTATAATACCTGGTAGGTGAAATAATTCCCTACCAAAGTTCTGCTTTTTTTGCTATACTATCAAAAATTTGATTCTGCATAAAAATCCGCAGTCTAGTTGTTACACTGGATTAAGAAAAGTTTCTGTACACCCAGCTATTATAAAAATTCATCTTCCAAGGGTTACAAATTATACGAATAATAGAGTCAAAAAGACACTGACATATTACATGTATATTGGGACGTACACTTCGACATTGTAATAAATTAATTGATCCTTTTTTATCCAGGGTATATACTTTTATGAAGGTGAGAATTAAGTATCCTAAGTGCTACGTAGACACAGCTCGGGATGCAAAGACAAGTGAAATACAAAATAAAGACTACAACTTGATAGCAAAGCAAAACAGATACATTTACATAAAGTACTTCTTTTTCGCCACCTTCTAATATCTACAGCACTCTTCAGCAAGCTTTTTGATTAGAAATATTTAAATAATAAATTATACAAAAAAAAAAACTAAAAAATGTCTCGAATTTTTTTCTTTTTTAATAATTGTACTGTAAAACATAATCTCTAATCTGAAACGATTTGCTTCAGCACAATCTAGCGATCAATCAACGAATATTCATTGCTCTCGCAGAAAGCCGTATAGGCATCGATCAATGGAAAATCGTTTTATTCTTCTACACGAGAATACACGGCCGTGCATTTCACGTTTGAGAGTATAATAAACTGAATGACGTCGGGTATGAAATTCCGCCATATTCATCATACTATCCAGATTTATCTCCGGCAACATGTTTTCTCTACTGAAACAATTTTCTGAGTGGATCGTGTTTTAGATTTAGGTAGAAAAACTCTGTGGATTCTCATACAATCTGGTAAAAATATTTGCAATTTCTCTCGTGCTGATTCAGAGGTGTCTTACAAAATGATTCTAAAGTGAATTGTGTAACAAAGTTCATTTCATGCATAAAAATCAAACCTAAATTATTTAATTAATTACCGATGAACCAATACGCGTAACACCTGATGAAAATTTTCAAGTGCCGTTAGCTAAGCACCATCAATTTTATTAGATCAAACGTGTGTGTCGACTCAGATTTGCGTACGAAAATGTAGCATGTAGTAATTTAAAATGCATTTTTTAGTTCGTTGAGCATTGAGCGTATTCTAAAAATAAGACTACGGCCTCATACAGAAGACACCCGTAGAGAAGACTGGGGAGGCCTGATACATAGAAGGGTTTGATACAGCTTTATACAATTTCTCACAAAATAAGCAACACAGAACTGTAAGTATACCAACGCATTTTGCCAGTGTTTTTCGTTAATAATTCAAAAACAAAGGCTCAAACGATATTTTGCCAAAGGAAAATGTCGTTGAGTATCGCCTCAGGAATCTTCCATGTCCGGTTCTTCTATGAGTTACAGGACACCCTGTAGAGTACCCACTATTAGCAGATGGCGATAAATTAGCATTGTTCCAAACAAATTTATCGATCCAACATTTTTCTTATCGGAGCAAATGTCTTGTCTTGCAACGAGATCTAAGTTTCTACCAAACTTGTATACGGTTCTTGCCACTGTGCATTGATTTTTATGAAATCTCAAATGATTTTACGTGTAAATATGTTCGATATTACGTACACAATCCAACTTTCGGTGCTTTCAGTTTGAGCTCGAGTACTAATACAATTATTGTTTAAAAATGTTAAGTTTGAGGAGGTTTGAGACATACATTCAAAGGAGGCTTGGTAGATGTATCATACCTCCTCAAAGCAGTCTAACCATACGTAATCTGTAATAAATATTCTTGAGCAAACAAATTACGACGCAAATTTGTATAATTTAATAGATGCCTTTTAAATAGATGTCCAAGAGCCGTGAACACTGGATACAGTATCAAACGAGTTCTAAATAGTGTCATGTAAAATATGTTGGCATAAACAACAAAAGTATTCATACCTTCCGTTACTATGTATGATCTTCCCTTCCTTAAGTAGGGAGGCTTCCGATATTTTTCATGTTTTGTGGAATCATATTTTTTTAACATGTTCCTCGTTTATGTTTAAACAAATGAAGTTTCCCCTTGCTTAAGTATACAATACTGAATTTGAATGTACAAAGGAATGTTTAAAATACACATTATTTGATTTCGTTTACACGATCCTTTTTTTTCCACTGGTCATCTAACACTAACCATCCTATCTCGATCTCTCCTACATGAAACTGCATGTGTAATGAGTGCACCGTGGAATCTATTTCTTATTCAGCAGACACCAGCAATGCAACGCATCTAACTGGACCTTGAGGAAAACACAACTTTCCTACCTGTAACTTTCTACCACAATTCATGACGCGTTTTGATCCCCGAGCAGGTGTATGCAACGTCTACTGGGGCATGCTCGATTTTTCCCGCGAGTAAAAGTGTTTCATGTAAATGACCGAAACTCTCTTTGTACGTCGCAGGGCACTTGTTACACTATAATTACTTTATTGCTTCCGTTTTGTTAATATAATTTTTCGCCTGTAGCATGTAAACGTACAGCAACATCAAAACGCGAGAAAGTTTTCTTATCATCTGAGAGTGCTATTATAGAAAAGAGGGCTGGAAATTTCCACAAGATAGTATAATACACGTATTTCTATAGTTTCCCATTTTCAATACAGTAAATCCCGCAAAGAAGGAACTGGTTTCGACTTCAAAAGAAGACAATCGCTATCCCCACTTCTTTTTTTTAAGTCGCCGCGCTGAACGAGAAATCGGAGGCGCGAGTGAGGCGTGAAGCTGTAGGTAGTCCCGAAGGCGGGAAGAATCTTTACGGTCGAGTGAACAGTGACGTTTTTTAGTAGAAGGATAGAAAATATAATGCTTTCTCACTTCCTAGCGTGTTATCTACGTGGAAATTGTTATATCGCGGGTGTTTCCTTACAACTGATAACTCAATTTCTCTAATTATTAAAATAATTGTCAACGAATAAGAGCGTGTGTGACACGGAATTAGTGAATAGGTGCGTACTTCATTCATACTATTCTACCTGCTCCAGAATCGCTTAGTGTTAAAATGAGAGAGCATGTCATATTCTATCCTCTAGAGTATAACATTTCACCTCGACGGAAGCCTTCATGGTTGGCCGCTATCTCGAGCCCCTCGGCTCGTGAACCGTGTCCGCTCACGACCCCTTCGAGATCAAAGCCATGCCGAATAGTCGACTCCCTTGTTACAAGGGACTGGTCGGCCCCGAGCCAGTTCTTTCTTTGCGGGTCTTACTGTAAAACATCAATCGAGCGCCAATCTCGACTAAGCTTGTTTTTATGATTGTTGTTTGAGGCTTGGGTGTAAGCCGTGTCCAATGGAAATATCGTTCCGGCGTTTCGCCGACATTGCAGTTGGCTTCATCAGGATTTTGCGGACGCACTGATACTGGTGTGCATCGGAGCTCTCACCTGTTAAATACTCCTGCTGATGTTACGATCCACTGGTTCCGACCAATCAGATTAATTGATCAATTAATTAAAAAATGGGAGGAGGGTGCTCCATATGGGGTTCACTTGGTAGCCTGTGTTCCTGTTGATGTTGTTAAATAGCTTCATAATTTCTAAGGATTCCCTATATTTGCGAGGGAAACATCCTTTACGACTGACCAGGACCTTTGTTTTGTCAAACAAGATCTCGTGTCCTCTTTCCATTTGGTGTTTGACTACCGCTGATTGTGTATACCTCAGTCTTATGCACCTTTCATGTTCTTTAGGACGTGTGCTCACGCTCCTCCCAGTTTCACCAATGTAACTTTTCTCGCAAGAGCATGGTATCTCATAGACACCTGATGTTGAGAGACGCAGGAGTGGATCTTTGGGGGAGGTGAGGGTTTGTCCTATTTTAGTGTGTGCAGTGAAGATGATTGTAATATTATTTTTCTTTAGGATCCTTCTTATGCGGTCGGTTGTACCTCCGATGTATGCGAGAAAGCACATTCTGTTGTTGAGTTCCTTAGTGTTGGAGGTGTTCTGTTGCCTCGGCCTTGATTCCATTATTTTCTTAATGGTGCGTTCTTTAATTGATCGATCAATTAATTTGATTGGTCGAAACCAGTGGACCGTAACATTAGCAGGAGTAATTAACAGGTGAGAACTCCGACGCACACCGGTATCAGTGCGTCCTCAGAACCCTGATGAAGCCAACTGCAATGTCGGCGAAACGTCGGAACGATATTTCCATTGGACATGGCTTACACGAGAAAGCCTCAAACAACCATAGTGACCCGCGCCGTGAAAGCCTCAAAACTCTCATTAAGCTTCTTTTTATTTTATACATGATAAAATTTTGTGGGAACATACTTCGGAGCTCTCATTCGAATGTTTGCTCCTTCGAAAATACTCGGATTATTTTTTCTGTGAATATCGAGAATCGTGAACCGAAATCGTGAATGTGCGCCGCATTAAATGAAGCGTTCGATATTCCACTCAGTTCTATTCTATTAATACTTAGTTTACCGTTGCTGAATTTTTAAATACGATAACGAATAATTAATGGTTTTCAACGGCTAGCGTTGAACGAGAAGCGGCTCGGGCAACGATTTCGCGTCGAGAATGCAAATTTCATTAAAAAAAGAACCCAGCCTTTATAGTGGAAGAATAGGCGAAACAATGTACTCTTCCGAGGACAATGAATGGTTTCCACAATTGTGTCGCAGAATTTCGCCAATCTTGAATCTCTCACGCGCGTATGAATAGAAGCGAAACCTTGTGTGTTACGCAATTGAGATCTGGAGAAGGTGGTAAATGTTCCTACCGCTGCGGCCATTTACGTATAAAAAACGAGAGTTCAAATTAACGGAGAGAGCTGCACACTCATTTTCTCTGTTCTCGTACTTCAACACATATAGAGGGTGTTCAGCTACATGCAGGCAAAAACGAAAGGAGCAATTCTATGGGCTAAAATAAGACGAAAAATTATAATAAATTTTGTTCCTTCGGGGTTTTGTTTTCGAGAAAATTGGTTTGGAAGATGAATCAATTACAGGTGTGCTAAAGAACTTACAACCTGGTACAACCGAAAATTGTAGTACGGCCGGAAGGAGGCTGATTCTTCATGTCAAAGTAAATTGAAAATCAATTATAAAATGTTTTTATACAATGCTTTGTACTTAAGGCAATCGAGTTAGAAGGAAACCAGTTTTAGGAGATAGCGGCTACTTGAGTACGCGCATACTTAACGAATTTTGAAATTAAAGGGTATAGTCGGATAAGGGGGTCAAAAATGCCCCTAAACCAAATTCGATTTGCCATGGGTCACTCGATAGCCTATGAAAAAAGTACAATGTGTGCCAAATTTCAGCTCCATATCTCAACTTGGAGGGGGGGGGGGGTAATTGTCAAAAACCAAAAATCACATTATTGATCAATTTTTCTCATCTGCGTGGATGGAAAATTTTGAAAAAAATCAGGGGCCCTTTAATTAATCAACCACATATTATAGAATTTTTTCGGATTTTTAAATTAGGAAATCAATCTGTGAAAAATAAAAAGCGAAAAAAAAATGATGAAAAATGCCGGTTTGGGAATGAACGAGTCGCGGTACTAGATTCATATTTTTTTAGTAAGCACATATTATTGGTACTATTGTACTGAATTTTTTTCACATTTTTCTTGTTGCTGCGTCATAGTTAAAAAAATCAAAAACTAACTTTTTCCTTGTTTCTTAACCAGAAATACTGGATGTCACACGAAGTTCGGTAGCTTGTTTTCCATATCAATGAAAAAGATAAGTATCTTTAAAGCAAAGACTACCCATATGTTCAATATTAGATATTATAACTAATTCTGTATTTCTATTTAATTGTTAGGGTATAGGGACATCACGTGCGACATCGAGTATTTCTCATCCATAGTTCTTAAAGGTAAGGATCTTTAAAACAAAGACTACATGTGCGCTTAATATTAGAAAATATAAATAATTCTACGGTTGCATATAATTGATAGAGTATGGGGAAAAGGAACTGAACAAACTAAAAGAAACACTGAGGACATCACGAGCTATTTTCGC